>VZSJ01001111.1:0-143863 GCA_013398405.1 Pheucticus melanocephalus | reverse complement strand
GTTCACATAGGACTCCTGCTGAACTGGTCAGATGGTGCAGACAAGGTCCCACATGTCTTTAAATAAGTTTTGAGTATTGGTTGCTTCTCTTTGAACTAGTCAGCCAAACCACAAGACAAGTTCTGAATTCTCAATTGAGTGAAACTCCCCACAAGCAAATTGCTCAACAAAGTCTGGTGTATTTTGCCCCTGTGTTTGAAAACAATAGGGGCTAGAGAGAAGCATGTTTACTTCTGTGCCAACTTACTTCTATCCCAGGGTGTCGGACATTTCACAGAAGGCCCCAGGAGTGCAACAGGTCATTTATGGAATATTGCACAGGATGGTTGTCTTCTAATGGTTTCCCTTGAATGTGGGCTGCCAGCTGCAGCACAGCCATAAACATCATCACCTTAAACCTAACCCTAACCCTAGCCCTAACCTCAGCCTCACACATTATCCTACCTTGTTTAATAGCATAAGTCAAGCTGATGTGTGTCCCCATCCCCTGAGTCATAAAGCATGAAAGACTTTCAATGAATGAGGTACAGGCCAAACTGCAGGGCTCTAAGCATTTAACAGGTCCCATTCACTTGAGGCGAGGTGGGATTTCATCCTAGGTGTCTGACATGTTTAGTAAAATACACTGAATGCCCTGAGATATACTGAGAATTTTCCTTTCTCTCAGAGAAAAAAGCAACTGTCCAGAATTACCTATGTTGATGTAATTGTCAAGGAACCTGGGCAGTTGCAGAAATATTGCAGAATTTTACCGTAGGGAATATTTGTCTCTCTTTGTCCACTCTTTCTTATCTCAAAGTTTTTCATAATTTTGCTGCTCTGCATTAATATCTTCTTCTTTTGTCTATGGAGAACATCTGGGATTGGTTTACTTACTTGCACAAAGAAGTATTAGAATATGGTTTATCTGGAATACAGTACTAAAAATATTTATAAGCAGCTCTTGGGTTCACAAAAAACTAATTCTTTCTCAAGGCATCCTTCTGTCACTTGCTTTTGTTTGGGTGGGGTTTTTTGGTTTTTTTTGGGGGGGGGATTTTGGTTTGTTGTTTTTGGGAGGATTTTGGGGGGGTGGTTTGGATTTTTTTGTTTGGTTTGGTTTGGTTTCTCAATCATTTGTTAGGATTTTTTATTTAACAGAGCTTTCTAATGGGAATGTAACAGAACTTTAAAAATAGAAATCTTCAAATCAATGAGTTGATTATATTGATAATGCCCTGAACTTTTTTATATCATTGCAAGATCTCTACAGTAAATCTCCAGTAAAATGAAGAAAACATTTACTGGTGTAGTAAGTATTTGAAAAGCATGAGAGAGTGGAAAATAGAGTTTAGTTGAGATGCTGCTTTAGATATTTGCTTTGTTGATTTTTTTTTTCCATTGAAAACATTTGAGAAGCCATTTCATGATGTCTTGGGCCTAGTTAGATATTTTCTCACTGAGTGAGAGATTTTTGCAGGAAACTGGACTACTAGCATCTGGCCCAATCCAGGAAGATTTTTCCTTCATAGAAGGCAGAATGTACTGCCTTAAGCCTCTGATTGAACTCCATCTTCTATCTAGTATGTGACAATTAGTTGCCCACACAGGAATAAGATATATCACTTGAATGAAAAAGTGAATATTAATGCTTTCCCAAATTTTCTGGAAAAGTATGTTTTATAAATATACTGAACATATGAAATAATAAAAAAATGTTTAAATACTATTCCCAGCGTTATCTTGCTGAGCAAGAAGATCAACTCACAGGTACTGTTCAGGGCACTACATGTGGTATATACAAAATTATAGCTAAGACATAAAATATTATATGATACAGGGTATAATTTTGTTTCTTGATTGTTTTGAAAAAAAACAATTTACTGTTCTTCAGTAAATAAGAAAGTTGTTTATGTTTATATGTATATATATACACATATATACTTATATATATATACATGTAATTACATCCATGTAGACATAGACATGTACCTGAGATAAGAAATACTGATCTGTTTAATTCCCAGGCAGGGCATTCAGTGACCCTGAAGGGTTGGGAAGAAAACCTCATCCAGATCCAGAGGTGTTAGACTTTTAGTTTATGCCATGAAGTCAAACCAAAGCAACCTCACTATTTTTTTCCCCTTTCTTTTCCCATTCCAAATGATTATTCAAAATGAATGTTAACATTCTGGTTAAAAACATTCCTTTTAAAAGCATCAGATGCTAGGAAATGCTGTTGTCTTCTGTTTTTAGCATTTTAGATGTTCTGTTCCTTAGTATAAATGGCAAACTGAATTGGCACCTGAAAAATAGTGTTAAAATGCACTGAAAGTATTGGCATGACATTGATCAATGCAAGCAGCCTGCTGGAAGGCATGCCACCTTCATTTAGATCATCTGTTTGAAAATGTGTGTATCTGGGAAAACAGACATGTTAATGTAGCTTTTACCACAAAATAAATACATGGACAATAATTGAAATTAAATCATATGTATCTGTTGATACCTTGAGAGAAAAAAAGTTCCTGGAGATAGTTCTGTAATTAAGAGTCCAAAAGACCTTAACTTAACATAAAGAAATGGTGGAATATTCTTGCAGATTGACTTCCTGTTTCTTTTTTTTTTTTTTTCAAAGTTTTATAAAAAATAAGGCAACATATATTGCTTCTTTTTATTAAACAATTTGATTTTATTAAATGCAAAATCAGTGGTAAAAGTGACACCATATTAGCTGATTCAAAGTTGTGCTTTAGACATTTTGTGGATTTTTTTCTTACAAGTCACGCTGTCCATTTCTGGGTCTGTATGATTCAGTGAGATGTGTTTGGACACCCATATTTTTAAATATGAGACTGTTGTTTCACCTTTTCTCTTCCTTTGTTTACACAAGTCTGCACACTCACATGCATTCGCACAAAAAAATACATCAAAAATCAAAAGATGCTTAATGAGTATGGAAATGCCAAGCCACTGGGATTTGTGATAATTTATGCAGAATAAAAGAAATGACAAAAATATTTTGGCAATGTTCTGGTGAAAAGGAGGTTCTAGTTGATATATATGCTTGGTGCTTTAGCTTATTAGATGGGAGGCTGACATGATGTTTTACATTTATAGGTATATACATTTATTTGCAAACAAGCTGTGAACTTATCTTCATCCTTGAGTCTGGCTAAAGGAGAGTATGAGAATAGATTGTACCTTTGTCTAGGTACAAAGGGCAAACTGTGAGACCATGTAGAAATCTTATATGGGGCTCACACTGGGTCTGGTCACCAAGAAAAAAATCTGTACTCAGTACCAGACTAAGATTTTTGTACCATGAAGATTTCATGTATACCAGACTAAGATTTTTGTAAAGTGTTGGAGCTCATATAGAATTGTGATATGTCTGTATTTTATAATTAAATAAATATAAAGCTCTCCATTACTGTTTTTAGAATATATTATATTCTTTTCCACGCACCATTCTCTCTTTTCCCATTTGAATTGCCCCTGCTGCCTACTTAGTGGTGAGAGGGGGAAAACATGTGTCATTCAAGGATGCAGAAAATCCTGTCAGGACACACTCAGAAATTACATCTTGCTCTTCAGCTGATATACAGCAAAATGAAAGGGTCAGTGGTTTACTAGGGGAATCCAAAAACTTCCGCTGTGATGTAGTCCTCGGGTTTTATGAAAGAACACTGGAGCCAATAAATTCAGACATTCCTACAGTACTTTGTGTGTATAGTGGTGTTGGTTTGGTCCCACAAAATAATCGCTGGTTGGCTTCTTTTTTTAACATACCAAGTAACACCCTCAGGTTTCAGGGTAAAAACAACCACAAATGCGAAACCCTGTTTCATCCAGTCTTGTAATTCCAGATTGGAAAAAATAAAAGTCTGGCTTGATGTCTATCTTATTTACTTTAAAGGGAAGTCAGAATGTTTCTGTAAAGCAAAGAATAAATTAGTCAAATAACATTTTTTGTTATATTAAAAATATTCAAATTCAAAAGTTTGTTTTAATCAGTCTAGATCAAAGTGTCTGTTGTTTTGTTGCCGCTTAAAACTAATCTTTTACATAAATCAGCTGAATATTCATGTGTTAGAAGTATTTCGAGAAAAAAGGGTTTAGCCAAGTGGAGTTTTTATTTTGTTGCAAGTAGGTTGGACTCAGAGTTTCTCTGCTGTTTGTAAACCCGACCTTTTATCCATGGGTATCAGAAGGACATCATGGATGGGTTCTGTCACTGAGGATAGGCCTGGTTATGTGTCTGGTGATTCTTTTCAGTTTAGTAACAACTTAAAGATCCAGCTACAGCTTCCTGCTAAAACACTTCGCCTTTTAGTTCAAAAATAAGTCTGTAGGTTGTAAATTAAGTATCAGGATTCCATAGGTGTTGAAGGTTATCAGAGGGAGGTAGTTATGACAAGAGGGTTGGGGTTTATCCCTTTTGCTTTTTCTTTTTCCCCTGAAAGGAACCTCATAGAATTTTATTCTAGGGCTGCATCTCTTTTAACTAGAATACAATAAAAATTTTGGCTAAAAAACCCTGAGTACTTCTTTAAAAATACTTTTTAAATAATTGCTTTGGAGTAGTTTGCTAATTGCCTAGGTTTTAGCTTCAATTACCTGATTGTTGTGTGATCTTTGTAGGGACATAGTTTTTGTTTTTTTTTTCATGTCATCAAAGATGTGCTTTTAAGGGGCAGAAACAAACATTTATTTGACCAAACTATTCTCCACAATTTAAGATTCTTCTTCAAAATATGTGGGTCTATGCCCACATATTGGTTGTGGAAAAGATTTAAGATGGGACTGGAAGCATGCCAAAATACACTAAAGATACATAAACCTGTTTTTCAATTAATGGTCACAGCTAGGTCACTTCTAGTGTCCATGCTATGTCCTTTAGATCTTGTTATCAACCATGTGCTGGGTATTTTGGTGGAAACTGGTCCTTGAAGCACTTCTGCAAGGAAAAAATATTCTGTAATTTCTTGTAGTTTTGCAGTACACTGACTTCCCTTCTGGAGTAAGGGTGAAGTAGCCCAACCCATTGCAATGGGGAGCTTGCTGTAATAACCACAAAACAACCTTGAAGAACTGAAGAAATATAATTGGGTGCTAATGATATATTAATATAACTTTCAAAGAGCACACTCAGACCTCCACTGGAAAAAAGCAACTGTCAAAACATTGAATTTTTCTCGTAGTCAAATTTTTTTATTTGGCATTTACAAGTGCTGAAATACAGGAATAGCAACCATAATTTATTGATCAATGCAAATTGCTGAAATGGCACTAGCACAACGAGATAAAGTGCCAACATGAGAGAGGACCAGCACCAGCTATTGGGAACACTGTCTTCACTTTCCCCAAAATACAGGGGTAGGAAATAGGTACACTAAGAGGAGAAGCTTGGTTTTTCAGAAGGGAGTGGTGTTGACATTCCTTGTAAAGGAGCACTGCAAGTAGCTCCTTTCTCCTTGTGTCAGGGGGAGATGATACTATCAGATACTTTCACCTGGTAACTGCATAATAGTGCTTTTGACATGGAACAATTCTGTGCAAGTTCCTCTGTACTGCCCCAATTTCATCTTCTTCATGAAAAATTTGGGGTGTGTAGTCAGATGTAACCACAAAGATACCTTTTGTTTATTTTTTAACTAAAACATTAAGGTTTTAGTTAAAAATTCATGACAGAAAAGAGGTGCAACTGAAAAAATAGTAAGAGGCATCTGGTGTACCCAAAGACTTGGCAACTAAGCCAATATGAGAAGAAAGAACTCCAAGCAACATAAATCACAGTTTAGTGTTCTTAAACACCTAAATCTAATAGAGCTGCAGTAATTCTAAAGGGAAGGAGCCACATCCACAGAGAGATGGATTTCATGCTAGCCACCACATGCTACATTGATAATGTATGGTCATAAGGCATGTCTTCTTTCTGGTGGAGTTTCTCCTAACCTTTGGCCAAAACAACTTTAAAATAATCTTTTGCTGGAAGTCAGACACTTCTATACAGATTGTGTGGTTTGGTTTATGTAATACTAAAAAGCTCTGTTTCATCTATACTTAAATGATAAAAACTATGGAAAGTATGAAAAAATCAATCAACTTACATTTTAAATCAAATGTATGTTCAGCTTTCTCATAAGCAGAAATTCAGGCATTTCTACATTTTTATATGTATGTTTGAAATAATAAAACTCATTTACTTCTCTTTATGCTGTAGTTCATGTCCTACATCATTTACAAAAGTAATTTCTGTAATTTTTTTTCATATTAGCCACTTTATAAATCTTGACTCAGTTTTCTCAGACCTGTGACGTATCTTAGTGAGAATTAATAAGCCTTTCTTAAATAAGAAAAAAACCAGTGAGTTGCTGTTATGTGGTAGAAGTGGTAGACTAAATTATGTTATGTTAAATTAGTTATGTGGTAGACTAAATTATCTTTCACTTTGACAATCTCTACCATGACACTCTTTTGAACCTCTACCAGGTGTCCTTCTTCATGTAGCTTCTAACATCTGAAATGTAGTATACTGAGGAAAAGCAAAGACCTAATCTGCTCCTAAGAAAGTCTGATTCTTTTTGGTGGGCAAAAAAAACCCCTCTGTCAATCACATGAGATATTTCTTTAGGACTGAGACTTTTTATAGTGGTCTTGACTGGAATTAGTAGATTGGTCAACAAATGGTCACAGCTTTCAGTATTCAACAATCTTGATTGTGTTTCCTGCTATATTATTGCTGCTACCTTAAATTTACTTCCTTGTCTTTCAGAAATCAACTACTTTCACTGTCTTTATTAAAAAAAAGAAAAAAAAAACACAAAGAACCAAACAAAACCTCAACCAACCAATCAAACCAAAAAGAAACAAAAAACCCCACCAGAACACAACACAGAGGCTTGTCAAAGAAGTGCAAGTTCATCCAAATTGAAAAGAGACATTGAAGTTCTGCATCTTTGTAATGTCATTGCTTCTTTATAACCTGCCCCCATGATGCCCACCAGCATATATGCACATTATGCATATGTGCATATCCGAAGTTGAAAGCACTTACACAATTGAAAAATTGTTTTAAAAAATATCTCTTTTCCTAAAGGACAATGTTTTTTATATTAAAGTGGTCCAGTAAACTTCTCTGAAATTTTTATATTCCCTTAAGTTATCATTGCACGTGAGAACTATTGATGCACATTGATATGAGGAAATACCTGGGAATGACTTAGTGACACAGAAAAGTTGCAATATCTGCTATGCAGTAGCCCAAGAAGGACATTAACTTTGAAAGATCTACAGCATTTAATGGGCTAAATCTTCTAGAAATAAATACTGTGATTGGAAACACAGGTTATTTCTATGCCTTCCATACGTTCTTGAAGATTTTTTTGCCATTGTTCACGGTTTCCAGTTGAGAAGATTCACTTGCTGTAAACTTGACAAAAAAAGATCTCTCTCTCTCTTTTTATTTTCCTCTTATTATGAGAGGAAGGAAGTATTAAAAAACAACAAAAGAACAAGTAAGGTATTTCTGAGAAAGCACACCATGCTTTTGTAGCACACTATATTCCTGCCTAGTAAATGAGGGAAAAGCTGTGGCTGTGGTCTACCTGGGCTGCAGTAAAGCCTTTGATTCTGTGACCCACAGTATTCTCCTGGAAAAGAGGCAGCCCATGTCTAGGATGAATGCAGTGTTTGCTGGATAAAAACTTACTGCATGGCCAGCACTGGGCCCTGAGTGTTGTGAGTGGAGGTACATCCAGCTGACAGCCAGTCGCCAGTGGAGCTCCCCAGGGCTCAGGGTTGAAGCCAGCTCTGTTTAATATCTTTATTGATGACCTGAACAAGAGGATCAAGGGCATCCTGAGTCAGTTTGCAGATGACACCAAATGGGAGGAGAGTGTTGATCTGCCAGAGGTCAGAAGGCTCTGCACAGGCTGGACCGATGGGCCAGGGCCACCCAACAAAGCCAAGTGCCCAGTTCTTCACTTTGGGCACAAGCATGCCTCCCAGTCCCAGTCTGTCCCCTGGGGGACAGACCTCTGAAAATTTAAAAGCAGCATCTGTCAAGAAAGAAGGCCATAAAAATATGGCCTTATAAAAATTAAAAGCATTCCCAAAATCCACAGATAGTTGGCAGCAGAATAGGCAAGGTGAGGCGCATGCCTGTAGGCCTTGTCTGTTAGGTGGAAACACCTCTTAGGAAGACTTAGAAGGGTTTATGCAGACAGGGCAGGTAAGTCCAGTTTCTCTTTTCTAAAGAGAAACTGGAGACTGCGTAGGCAAGTCCAAAAAGTAGAAATACAACAGGAAAATATCAGGTCCATCATACAAATAAAAAATAATTCATACATTTATCAGAGTGCTGGAGAATATTTAGGACCAGTATATACTCAGGCACATAGCTGGCAGAAAAACAGCCCTGGTTTCTCATGCTAGATCTGCTAGGGTTCATCCCCCTGCGTGTGGCACTGGTGAGGCAGACCCTGAGTCCTGTGCTCAGCTCTGGGCCCCTCATGACAAGAGACATTGACTGAGGGGATGGAGCACATCCATGGAAGGGCAGTGGAGCTGGTGAAGGGTCTGGAGAACAAGTCTTCTGACTAGGCGAAATTGCTTATTTGGAGGTTACATACCTGAAAGTTCTGGCCCAAACTGTTTGTTAGTGCAAGGAAAATAATTATATCTCAATTAAAGAGAAATGTCCACAAGTAGGCAAACAGGCAAATGATTGCTACTGGAAAACCTGGAGCATGGACTGCATTCCTTTTTAACCAGTAGCATACCTATAAGAATATGGTTTATTATCCAGCTTGTCAACTATTATCCTTTGTTTGTGAAATGTGTGATTTGATGTTTAAATAGAGTATTTTCTTTCAGATTTTCAGATGGTGATAACTAGGGTATAATTTATCTTATTAATCCTTTCAGGTTGCCTTGTTTACATGACTAATGTTCCTGCATCATGCATATCTGATGTCAACCCATGGCTCTGTTGTCTCTTTGTCTTCCCAACTAAGCTTAAAATAAACAAAGAGCTTTTCTATCTTTTCAATCTCGCACTTCACCTTACCTGCCATTCAGATTTTAGAGGGTGTGGAAAACTCCTTTGGAAACAAAGTAGTAATTCATGTTTACCACTGAGAGAAACAATTACCTGTCTCTCATTTCCAGTAATCCTCTTCTATGAGTAAACACTGTTTTTAAAAAACCCTGCCTTCATACAAAAAGAACTAACTTCCTTACTGCTCAAAGCTTTTTATTGGTAATAATATCTCAAGTTTCTGTTTGTCATAAATCCATTGGAGAGGAGAGGAGAGGAGCAGGAATAAGAAACTTTGGTAGTGCTCAGGGAAATGAGAAAAGATTACACATGCATATAGAAAAGGACTGCCTGGATCACTGAGTCAGTACCCTGCTTCCATATGTGCCACACGGTGAAAAAACATTACGTGAATAATAAGATTAAATTGTCTGTCTTGAGAATTCCATATTTAATAGTTAAATAAGCTGCCCATATGCACCTTTAAGTTCTGAGTATCGCTTTCACAGCTTGGGGTTTCATTATGTTATATTACGGTAGAGTTTTGATTGATACTTAAACTAAGTTCAATTTACTTAAAGAAAAAGAAAGTCTTTGAGACTGGGAGATCATTCAATTAATCAAAAAATTAATAGATAAAAATTTCCTTATGAACCTTGTATTACCTAAGATATTTTTCCTAATCAAATTTTTAAAAATACTTCTCTTTTAAATATTACCCCTCAGTTTTTGATTCCATTTGTAAATAATTACTGAAGCATCTTGTTTTCCTATTTCAATTGCATGGAAGCCATTTTTCATGAGTTTGAGATTGCTGATATTAATTTATATTTTCATATTTAATTAATGACGTTGTGAAAATTTTGCAGGCATTACAACATTCTTCACCATTGGCTTCTCTTGTTTTCTAAAAATAGAAATTGTTTAATGCTGTAAAAATAATGCATTCTTACATGGATGATTGCCATTTTATACTGCAAAATCTATGCTCACATGATTGTGCTCCTATGTGCTTTTCACAGAAAGCCATTAATATCTCCTTTTTGTACTGAACTGAGGTGAGGTTTGGGACCCCTTTGTAGTAAACACAACACCACAAAGAAAAGCCAAGACTCACAGAGACTCACAATCTGAAATTAGACTTTACATTCATTCTTCCTGGAACGTTTTTTCTCTTTTAACAAATAAATAAAATCTGATCAGTGTTAAAGATGCAATGTAGAGGAAGAAAAGGGAGCAGTAGGCTTACCCTAAGTTCTTTCCATGAACTGCACAAACCAAATGCATGCCAAAATTCCACATCCTGCTGCCATGGACAATTCAGCAATGCACATAATGAAGAGATGCTGGGTAAGCTCTACTTGAATTGACAACTTTGTTGACATCCAGATCAACCATTATTGTGAAATCCACTGGCAAAACATAAAGTGTGGAGTTACAATGTAATTATCAGTTTATTTTTATTAGAATTTATGGAGGAGTGCAATTAATTTAAAATGGGAAAGACGTAGGAGAGGAAAAGACATTCTGAGTTATTCTTATGACTATTCTGACTTTGTCTTTTGATGGTTTTACATTAGTTGGTCAGCTACTGCATGAAGCCTAAAGCTCTGCTGTTCTAAAGGTCATTGCTTTTTAACACCAACTTTTACTGCAGCAGATACTGTATGGGAAATTAAAGGTCTATGCAGTCAAACACCTGATGAATAGTACACTCTCTGAAGAATAATCTAATGCACTGCTCTTTCTATAATTACTTTTTATCTGCACACATATGCTTCTGCATTGTTTGGCCTACAAGAACTAGTTCAAGAATGTTAAGGAGATTTTCCTCTTGTGTAATTTTGATTTGTCATACTGCATAGAAGAAAAGTAGTTTCCTAATTTTTGTCCTGTTCAAAACAACTTTTGAAAGTCACTTTACGCTAGGGAAAATGTGAGGGTACTCTCACATACAGAGCAAACCTCTTTGTTTCCTTCCCATAGCAAACATCCAGAGTGAGTAGTGCCATTGTAAGGGCATTCTGGCAATGAGTGGGACACTGAACATCATAATTTTCATTTCTGTTTGTATGTCAGCCTATCAGGGTCATGTCAGCAACAGTGCTTTTCTAACTGTATGGCTTGTTCAGAATAGGAGTGGCAAATGGAAATACTGCTCTGAATCAGAAAGCTGAATCAGAAACCTGGGAATGAATTTCTGGCAGATACTAGAAAATATATAGATTTTAAAATTATTTTCTGCAGGTAAGGAGTCTTTTGAATAGAGGGACAAAATTTAAATGTCATTGCACACACCTCTTCAATTTTGTCGCCACCCACTTTCTCATGGAAAATTTCGTTGATCCTCCTAGGGAAAATGACAACAATGAAAGTTACTTTTAAACACAGTAATGGTATTAGATATGAGACTAGTTGTCCATAGTTAAAATGCACTGTTTCTTTTCTGAGTAGAACACTGTTACACTGTACCAGGACTGCCAGATGGTTATTTTTCACTATGACAAGGCTAATCTTGGCTCTGTGCAATTCTGTGTAATTCTTGGTGCTAAGATGAAGGCCACAGTTACAGGGATTTTGAAGAATGTAGGAAGGAAGATGATTTAAAGGGCCTTCTGATTTTAAAAATTGTTCCGATATTTTTTTGGCTACATTTTCCACCATTTCAAGTGAAATTGAACCCTTACTCATACTGCAGTGTGATGCCTTCTTGAATTGTTTAGGGATGTGGCCAGGCCCTGAGCTGAGGCCACAGTTCATATGGGGGTTTGGGACTTTTGACAACTCTTGGGCTTATACCATAAACTTGGTGAATTTGCAGTTTTGTGTTATGCATTCCAGCTACTGGTACAACACAAGTGAGGGGTGATGCCTATGGACAGCCCTGGAGAGAAAACAGAGCTGGCTGAGCTTGGTTATAGGGAAATTTCAGGATAGTTTGATGTCTTAATTTGTATCTAAGCCCACTGCTTTGTTTTTGGATCGAGAGGCTAAATCACTTGCAAGGAGCATGTACATCCACAGCTAAGGACATTAGCCTTTTCTTTAGGCAGCTGGGAAAGCCAGAGTCTCTTAAGTGCATTAGAGGAGTAGAGGAGAGAGGGAAAGAGTAGAATTTCATTCCCTGTTTTTCCAGCATAGCACTATTTCAGTTGAGCACCAGTCATCAGAATTTCAAATCTATTCTCATGTGAGGATACTTTATTTTTTCCTTCTTTGCTTCAGCTTATGCAAAAGGTCTGTATGCCACTATGTTTGCAAGTTATAGGGCAGGAAGGAACACCTTTTTTTCCTTGTCAGTCATTAAGTTATGAGATTTCACTCAGTGTGTATATTAGGCAATTATAAATAATTAAGACAGTCATGTATTCAGAAGTAATGAGGGACACCATCAGGCTTTCACTGAGAAGATTTGCTTGGAGCTTCTTTACTTTTTTGGACAAACAGAATTTCCACTCTAATGTTGCTATAATGCTGCTTTCAAGTATAATTCTTATACATATTTCATTCTACCTTGTCATTCTTGGGGTAGATTTAAGGAGATTCTACCTACATTTCAAACTCTGTAAGTATTTCTGCATCTTCTGATGAAATACTGCTTCATAACCACAGCAGCATTTCTCTGAAGATGCATCTTTCCCTTCCACAAATAAGAATATATTTCACAAGAATTTTCTTATTCACATAGGCTCTGGCCAACAAATAAGCTGTTTTATCAGAGCTGGTGAGCTCTACCTGTCTGCCATATTACTAGCAAACTTTTGAGAATGCATTTTGTTATAAGTTTACTCATAAAACTTTGATGAGGAATCCTGTGTAACATCCCCATTTTCTGAGTAGAAACTGGTGCCTCAGATCTTCCAGGATTTCACTAACACTAAATGTGGAGGTCCAATAACAAAGGTAATGATGGAAGTACTCTCCTCCAAAAAAAACATTGTTCAGCTTTCTTACTGTGCTTGTTTATATTTTTCATGACTGCAGTATGAACCAAGAAGTTGTTAAAACAAGGAAGTATATCCTGTAATCAAATTTCTGTGGGGTTGTACTAGGGCTGCATTTACCCTTAGTATGCAAACTTCATGTAAATCATTCAGGTACTGAAGGACTGTGGATGGTTTTAAATCAGCTTTGTCCTATGAGCTGCATTTAAGCAATAGGTTTTCAATCAGTCAAAAATAGTTCCTCCTTTTTCTCCTTGAAAGCATATTTCCAGCATTATAAAACTTAATCTTGTGAGCTTTTACACACTCTAAGTATTTTATAATGTTTTCTTAGAACAAGAAGCCGAAATGCCATCTGGTTTCACCAGTCTTTGTTAAATATCAATGATTAAGAGGTTTTGTGACATTTCTTTATAAATTATATACTGATAAAACACTTCCCACAAAAGTGATCATGAAGGACTTCTTCTCCCATAACTGTCTTTTTCCACACTTCAACTTTGATTGCCTGAGCATTTGTTGTATTACAACAGCCCTGAACTACACGGTCCCTTGCAACTGATACATCTAATTTGTCTCTGTAGTGATTTACTAATGTTGTTCCTACATCTCTCTCCCCCTTAATCTTTCTCCCCTTTGCTCTCCCACCCCTTTTCCCCTTCTCCCTGTGGCATGCCAAAGAGGAGAACTGGTGGCACAAAAGGTAAGTAAGGATCACGGCTTGAGATAATACTAATTTACTGGAAACAGCAATGAGATAAGAAAGGGAGCAGTAACAGCAACACAATCAATATGAAATCTACAGGACAGGGGAATGATTTGCAAATGATTGTTTGGAAGTGGGGTCCTCCTGTGCTCCCTTTGCCCCAGTTACTTTACCAGAGGGACCCTTCTCCCTGGAAGAGATTCCCTTTTCCCCATCCCTGGCAATAACATGGGGTGGTAGAGAATAACCTCCTGGTCCTGACTCCTCCAGGGGAAAAGGAGCTGTGAAATCTGCCCACCAACAAGAGATCTATCATTCTTTATCTGAGGGGTGAGGAAGGGAATGGTGTAGAGTCCCCTCAGTAATATTAGAGATGGAATTGATGCTGAGAACACTCATCCAGAATGAAAGTTTTGTCCTGGAAATTTCCATTTGCAAGGCAACCTCTCAGGTTTCTCTCAGAAACCTGTAAACCTTTACAGGTTTCTCTCAGAAACCTGTAAATTCAGTTTGCATGCCACTTTATGCCAAAGGGGTGCCAAGACTGGTGTGGCTCTTTTTTCTATTGTTGGTTTGCAAGTACAGTCCTGAAAACAAAAATTCAAAGTACTAAAAGGAAAGAGCTTTGTTTCCAGCAAAATTCTAGATAATTCCATGAAAGAATAAGGATTTTTATTCAGAGGTGGTTAAACTGCCAATGAGCTCCTAGCTAAAATCCAGACAGAAATACTGTCAGCGTTGACCCTGGATCAGAAGATTAACTTTAATGGCAAACTATTGTTCTGAATTTGCGCTTTTACTGGCCAATCCTATTAAAAAGCATGATATTGCAAAGTCAGTGTTTGCTTACACCAGCATCTTTTATTATGTTGGATTTGTCTATTTTTCTCTTAGATAAATATTTGTGGCAAATCTTTTAAACTATTTTTAATGTGTGTGCTTCTATAGAGTCCATGAGTATACATTTCTAATTGTGTCCTGCTTTACAAGTTACTTAAAGTTAATGCTAAATTTCTGAGTCTTTTGAAATCGAGATCCTGTTTCTTTGGTTATCACTGTAAAGTGTAGGGCATACATAGCTGTGCTAGGATACAAAGAAGGAGTTTTAGTAAGTTTTAAAAATGATGTTATTTTTAATAGTACTATTACGCTTCCGGTATTATGACAGTTTCATCCCCCCTCCCATCTCTTTAGGTCACAACATGCTGAAAGAAGTAACAGGCCCATTTTCAAAGAAATAAGAGCAGTGTGGACATCTGAAAAACATTTTTAGTGTTACAAGTCTGAACTGAACAAGTTCTTTTAAATGCTTCATCATAGTTATTCCGACAATCATTCACCAAAATACCATATGTTGCCAATAAATAAGCCTTTAATAGTTCCCTACAACAGACATAAGCACTTGTTAATTAAACCTAATTAAGCCAATATCATACATAGTAGAAACACATGCTGACTAATTTGCTAGCCAGTCAACTTGGGCAAGTCTTCAGCTTTTGGCAGATAGCTGACATCTCAAAGCCATGTGCATTAAGGAGAAAAAAGTCAAGCTATTTGGGAGGAAAGATGTGAAAAAGGTTTGTGTACTCAGACACAACCCTTATGTCTGTACAGACGTAAGCCTTATTTTTTCTGTGGCTTGAGAGCCAGCAACACATCCAATTGAGAGAATTCAGTCATAGAAAGTGTCTCAGAGAAAAGAGAAATCATTCTTCACCACTTTTTTGATTACTATGGGGAAGAAACACCAATGGGTATCTGACCAGAAGTATTGTGCCATTGCAAAACTCACAGCCAGCCATGTTGCACATCCCAGTGAGATATCAAAGGCTGGTTCACTGAAGTACCTTCTCATCAAATACTGTGACCCATTCAGAGAATACAGAGAGCTTTTATAAAACCATATGCTCTTAGTTCACAGGTGAGCTTTCAAGATCACTAGCAGGTCTCTCTAGAAATTTTTCATAATTACATAAATATTGTAGGATCTGTATCACCAGTCAACACATTAGCAGGCTACTTTGAGATGAGAAACAACAGGAAAATACGCATAAAGCTGTGCCACAGTTGCCATTTTGCTTTAGAGTTAACATGATTGACAAAAATATGACTCCACTTTAGACTTATTTTAGTTCCTCCACCCCATTCAACATTTCAGCTGTTTGCTTAATGTCTTATTCACCCAGGTATTTCAGCTAGTAATTTTGCAAAAACTCTGGCTGAGCTCTGTCACCTGGGGCTGTCAGTGTGGGGAAGACACCTGCAGCTACAGCTGCCTGTGCACAGTGGTGGAAAGGCTGTCTTAAGCCACAGGACACATTTGTGCTAGGAGTGTTAGTGGCTTTTTCTGCTTATTGGTAAAGCTGCCTGATGGTTCCCACAAAACAGTGTTTCTTCCTAAGCACCCAGTATATGAAAGAGCGCAGTGCATTTACAGTTTCATGAGGTTATGTTCCTAATTTTGAATAATTCTGATTTTGACTAGCGAATTTACTGGTCCCATGCCATACCTGCTACCTTCAGGAAGCTGTGAGCAGCAATATACCATGGGCAAGCTGAGAATGTAACTTTGAATGCAAGAGATAGCCATGAAACAGAGACAAAATTAGAAAGATTTACATGGAAAGCATGATTCTGTTTCGCCACCACCAATTATTGCAGTTTCTTATCCAGAGGCAAATTTTATTGTATAAATTGTTAATAAGACTGAAGAATAGCTAAATGATTATGCATCTTCTGATATTATAGTTGTCTTAATCTTTCTGTGTGAATTCACTCACTTTTCCAATGTCTAGTATGACATTTTAAGCCTAATTCAATAAAATGAAGGCTTTTTTTAAAATTCAAAGCAAAATTTAATTCAGATGTCTCATATGTGGCCAAATATTTGTATGAAATATCCTGGGTTTATGAATATTATATTAGGAACATTTATTAGTTGGAAATTTCAATTAGCTTATATTTACATATGCAATATTAAGCCAGAAAATTGCATAAGTTTCCAATTACTATAAAAGAACGAAAATTATTTACAATGTTTAAAGTAACAGCAGGGAAGTTATTGCGCTGGAATAATGGGACAAAAGAACTTCTGCAATAGCTATGGATTCCTTAGAGAGCTGATTTACACATAATTCCCTTCCCTCAGGAATCAAAAAAACATTGCAGTCATTTAAAGTTTAGAACATGGTGCCAAGAGATGGTGAAGTTGTGATGAATTTGATCGCAATACCGTCTCATACAGAGCGATGGAAGTTTGCAGAAAAATGTGCAAGAAATCCTTCTGCTGAAAGTAGTTTGAATCATTTCCCTTCACATACATAAGGGACATTACAACAGATCCAGGAGTTTCTGCTGCAGTTCTACCATCTAGAAGTTTCTGAGCCACTAAATGCATGAATATACCAGAGAAAAAATTAATTACTAATATTTCTTGTACCTCTCCTGATTTTTGCAAAGCAGCAAATGAAATAACTTTTCCAAAGCATGTTTTTCCACTCTGGTACAATTTCAATAGACATAAAGACAAGCTTAAGATGACAGAATATGTATTTAGGGTTAAAGGAAAAATATTAGTACTCATTGTTTTCTGATTTTTTTTTTCTCAAAAGGGTAACTGCACAATAAATCCTTAGCTTGGTGTTCTGCAGATTATAGCAAATCAGCATTTGACATGGATGATCTAAAATAGGCTCTTGTTTACAGAATTAGTAGCTAGTTACAGAAGATTGTAATTTGTAATGTTTTGGAACCAGGTGTTCAAGAAAGATGTGCTCCTCAGTTTTTCTAATGAATCTCCCCTGAAAGGTTCTCTCATTTACTTCATCACTTAACGGTACATCATATGCTTACAGAACTATTTTAAAACAAACCTTTTTGAAATTATTTTTAAAATAGGCTGCATTAGCTTGTGTAAAGGCTCTGTATATCTTGTGCAAACTCTGTGTAGGACTAAGTTCATGGATAGAGAAGCTCTGCTTGGAAAAGACCAGGTTTTGTTTTGGGGGGTTTCAGGTACAAGATATGCTTAAAACTATAAGAATTTTACTAACCTCAGAAAAATTTAAGTAGTATGTGCTCACACAAAATAATTTCTTGCAAGCAGGTGCAGGTTGAATACAGTGGCCTTTATTGTGCCATTAATGTAATGCTCATTGCAAATCTCTGATGGATAAAATTGGCTTGGCATTAAAATAGGGGCTTCTTCCTCCTCTACTGTGTCATTTTCATTTTGAATCTGAAGATTTTTCATAGAAAGTTGACCACAGATTTCATAAAAAATGTCCTTGTTTCATGTCAAAATGACCATTCAATAGAAACCATTGTAAAGGCAACACACAGAGCATATGAATGGATAACCAGAGAAACAGAGCCTAATTTGAATATTTTGGCAGATCAGATCCTCATCTTTTTTTTCCTTCAGATTTTCAGTTCATAAATGTTTATATAATTTCTGGTTTTTATTCCAAAGATGAAGGCAAAAAGAAGTCAAAACTTTAAAATTCTTGTGGGAATTATCTTCCCAGCACCACACAGAAATTTTACTGTTCTTCATAAGCATTTTCACTTCTCTTGAAAAATAAGATAGATATTCTAAGATTGGCTATTACAATTTTTCAGGTTTTCATACTCAGGAATGCTATACCAGCCTTTTTCATAACAATCTACCTGAAGATGGTAAACGGGTCACTGCTATATGATCAAATTTAGCTTGAGTAAAAGAGCTTGATCTCCCTGCTTGTCAGCAGTTTCATCCTTAAAATAGGATACTAGTCTCTATTTAATAGATGCTTGTAAAAGTCTGGTTTGGTCACTAACTCTTTGAAGATTTTTTAGAAATGTTAATAGATCTTTGCACCATGCATTTGAAAGCTACTCACCTAGTAAAGTCCAGTCCTTCAAATTCCTGCCTATGAGAGCTTATTTAGCTCTGTAAGAATGCTCCTTTGAGAAGAAATTTAAAAGGCCTGGTTATAGAATCATGCACAATATTTTTACAATACAGTTAGTCTTTAATTATTTCTTTCCCAAGATGAAAATATAATCACCCACAAGGTCTGTGCTTTCTAAATTATTAAGTCAGTGTAGAAAAAGGCAGATTTTGTCTGTTAGGGTTGTGGAGGAAGGCGGGGCTAGAGGCATGAATTATCCAATAAAATTAATTTTACTTAACAAAACCATTTTATCATCAGTTTGTTTTTGTACCTGTGATGATGCATAAAATTATACAAGGATAATCAAGAACTTGATTTGACATGACAACCTTGATTACTGGGGCTAGAATAGCAAACAGCTTTCTGAAAATCATCTTAATTGTAGACTTTCTGTTACCAGTCACTTTCAACAAATCTGTTAACCATTTTGAAGTCTTCCTTAGGTAGGAAGGTCAACATTCTGACTGCCAGGAACAGGAGTTTTACAAGGAGGTGAATAGTGAGATCAGTTTCCTTTCCAATGAGGAATATGTTGCTGTCTGATTGTCCTCCTGAAGCTGACCAAGGAAAGACAGATACAGTGTTTAATGTAATACAGTCCTTTAATCATTAGAGTTTGGGTACTGGCAGCAATCCTTGAACCAAACTGCTAAAAGTCGTATCTATTGCCAAGCAATATTTTTAAAAAGTTTTTTTCCTAGTATCACTGCACTGAAGAAAATCAGAGTCCTTTCAGTGTGACATGTTGTATGACACGTCGTAACAATTGCTGATAAAAATAATGCAACTTGATTATAAACAGAAATTATTTGAATGCATTCACAGTATGCCACGTAACTGCTTCAATTTGTATGGGTCTGGCTGGGATGGAGTCAGCTTTCATGTTGACAAGCACTATGGCGCTGTATTTTGGATTTAGGACAAAAACACTGTTGAAAACACACCATTCTTTTGTTTATTTCAAAGTAGTCCTTGCACAACGTAAAAAGTTTCTCTTTTTTTTTTCATTATCTAACTCCACAGCGAGTGGAGTGAAAACGTGTAATGTACTTCTGTTATAAGTCATGGCACATGAAGATTGCCTGATTTCTTTCTCAAGTGTGGGCCTGGTGCCTTCTCCCTAAACATCACATGCACAAATATAAGTATTTGGATAAAAAATTATCTGGTCAAGCTACTTGTAAGTCCTGTATCTCTTGCTCCAAGTTTCATCAGAAAAGAAGGAGATTCTGGGCCTACAACAGTAAACCTTAATTCCATGACCACCTTGAGTGACGCAAAAAAAATCTACAAAACTGGATAAAGAATTACCTGGCCTTTCTGGTTTTCGATCTTGAATTTTGACTTTTTTTTTTTTAAACTAATAAATTGACACCATAACACTTGCCGATATCTCTGAAAACTCACATGTATTTTCCCTGGAATCAGGAAGGGTTCTAAGCATGAAGAACATTTATTTGATTTAGAGATTTTATTGACCATAACTAGTTTGCTGTGTTTTGTTTGGCACAACAGCCTTGGTGTGGTGGCTTCGTGGTTGAATTTTGCAGGCTTTGTGCAACCAGATCCGCAGTTAATGATTTAGTCTGGCGATATTTCAAAAACAGACAAAATGTATCCACTTTTATTTTAAAGTCTTCTTTTCCAATTTGTGGCTTTCATTTGGGAAGCATTTTTTTAAATAACACAGCACGAATAACATATTAATTTTACATATGAATAGCAGCAGCCTGCTAGGAATGAAGGCTTTTTTGCAGTATTTGATGTCAAGAATATGTTTACATGTTGTTGTAATAAGTTTTGAACTTTGAGAGTACTCTAACCTGGGATACTGCAGAGTAGCAACAATTTTGAGTGAGTGTGTGTACACTCAGAATTTGAGAATGTGTAAGCACAGTGGGGTACATAAACAGCTCTTTGTACATTTTCTTTTACATCAAGTGATGCAAGCAAGCACCAAGGGCAATTCACCCTAGATGGCTTTTGGTTCAAATGTTGAAGTCTTATACGGGAACCTCCAAGGGACAATGGAGTGAAGTTGCAACTTTTAAAAGGTAAGTCGTCTGAATTATTGCCAAAAAAAAAAAAAAGCCTTATAGTGAAAGGAATCTCAACCTTGAGTTGCCTTTCTGTACTGTCTGTATGGAAAGCATAGGAAGTTAACGTCTGTAGACATGTTGGACAGAGTATTCCATCACTACATATCCTGGTAGGATATGATTCTTTCCATCATATTTTTAGGTATCCAGACACCTTAAAAAAGATCTGGCCTACAACTCCCAAGGAATTTTCTTAGATAACAGGCATTAGACTAACACCCAAGTACCATGATTTCTGTCCTTGTAAAGACTAAAGGAGTTTGGACTTACTGACCAGGTAAATGCCTCAGTTGAGAACATTGGAGCTCATTGCTGTCAGCAGTGGAATAAAGTTAATAAAAAGGAAAGTATAAACAAACATAACATAGTACTCTGGGGGTCCAAGCCTGGCCCAGAGAAAAAGATTTCAAAAGTAGTGGCACAATTCATATTTGAGCATTTTCAAATACTCAGTGCTAAGTCCTAAGTCCAATTCACTACCATTTCTTATATGAACAGACCTGCTTCTTTGAATTTAGGTTTTAGGTACTCATTACATAATTGTAATGTGTGCTCTTTGCAAGTGCCCATTTGGTGACCTTGAAAGGAGGAAATATCTTAGAATATCAGTGCTGTATTTTTAAACCTAAAGCAATTGACAAAGGAGCCTGGAGTTCTCTTTTGACGAAAGGGTGATTTCATGATACTTCGCATTATAAAAAATGTATTTTTATTGATACAGAACATGAAATATTGTGTTTTATACCCTATTACTTTCATATGGAGAGATAGTAAGCTATGCAAGGAGAAGATGTGCCATCAAAGATCCCTTGTGCCAACATGACACAATGTGGTATCTTGCAAGATAACCTGCTTATTGACAGGCTGTGCTGCAAGGAAGTGACATCACTGCAACAATTCAGTTCCAGCTATGATATTGCTGCATGTCACTGATTCATGATTTGCAGTTCATGATTTGCCCTATCCATCCCAATACACTGATGTGCAGCTGTAGGTGAAGGTCAAAAAATTTCTGGATAAAGACAGTACAAGTGGATAAATGCCTACCACTTCTGCACTTATTTCTCCTAATTTTTTCATTCTTAATATCTTAATTGCCTTCAACTGATCATTAAACAGCCATGACTGTTATCTGCTATCTGTGGTTTTCTCTTAGCCTTACATATCAAAAATACAGTATTTGGTTTTGTTAGGGTTCTCTTTGTTTTTAATATAGCCATATAAAGTTTGTTTTGTTAGTGCAATCAAAGCACTTGGTCCTGGAAGTAGGAACAGATAACGGTAAAAATTGTGAAGACCTTTAGTTTTCTTTTTTACTCTTACACTACTTTGTACAAAGAGGATTTCTATAACGACTAATAGGCTTTAAAGTTACTTTGTTTCAGAGTACTGGCTGTCAGTCATGGTCTGTATCCTGGCATATTTCTTTTAGGTACAGAGAGACTGTGCAATGAACGTGATAAAGGTCTAAACATTTATCTTTTCTCCACATTCTCTGATAAATCAGCTTTATGAGCAGAGTGTGTTTTTTATCTTTATGTCAGCCTGTGCAACTAAGTACGCAGATTTACCCATAGACTGATGTCTTTAAACTTGGTATAATTTTGGAATGTAATGCTCCAAGTAACATTTGGCTTTCACACTAAGGCAAAATTCTGGATCTTCCTTCATCTCATTTGTAGAAAGCATGGAGGGAAACCAGCTACTGGCAAGCATTCATTCCCATTATTGTCCTTCATGGGAATACCAAACAAGATCTGATTACTATGATTCTGAAAGACATTAAAGTGACATATCCATGGAGTCAAGCTGCATCAAACAGCTACAAACATAATGTTGAAAATCAGCATTTCTCTCTCCCTGGAAATTTTGAAAAATAAAAGCTAACCCCCAAAGTGGCCGCACAGAGTTCGATTTCTGGATTGTAAAATAGATGGGTTAATTTTTTAAAAAATAAAGAAAACCAAAACCCAAAACATGGATGGGAAAATAACCTATGAAGTTATACTATTTCTGAATTAGTCAAAATATTTCGTGTAGAAAATGTGAATGCAGAAGAGGTTTGTGGTTCACTTCATCAAGGAAGTATGAAAGTCATGTGAAGAACAGTTCAAGCTTTCATTCTTGAGGTCTCCAATTCCTGCTGAGCTGCTGGCCTTTCTTAGGGTTCCAGGCTCTGATTTCACAATACTACAAGGTTCACAAACCAAGCTCTCTACAGAACCACAACCCAGCACCTTAGGGGAAAATGGTACAACACGTATGCTACCCAATCTTGTTGGGCTTTAGGCTTTAAAGAACCACAATGGCTGTGATGGCAAGTGAAGAAATAGCTCTGCAAACACATGCTGGCTATTACATCAGAAGTTCATTAAAATTAACTTTTGTGCTTCCTATGACACAATAATGCCTCTATCAAACAAATTTTTTTTCTGAAAGCTTTCGTTGGTAAATGTTAAGCCAGTGTCATGAAAGCCTCAAACTGGCGGTCATGCAACAATATTTTCCAAAATTATTTTCCAAGTTTAATGGCCTTTTTGAGGTTATTTGGATGAAGAAGGACAATGAAAATTATTTTTCATGTGGTCACATACACAAGTCAGCCCTGTTAATTGCTGAATTTTGAGCAATCCAGTTGTCAAATGAAACAACATTTCTGGAAAATTTTTAGGAGTAAATGGTATAAGTCAACATTAAATCCTAGTGAACTTCAAGCGCAGTAGCAACAGAATTAACCTCCCTATTGGAGCACCTGCATAGTACATAAATTCTAAAAATATTGCTTAATTGCTAGGAAAATATTTCTACCTAAATTAATCTAAGAAGGTACATTGGATTTCGTTTCTTCCTTGGACTGGTTTCCATGAAATCGTCCATGAAAATCCTGCAATGTTTTTGAATTACTGTGGTTGTTTTTGGAATGATCAACACAAAATAACTCCCACCAAAACTGTCCATGACTTTGCCATCATCACTGCTTAATATGAAAGTTGAATAAATACAGAATAAAGAAGTCTCTAGTGGCTGGTGATTACTACTGACCAAGAAAGAAAAGTTAAAGGCCCCTCACATGTTAGTCCCATGGCATTAACCAGACAAGAGGCATTGTTCATAGGGGGAAAGTGATTCCATAAGTATCAAAGAAAGATACATCAAAGATTTTTATTATCAAAGATTTTGTCCTTTATTCCCATAATTTTAAAGATTCAGATGAATTCAGCTAGACATATGTAGCCTTCAAGCCTTCCTTCCTCAATGTTTCTTGACTGAACTATAGATAAAAGAATTTGCAATTGACCTTAAATCCTTTATGGAGATACTTTGAGTGTTCTTTATAAGTAAGGTACTTTATAAAGTAAGAGAATAATTGAATTGTATCTGAAGATCATAACTATATTTGAATTTAAAAATTGAATTTCAAATGTTAGCTGAAAATGAACTGCATCTTCAATAGTGTTAGAATTTCTAATTGGTCTAAGATCTGAGCAATATGAGATACTCTGGTTACACATCCATCCTCATTTATAGCCATACTGTAGAATACCCTGGGTTGTTAAGAAATCCAGCAAGGAACTTTCTGACAGTAAATTACTGCTTTCCAGAGAAACTATGAAATTAATGGCTACATTTACTCTTGGTGCTATTTAGAACCTGTATTACTGAGCCAGGTTTTGATATAATCCAATAA
Source organism: Pheucticus melanocephalus (assembly GCA_013398405.1). Taxonomy (NCBI): domain Eukaryota; kingdom Metazoa; phylum Chordata; class Aves; order Passeriformes; family Cardinalidae; genus Pheucticus; species Pheucticus melanocephalus. Next base: position 119,470 of record VZSJ01001111.1, on the reverse strand, counting down.
ATACGTTGGCAGAAATAACTGGGTTCAATTATCAAACGCCTTCTGTGTCTCCTTAAAACTGTAATAAAACTGTTGAAATCAGGTTTATGTATGTTTCAGGTGAATCTAATTTGATAGGTATGTTTACATTGTTAATACTTTTTATTTACTGTGGAGGACTCTTCACAACTGTGTAAAAAGACTTAATGAACTCAATTTTGAAATATTGGATAAGTGCTAAACTTGCTCAGTGGAATCCCAAAGGCATTGGCTGCATGAGTAGGCTGTACAGCAATACTGCCAGATTGTTGAAGGCCTTCTTCATGGGTCTAAAAGGTCTGGTTCTCATCTCTGACCAGTGAACTTTTCACTGCTTCAGCTGAATCCTTACGCATCTATGGAGTATGATGGAATTCATGCAAGCATCCTCAAAGAGGTAGCTGGTGTCATCACAAAACTTCTCAATAATTTTTGAACAATCCTGGGAATCTGGAGAGGTCCCAACTGAATGGAAGCTGGGGAATGGTGTCCCAGTTTTCAAGAAGGGCAAGAAGGAGGGCCCCAGAAACGACAGGCCAGTCAGTCTCACTTCAATGCCTGGTAAAGTTTTTCATTAGATTTTTTCTTTAGCTTTCTTTAGCTTCTCTTTGGATTCTTCTTTAGAAAAGATTTTTCTTTGAAATACTGAAAATGCTAAAAGACAACACAGTCATCAGTCACAGCCAGCAGAACAGGACTGGAAGAAATACTGAGCAAGTCCACAGACCATACAAAACTGGGAGGAGCTGTTGACTCCCTCCAGGCAGGGAGAGGCCCTGCAGAGAGACCTCCACAAATCAGGGGTCTGGGCAATCACCAGCCATATGAAGTTCAAGAGTGGAAAATGCTGGATTCTGCAGCTGGGATGGGGCAACCCTGAATATATGGACAGACTGGGAATGAGATGCAGTAAGCAGTGCCATGGAAAGGGACCTGGGGGTCCTGGCAAGTTGACCATGGGTCAGCAGTGCCCTGGCAGCCAGGAGGGCCAACCCTGCCTTGGGGGGCACCAGGCACAGCACCACAGCTGGGCAAGGGAGGGGATTGTCCTGCTCTGCTCTGAGCTGGGGCAGCCTCACCCCGAGTACTGGGGGCTGGTTGGGAGCCACAATGTAAGAAAGACATTAGACTGTTGGAGAGCATCCAAATGAGGGCAACAAAGATCATAAAGCATCTTCAGGAGAAGCCTCACTTGGTCTGTTCAGCCTGGAGAAAAAGAGATTGAGAGGAAGTCTCACCACGGCTCCATCTTCAAGAGGGAAAGAGGAGGGGCAGGCACTGATCTCTCCTTTGTGGTGACCAGTGACAGGACTTAAGGAGACTCCTGAAGGAGGAACTGAAGCAGGTTTAGACTGGATGTTAGAAAAAGGTTCTTTGCTCAGAGGGTGTTTGGGCACAGAACAACTTCCCAGGGAAGTGGTCACAGCCTCAGGCTGACAGAGTCAGAGTTTGGTCAGTGCTCCCAGGTGCGTGGTGTGACTCTTGAGGAAGGTGCTATGCAGGGCAAGGAGCTGTTGCTTGTTGTCAATGATTCTTCTGAGTCCCTTCTGACTCAGCTTGTTCTCTGATTCTTTTTAGAGTTAGGCAGCCCAAATGTTAATGGCTGTGATTCTCCCTCTGGTACATGGAAAGTATAAATAATAAACTCTATTTGTCTGGAGGACGGTGATACAAAAAGGTATAAGGGCTAAACAAATCTCACACTAGATTCATTTTGGACATGCTACTGCTCTTGAATTTCAAAATTATAACCTGCCAGCATCTAGGCATCCCATCTGCTCGTCTATTCACTGTTAGTAGCCACCTGCAAAGGGAAGTTAAAATACCGTGCCAGTCTGTGCTATGTTGCTACCTGCCTAATTTCATGCCAACGGCAAACTCAGGGATTTTTACAGGGACAAAATAATGCAAATGCTGCAGCAACCACATGTTTTCCATCATACAGTGGAAAAAAATAAGGTCAGTGTGGGCTTGAAGGGTTGTAAAGCTTTAGTCTGCCTGAATTATTTTATGCTTGTGAAAGTTAAGCAGATGAGAAACACATTAAATAAGATGACAGAATTTAGATTATACCTCCTCCCCTCCTCGTGCCCCTTCCAAGTCCTTAGCTCAGTGGATGAATTCCACTCCCCATTCCTTTTTTCCTCTTTTTTTTTTTTCAATTTGTTAAGATGCTGAAATCTGCTTTGTGTGATTTATGAAGGAACTTGAAGCGATTAGTTTCACAGTGCATGAAAATTCCTCAGGTTCAGAGGGATGTCCAATCTGTTACACCGCAAGCCGTTGACTGGATGAGAACATGAGCAGCTCGGAGCCATAAGGAGATTGTGCTGAGTTATTAAACACTTGTGGTAAAGCTGCTTATTGTTAATTCCCCAATGTCCTGCTGAAGTGATCGGATAAGATCAGATCGGATTAGATCAAAGAGCCTGGGAACCAGCCTTTCGAGCAGATTCATTTAATCAATAAAGAGGGTCTCCAAAGAGAGAGAGAGGCAGTACCAGGATCACGAGAGATTAGAGCAGGGAAAATAAGAAACAACAGATTATTTTCCTCTGATTTTTAAAATGTGATTCTGTAAGCCAAAGCATGCTTTTATGCGCGTATGTGTGTGTGTGTGTCCAAAAAACAGCCAAAAAGGATTTAAGTGCTTCCTTAAAACTTCATTACCAAGCAGACAGTTTTAAATGAAGTATTTTGCAATACAGTGATACTTAATAAGTCAAGAGACTGTAAAAGTATTATTAAAGCAATCAGTACCATGAAATACCTACTGTGAAAAAAAGAACCATTATCAGCGCTTCAGGAGAAGCAATTTTTGTTTTAATGATTCCTTAAGAATAGAGGATTCTGGGTGGGTTAATGTGCACAATTTCTGATCTTGCTTTCATCTAAAAGAAAAAAATGGGAGCAAAACCCAATAACACCTCCAACAACAGCCCCCACCCACCAGTATCACATCAAGATCAGAATGTATTAAATTAATAACACTGGCAGATGCTGTGGAATGTGCATTGTTATACTACGTGTAATTACAGTACAACTGCTGCTGTTAACACTTGTACAGTGAATAAACTTGTGTATAATTACTTGCAAAACCTTGCTAAATCTGTACTAAAAGCTAGAAGCTGTTAGTAAATGTTTAGAAAGTTAACCCATGGAAAAAGGAAAAAAAAAGGAAAATATGAAGAACAAGGAATCACTCATTTTAATAAAGCAATGGTATAACTCCTTTCCATTCCTAGAGTAGCAGAATTTGGCCCAAAATAATTTGGAGAGGACACACTTCTTTCAAAGATTATTAGCCCTAATTGCTTAATAAAAAAATTATATCTACTTTTACAGGTTGTAATTTATATTCAGAGCCAGATAAGGATACATATCTACGAATCCCTTGTATAAAATGTAATTTTCTATCTAGATAGGCTGATGACTTCAGGCCCTGCACACCTTTAGCAATTGTTAATTACTATGGGATGGTTTAACACTATTTTCCAAATCAGCATGCATGCATAAAATGACTGCAATCTAATTTGACATATTATTAGTGATGATTATTGTCAGAGATAAATTAGATTGAACAGAAAATAACCTTCATCCTTAGCATGTTTTAGCTCTCAGAATTAATGTGATTTGGTGAACACATATAAATAAAAGTCTGATGAGTCCCTGCTGACTGCAGGGCCTGCTGGTACTGAAGTGTATCAATTTCATGCAGATGATGAATTCCTTAAGCATTCAATGATAATCACGCTTGATTTGACAAGACTTTCTCATGCTATTTTAGGGCCTTAATTTTCTGTGAAGTTCTGTCAAGTGTTCATCAAGCACCCACTTATCTCCCTATCTTAACCTGGCAGCCAATCCAAAGGTTGCCTACCAGTGCCGCTACCAGTCCCAGCCCATTAATATTCCTGCCATGTGACTGTCCACAGAGAGAAGCCAATCAATGGCTGATTAACATTCAGGTCACATGATGCCCAAGGAGAGTAAATGAGTTACACAGTAAGACATCAAACAAATTTTCATCTTGAAAGAGTGATTGCTTTTTCTGCCGCTGTGATGTTTGTCAAATTCGCTCTAGCCTTGTCCAATTAAGCTCCATGAGCTGAATGACTAATGAAGAAAAGGGAACGCTGTGCCAGCATGACAGCTATGAGATGTACCACTGCATAAGAGCTGCTGAAGAAATTTTTTGAAATTAAAAAAAAAAAAAAAAGCCAAAATGATTGAAAAATCACGTCTGGATAACTGATGTAATTGCTTTCAAATTTCAGATGCTGTTTAGAAGTCTCTAGTGAAAAATATAAATTGCATCATGCTGTATAGGACATTTGTTTTCTGTCTAACTTTACAATGGAAAATGAGCTTGCATTGCATAATAATAAAATTATTTTTGAGATTTTGAACAAATATGCATTAACTGGATTATTGCCAGCAAATGTGCTAATGAACTTTCACAGTCTGCTAGAGACATACTGATAACAGAAGATCCCACTTTTGAGCATCAGCCAGTATGGGTAAAAAAATCCTTATTTTATGCAACTGAAAGGATAAAAGGGAAAAAGGAAGATATTTAGCAGATGGAGGAGGGAAGAAAGTGCTCTGGATTTTAGAAGGAAGTAGCATTTCAGGACATTGATTGAAATACTGTGTGAGATTCTAAAATAATGTGGCACAACTCTTCGTGCATCATTTGAGGAGCTGATCCAGTATGGAGTTTTTATTTTATTTTATTTTATTTTATTTTATTTTATTTTATTTTATTTATGTCACTGCTACTTATTTGTTGTTAAATTAAAACTGCTCAAGGAAACAAAAATAAATGTTTGAATAGAATTATAATCCTGTTTAGCAGAAAGCTTTTAAAGTGAATATCTACATTCTGGGACATCACTGAAAGTCTATTTAGTCAGAAAGTAAGAAATTGCATTTTAGTGCTGATACTGTACTAAATTCCAGTGATGTGTTTGGAGTAGAGACCCTATGACTAATAAAGCTTTCAGTCACTGAATGCAGTTAGTCACCTAATGTATTACTGAAGATATGAAAGAGTGTTAGATCCTACTTATTAGGTTCTAGCATGAAATTAGTTATATTCCCAAGGCATTCTGAAGCAATATTTTCAAGTTGGCTTAATAAGGGTGTTAGAACATGCCAATTAACTGGCAGCTGAAATAAACAGTAGTTGGAGGCATAAGACAGTATTTATATCTGCAAAGCTAATAACATTTTAAATGGGACTTCTTGGTACGGCGGCTCAAGGTACTGGAAGGAGGCAAGATGTGGAGCATACTGTATTCAAAAGACTGTAAGTCAATTCTCAGCACCACTAGTCAAGGATGGAGACTGCAAATAGAGCAGCAATGAATTTCTGAGAGTCAGTGAGAAGGAAGACAAGGAGGCAGGGGACTAGCAGCTCATTGATGGTAGGAAGGGGGGTGTCAAGTGGATACTGCTGAAGCAGCCTGTGGTGAGTGATTTGACCAACTGCCTGCCTTTAAGGCATCACCACAAAGGCACATGATGGAAGAGACTGTGTAAAGGGATCAGGGTAGAAAATGGAGAAATCATGGAAATAGCAATTTGGCATACTGCTTTTGTGAGGCACTGTTCCTAGGAAAGTAGCGCTGTAAACTTCAGAGATCAATGCTGCCTTGACATGAAATATTAGCTGTTAGATTACTGTTTTACTTGTTCCTGTTGCAGTCATACCACAGAGAATTCACAGGCTCTGAACCATTAGGTGCTGAAATGCTAACAAAGCAAAAAATGGTGAATATTGTTATAAACAGCACCACTTGCTGAAACATTTAAATCAACAGTGGAGAAGGTGTCTAACTTTCTGTCAGTCACATTAGGTGGTTATGAATAAAAGAGTATTCTACTTTCTGCATAACTTTGCATAATTAATAGTTTTTCATGCAAACTATTGTTTGCCTTAATTGTTGTTTCAACAGCTGTTTTCATTAAATTGTAAAGCTCTTTGTGTCTAATCCTTTGAGCTGCACTATTGATAACAGGAACACACTGGAGCTAGCTTTAGAGGAAGAGAGTCCCTGCCAAGCTGGAAAGCAGTCATGAAGTTACTTGAGAAATAAGGCCCTACAGTGGGACTGGTTGTGTAGCTAATCCATTAGTCTTTTCAAAAGGACTTTGCTCTACGCCCTTATGGCTAAATTGACCCAACAACCTATCAATGCTTTTATTTGCTGAGTGGTTGTCCATGAAAGGTCTCCGTGCTGGATCCAAGCTGTAATCAAAGCCTCCATCAGTACCAGGGCCCTGATGACACAAATGGCCAAACTTTCAACGAGGCTGGCTGGTTTCCAGCCACGCCATTTTAAAGATACAAAGAGGCTGTGTTGTGCTGTGGAATTCATTTTCTTGTTTACTTCCTACAGAAACAAGAGCATAATCAGCACTCAGTGCATCGGATCAGACCGCTGAGTTGTTGACAGAAGCTTGGAGAGGCTTGCCAGCTTTCCACATGAAACACTGGCTTTCTTCTAATACACCCCCCACCGTCTGTGGCCCTGCCAATTGTAGCACATCAGAGCAACCATTGAGATAATGACCGTGAAGTCTCATGATACACTTTGATGAAGTGTAACATTTTTTAAAGGATTTTTGTCTGTGCCAAAATGATAGAGACAGCTGACTAAAAATCACCCCATCAAAATCAAGGCTGATGAACAGCAGGCAAAGACATGTGCTTCCACAGAGAAAAGGGAGGAGAATTTACAGCCAAAGACTCTCAATGACTATGCGCACCACAGATTCCTTTATTTTGCTTTTAAATGATCCTTTGTTTCAAATGAATGTACGTAACTTTGCCAAGAGAGCAATTTCCCCAAATATTTTTTTTAATTCTGAATCAAAAAATGATTCAGCATTTAGCATTTATAATGTTGAATAAATACCTTTTCTATACAAGCTAACTTTGTTTCTTCACATTAATTTTTTGCAACCTTGCAAAGTAATATTTTGAAATAGCAGGGACTTAAAACCTTCTCAGCCATTTAAAAATTGTCTAGTGGCAACTCATTGAACCAACTTAGCTTATGGTAAAACAATTGGAGATGTGTTTTCCAAGCAAACCACAGGGGAAAAAAACAGCAAGACAGTCACTTATGCTTTTACCATGTTTGCTTCAGCAGTCCAATATTTTTTGTAACAGGAAATTCATTACCAGCAATGGATTCATTGATACACACCAGTGCTAAGTAGCCTGGTTTAGGAGGTTAGAGAAAGTCTGCAGAATTTCTTGAACTGGCCATTTACTATGGATCTAGACCACCCCACTGTGCTGATGAAAGTGCGGTTAGGAGGTCTTTGAGCTGAATCAATTTGAGTTGGAATTTTCCCAGTGTATCACAGTTACATAAACACCTGTGCAAAATATCTTTGAGCTGAATAAATAGCATTGGGGTGCGGGGTGGAGGGGAGGGGAAGGAGAGAAATGGAATGGGAAAGGGAAAGCTGTTTTCAGTAGTTTTCAACATTTCTTGCTTGTAAAAAGTGGGTCTGGAGGACTGTGTTTTATACTGTCTAGTGTAACCAATGCAAGAGCTCATGTACGCCCAATTTTTGTATTCCTCAGTACTGTAAGCCTAGGAAAATGCTTTTAAAGTCTCTTTTTCTCTCTCTTCTATACTCAAATTATATTTTTTTCGAAGCTCAAATATACACAGCATGCTGGAGATATGCAGTGGCAAAGAAGGATGCAGTAGTCTTCTGGAATACATCAAAAGTATTGGCAAGAGAACAAAAGTAAAAACTTCACTTTGAACCCAGGTACACAGCATGCTGCAACCAACAGTGTTATAAGTGTGCAGAATTCAGCACTTTCCACAAGATAGATGTAGAATACATGCAGGTTTTTTTGCTTCATTTTACATCCCACGTCTGGCTTTGAAGAAAGAGGAAAAATTTGGAAGAGAAAATAAGTGGAGAGGGGATCTATATTGAAATGGGGATTTGTTTTAGCATCTATTTTCTGAGTAGATGAGTAGATGAGACACTTTCTGCGTGTCTACTTTCTGAGAAGTGCTTCGTTAAAGAGGAGACAGTGCAAAACACTTCAGTGCAAAAGGATACTGCTTCCCATTACAACTCAGCCTTTGTAGTAGAGTAAAAAGCTATTGGCATCTTGTTTTCTTGGGAGATAGCTCCTTGCTCTGCAGTCTTGATATAAAATAAGATAGGCAGTATGTGGTTGCTTTCTGTATCTTGGGAAAAAATGGATCAAACTTGAGTAGATTTCATGCGGTTTGTATATAACAAAAACAGGTAGAAGTCTCACTTTGTTAAACTTCCTCCCAACAAATACAAAGGAGTTCAAATTTGCCAAGTAGCAGCACAGACTTGATTGGTGCACTTGCAGGATTGAGCTTCTCTTCCTTTAAGTTTCAATAAACCACTTTTTCATACCTCTGCTTTATTTACAAGCAGGGCCTGGGTTGTGCCTCGCAGCAGGGATATGCATTGTCCTTCCATTAACACACAGAATCATAGAATAGTTTGGGTTGGAAAGAACCTTTAAACATCCCCAAGTCTGACCCTCCTGCAGCGAGCAGGGACGTCTAAAACTTGGTCAGGTTGCTCAAAGCCCTGTCCAGCCCAGCTGTGAATGTTTTCAGGGATGGAGTATCCACTACCTCTCTGGGAAACCTGCGCCAGTTTCACCACTGTCATCATCAAAAACTTCTTCCTTATTTATATCTAGCCAGAATTTACCCTCTTCTAGTTTAAATGCATTACCCCTAGTCCTATCAAACAGGCCCTGATAAAAATTCTGTTCCCATCTTTCTTTTAAGTTCCTTTAGAGGCAGCACTGCAGGTGGAGTGTCACCAGAGCAGAGCAGAGCAGAGCAGAGGGGCAGAATCCCCTCCCTCACACTGCTTTGGATGCAGCCTGGGATACAACTGGCTTTGCAGGCTGCAAGTGCACATTGCTGGGTCATGTCCAGCTATTAATCCACCTGTATGACCAAGTCCTAGGCAGGGCTGCTCTCAATATCTTTCTCCCACAGCCTTTATTGAGAGCAGGGGGTTGCCCCAATCCTGATGCAGGATTTTGCACTTGTTATTGTTCAAGTGCCCACTTCTTGAGCTGTTTCGAGTCTCCCTCTTGAGCAGTATCCTTTTCTTCATGAGCTTGATGTCATTTGTAAACTGCTGAGGGTACACTCAATCCCATTCCTTATATCACTGATCAAGATATTAAGCAGATATAGAGATATTCCCAGTACAGATCCCTGTGGGACACCACTTGATGCTGATCTCCATGTGGATCTGGAGATCAGTGGGATATTGAGCCATTAAATTCTACTCTCTGGATGTGACAATCCAACCAATTAACATCCAGCAAGCAGTTTGCCAATCAAATGCATCTGTCTCCAATTTAGAGAGAAGGTTGTGGTAGGGGACCATATCAAAGGTCATGCATCAGTGAATGCTGGGAAGACTGCCTGAAACCCTTTCCAGTTATTGAGTGTTTTACCATGAATAACTGTTTAAGAAGTCCATCTAGTCTTGCTGATGACTTGGTGAATGTTCTATGCACCCAGTGCAGGCACCCAAGCACAATCCATAGTCATAAATAAGCAGAGTGCAAAGGTAAACCCACCCTCTTGATTTCTCAGAGGCAGAAGTCATGTGCAAGCTTTCACCAGCACATCCCAAATGCCTTGCCATCTGCTAATAGCGACAGGTCTTTTGACATTAGCATCACACTTAAAACACTGCATCTGTGGTGTGATGGCCAAATTTTCAATAATGTGGTTTAGTGATGCTAACAGTAGAAGCACTTTCCTATCTTATATAAAAAGCTAGAGGAGGCAAAGAAGTGAATCCCTCTCTAGAGAAAGTGCTGGGGTTGCACAGGGTGTGTGGGGGTGTGTGTGTGTGTGTGTGTGTGAGAACACAAGTGAAACAAGAACTATTCATACAGTTTGAGAGTGTTATTTCCCATCTCCTTCCTGTTTTTTGAAAGCATGTCCTGAGAGTATAAATTTTGGAAAGCAGTTCAAACAATGAGGTTATTCAAGCTGGCTTTATTTTTGCTGGCTGGTGAATGCCAGCATACATGAAATAGGTAAACTTCCAGCAGCCTGGATGTGAATCAAAATAATTAGAACACTTAAGAGATTTGAACCTTAGAGGCAAAGGTTGTCATCCTCCCACGTCCATTTTCATTCACATATCACAAAATTGTGTAGGAAAGGGAGGACTGGGTTAGGCAGTTTTGCATCTCTGAGTGGGCATCTGTCAGTGATAAGCAATTTTGATGGAACTTTGCTGCAGGGAATATTCAACAGTAATATATTCCTAGCTGTACCAGTGAATTTATTCATTATGAATGCCAGAATGAGAAAGCTGAATGAAGTCAAGGGAAATGAAGGAAAGGTTGTGGGGAGAAGATAATGAAAGGAAGAGGCGGAGGGTGGGGGGGAAAAACAGTTAGCAGTGTAGGCACATATGTTTCAAAGCTTCTCAGATTTCCTGAAACTGAGCCTAACTGAAATGAGTAATAGTTAGAATTCAAACACAGTATCATGACAATCCAGGCAATTTTGGAAACCACTTCCCTGCAGAGTCTTTAAGGACTACTTGATGTTGAGGATTATGGTTGGAGGAACTAACATCTGCTGTATTCACCCAAAGCCATGTATATGACTTCATATTTCCTCCTGTCTTCTAATAATGAAGATTCTACCATTTCTTTTTTATTTTTTATTTTTTTGTTTCATTTTATCATGTTTTGACTTGTGGAATCAGAGTAGATCAAGTAAAAAAAAACCCAAAAAATTGAATACATTTGCTTGTTTTCTAATATAGTTTTCTTTGTATGAATAAACACTAAAATTAGAAGAAATTGAAATTCTTGAAAGGGAAATAATTAAGCAAGTAATGTTAAGTGCTTCCTACAGAAAAGACTGGCATCCTAACGTAAGATCTAAAATTAATTGTGAAATCTATTGTATTCTGTGCCTATGAGTATAGGCCTAAGCCATGAAAATCTTGACGTGAAATGAAACAGAAATATTCATGTGAAAAATTTTAATTTTTTAATATTTATTATTTTTATTTTTATTAGTTAATAAATTTTATGCATGGCAGTAATAAGTAATTGCAAGGAATTAAATCAAGTCAAGCAACAAATTCATTTTTATTGCATGAAAATAAAAATTATTCTAAAAAATCAGGAAAATCTATGCTACCACATTCAAAGAGGGGAGCAAAATGTGTTCTCCTACCTTTCCAATCCCACTGCATGAAATTATTTGCGGAACAAAATACTGGGCTATTAAAAATACAGTGTTGTAGAAAACAGTATGGTTTCAGGGATAAGTTCATTGCATTTACTTTGTAATGTACTCAAAAGCTATGATGTAAAATACAGGCAACATAGAGTAATGAAGAAAAGTTTGCTTTTTTGTCTGCCTTAGAGGCAGAACCTGGTAGATTAAAGTTGGAGTAGCTTGACCTTTTCTCATACTCTAAATTCTTATAAACTATATAGAACATTTTAAAGCTAAGTAATGGATGATATTACGTCTTTAATATTAAAAAAAAAACCCAAACAGCCCAACATATGGAGGTCTGCAATATCAAATTGTTTTATTCATGGATGATATAGTGATATTTGAAGAAGAAAAAGGAGGAAGTGTTTAGTCATCTTTTGAATGAATTCCTTTTACATATAAAAATTCACATCAAAGATGTCACTAAAGTTCCAATTGGCCAATCCTTTCTGCATCATCTAAAAGTAAAAAATTTGCTGAGATATATGTTCATACCTCTTTCTCCAGACTATCAGCATCTATAATCATTCTAAACAGTCATCACAGGACCTACTAGAGACTGTTAGTGTCTTGGATCTTGTGTTTTGTGACAGAGGGAGGGATGTATCTTCTAATTTGTTCACTCAGTCTCACCTCACCATTGATAATTTTAATATTTTTCATTGTTAAAATGAAATTGTTAGCAAAGGCACTTTCACTAAAAAAGAATCAAAAACTTAATCTCCCTGATTGAAGGAAGTTTTACTGGTGGGAAGTGGAGCCATCAGCAGCATCAGACTCCAAGACAACATTTATAACAAATCATCCAATTGCATACGTAGGAATAGTGGCTCTTGGCTGAATGCAATGAACAGGTTGTTGTGATCCAAAGAGAGATTACATTTCATATACACTAAAAACTCCCTTGAGGTACAGTGAGAAAGATTATTTGCTCTTGTACTCATTGCACTGAAAGATTTTTAGCTGCTGGGAAAGAAATGTATTTTTCCTTCTTGTTTTATATTTTTAAAAAAATTATTTTTCTCTGAAGGACTGTTTGCCTCTGGCAAATTCTGAGTTTTAAAATACAGTGTCAGTAAATTAAATTCCGAGCCCACTGAAGGCAGCTGAGTTTTGCCATTGAAATCTGCAGAGGCAGGATTTTGCCTACTGTTTTGGAAAACATTGCTTGCAGCAATCAGATAGCAACCGTTGCTGACATCTAGCAGAGAAAACACTAACTACTCAACTGTCACAGCATTCAACTGTTGCTTCTTCTGCCTGTGCAGACACCAGGGCTTTGTGACCAAAACCAGGCAAGTGCTCAGAAATAATCTGTGCTCATATTAGCAGAAATCATACGGCCAAGCCCTTTCTCAGCTTTAAGTTAAGAACCATTACATCCTTATATTTTCTCCTTCAGTGAGATGCATTAAACTGGACAAGGACAGAATCTGTTCAGCACAGGAGAGTAGGGCTTAATTCAGGACAGACTTCAAATATCTACTGGTATGGTGAAAATTATGAATATTCTTGTGCAAAGTTATATAGACATGGTCCTGGCTTTGGGACACATAGCTAGATAGATAAGCCTTATCTATCTGTGGGATAGCTCAAACACTTGCAAGACATCTATCTTAGTGAGATTCCTTTATTGCCATTAAAGGAAAACCACAAAATCCAGATAATTTCATTTTTCTTTATAGTAGCAGAACTGGAAAATACAAAATGTTGTTCATCAGAGATTCAGACTCAGGAAGATGTGAAAACAGAGCCTGTTTATGATGCCTTTTTACCATCTTACCTTGTACTTTGTCTACTCTTCTTAGGCAAAACATCTCGTCTCTGTTTCTACTTCTCTGTGGCCTCTTGGATCTTATAGCAGTTATTTTAGAGCATGTTCTGTGTATTGAAAGCATTCTGTGAGAGAATGGTTGAAAAATTTTAGAGAGAGGTCTTTTAAACTTAGTGCATATAGGGGTCTTTATCCATAACCCTCAGATTAACAATGGTGCTGTTCTTTACATCTTTTGTCCTTGAGGTATCCTATGTAAACTTTGGTTGCTGTGAGAGCTAATGATGCACAGAAACACCACTGCAGAGACAGAGGCCCATTTTTATGAGGTAGGTCTCTGTTTTAGAGAGTACTGCGTGTTGTGTGTGGTGATTATTTAAAGATTCTATGAACCCTGAAATAAAATGGTGAAAACTTGGTTTTCCTTCAAGAAACTTTTCGAAATTCCAGTGGTTACATCTGAATTTGGGCCCTTCACTAAAAAACTGGAAATGGTTTCAGTGAAAGAAAATAATATTCAAAACTTTAAATCAATATTCAAACGATTTATGAAAATACATTTTTCTTCACACCTCTGGGACCCTAATCCTATTGTGAGGTATTAATTTTCCTTAGTTTTTTTCCCCCATTTATTTTCTAATTAAAAACCTTACAGCATTAAGAAAAGTTATATTGGTCCATGTGTGCAAATATGTATCTTTGTGAGTGTGGGGGCAGATAAATCACTCTGACAATGGGCATGGCTTTAAAACAAAGAGACTTTTGAGTTAATCAAACTTTAGAAGCCCTGAATCTTCAGCCCATAATCGCTTTGACAGTGGAAATGTAATGCTTTAATATGGGCTGCCCTGTTTCTATGAACTGTGCAAGAGACATCTGTGTCTGTGAAACGACTCACCTCTTGGTTAGATTTTCACAGGACTTTATGTGTCTAGCAGAGCTAGACTGATCTTTTCAGCTGTGGATTAACTTCACAGCTGGCCAGTATGCTAAAATTTAGTAAAGGCGCCTGTCCTGCTGCCATTCAGTTAATGGCAAAACTGTGACATTTTTTCATAGGAACTGGATAATAATTTTACTCTTTATATTGTGATTAATCTGATGCTAGGTACTCTGCTCAGAGAAAAAATCCACTATTTATTTACTCTAGAATTAATTTTCCAGTGTTTCACAACCTTTCATTAAACCCCGTGCATTTCTCTCATCTTTTGCCTTGTTCTAATCACGTATAAATTGGTACAGTGCAGTGTTTATCTTGCTAACAGCTACTCACTCAACAGAAATTAAGTGATTGCTTTGCTTTGTGATTTGTAAGCTCTTCCAGGCATAATTTTACTTTCTGCCAGCCACCCAAATTCATTTGTTAACATAGCTCCTTTTGCAGAATAGCTATTGATTTAGAAATTCCCAGTTAGAAAGTGTGTATCCCCACTTTATCTTGAACATGAGTGTAGAGTGACTAATGTACTGAAATCATAGCATCAGGTCATAAAATTTATTAACCTGTAATGGTACTATTCATCTAGATCAGGAGAGAAGTAGAGAATATTTCTGTTGACTCAGACCTTCGACCACTGGCAAACAGTATTGCATAGATTGTCCTCTGTCACAGCCTCACATTTAGCAATGTCGCTCAGCATCTTGTGTCTGGAAATCTAATTTTTTTTTTTGCCAGAGGCTCAACAAATCCTATTCTTTCCTTGAATATGTACTCTATTGATAGATCACAGTTTAGCAGAAAAATCTTGGGGGCGCATAGATCAATAGTCAATGAATATTGGTCAGAGCAGAAAAATCTTGGGGGCGCATAGATCAATGAATATTGGTCAGGCAGGATGGAATGATTGCCAGTTGGCTTGATCCATCTAAAAGGTCATTAAAAAAAGTTGGCCCATGATACCAACTGTGTAAAGGACTGAGGACAGGGTAAAAAAATGAAAGAATTAAGAGAACTGTACCTGTCATTCTCTCAGTTGCAGGTCTTTTACATATGGGCACAAGAACTTTCCTTTTGTTGGTGTTCATTATTCTATGTCTGCAAATAATCTTATATTCTCTGGAATTGATTATTTTAATTTCCCATCATCTGGTCTTCATGCACATTAGATATTATTTTGCTCATATAGCTTGAGGCTAGTTTCAAAATGAGGAATGGCTATTAACAAAATGCACGACTCCAATTGTTGCTTTCCTTGAAGTTCTATTTTGAAGGGAGAGAGAATCATGCTAACATGAACAGCTTTACCTCTAGCATCAACTCTGGCTTGGGAGCTTGGGAGATGAGGCATGAAAGACCATTTCTTTGGCACCTGATTTTCTGGGAGAGATGTTAAACTAGGAAAAGGAACTTAAGTAGAATCTACTCTTTTGCATCTATTTTGCAAGGAGAACAGAGGCTATCTGAGCAAAGGAGGTTTGTCTTTCTTGGTTATGAGCTTGGTTTTGGTTTTGGTTTGGTTTGGTTTGGTTTTTTTTTTTTGTTATTTTGTGTGTATCTCTGGTTTTTATTGCTGTTGCTTTGTTTTTATTTTGGGGGTATCTTTTGTAGATTATATCTTCAATTCAGCAATGATTGTACCAATAAAGATATTGAGGGGGGACAAGCACACTAGATGGATGGGACTACTTCTCTGGAAGCATGCTAGGGAGGTGTACTGCCTGAGAGTTTTGGAGAAGGACAGCTGAGGGGACACTGGTAGTATTAATGGAGCTAAGCAACTGGGCCTGCACTTTGTGGTTGCTCCAGAAGTCCAAGCAGAGTACTGTGAGACAGCTGGCTATATTTTCCTGGCTATATTGATTGTGAACAAGAACTTAGATAGGAAAGTTTGGCCACTGGCAACCCTTCTTTCTCCCGTGAGATAGGACTGAAAACTGACTGCATGAAGCTTTTCTCTAAACGGCACAAAATGCAGAGATTTGAGGCACTTGAAATTAATCTGATAAGGCCAGCATATGACACTTTAGTTTCCATAAATCCCCTATTTTGGTAGACCTTCTTCCTCTTTCTCCTTTTTAAGTGTTAGTTTGCCATTATTGCAAATAGTATTCAAGTAGGTTGATATGAAGTATTTCATTACTTTTTGCTGCACAACAGAATTTTGTTATTTCATAAAGTGCCTTTTGCTGTTATTTTGAATAATAAATCTAGGAAGGGGAACACTCCAGGTTTTCCTCCTATACTAATGTACAAGCTTATTTAGGAAATCCAATCTGAGTTTGAATGTTTCGACAGAACTGTGTTATCATACTTAGGCCAGTTATTTGTCCAATAGTTACTAACTTAGTTAAATCATTATCAGCCCAGCAAACAAAGTTCAAACAAAGGGAACTGCTCCATCTAGAGTTCCGTCTTGCACATAAGCTGATTAAATATTTTAATCAATGATTTTACTGGCTGTCATGGCCTGTACCATTAACTTTCTCTTCCTTTTATTTTTCAATAATTTATAAATATTACATCTACTAACAACCTTAAAAAACAGTAGTTTATGTGAATTGATGATCTCAAACTATTTATAAATATCTAAGGGAAAGGTATACACATAACAAAAGATAACTAATTTTGCAGTAGTTTACCACATGAAAAAGTGTTTTCCAGAGGTGAAGTGCACAGATTCTATTTTAAAACATGAATATGATATTACTGTGATTATTATTCCAGTAATTTTATCAAAGCTAGTCTAAATTCAGTGCAAATTTCTTCAAATACTTATTTCACAAGAAAATTCCAGTGGGAATGAGCTCCTCAGCAAACAAAGGTACTACCAAAAACTATACTGAAATATACATATATAACTTGCTTTTAATTTATTCAAAGTTTTGTTGGTTTTTATATTCAAATATCATCCCTGTATTGGCCTTCTCTTGATTTGCTTTATTCTGCTCAGCATGTCTGAATACGCTGAAAATCTTTCTCACTAATTTATTTAATTTTTCCAAATTGAGATAACAACAAACAATTCTTTCTAGATTTCTGCTCTCACTTACCTCTCCTCTATACACTTTTCTCTTCCCTTTCTTTCTCTTCCAGTACATTTTTCAAATTAGATAGTCAAAACTGAATGCATTCACCAAAGTGAGAAAATTGGTAATTGCTGTTGAATTAGTCAAATCTTGTGCAATGCTGCATCAAGACAATAATTGTAGAAAGTACTTTTGTGCAAATAAAAAAAAGCTGGGAGGTAAAAAGATCTTGCTAGAGAAAAATCACATAAAAATATACCAGTGTTTAGTACATGTTGAGAAGTGAGGGGTGGGAAAATGTGAGGTTTATGCCCACCAAGCCATGACAGCCACCTTTCTGCCTGCTGTCAGCCCATGCAAACAAGACGTGGTCTAAGCTGATTTAGCCCAGTCAAGCTGAACTGAATTACTCTGCAGCTGCAAAGAGCTATCTGTGTGTGAGCAGTAACCACAGAGCAGCTACAAATGAGAGCTTGTTTGCATTTGTCAATCACAGTGCTAAGTACAGCAAAGGCAACTCCTTTGCTGAGTCAGCTCGCCGGTTGTGCGCGCTGCTCTGCTCTCGCCACACCGCTGCTGCTGTCCCTGGTCCAGAGCTCACTTCTACTGTAGTGCTACACAGCAGCTCCCCAAATCCTGCCTCTCCTATCTGACAACCTTACTCTATTTGGTCTTATCACCAGCATGACTGGGGTTAAAGACTTGAGTCCATTCTGAAGGTGGGAAGTCTTAGTAGGGTCCAGAAATAAAGCTGAAAAGGACTGTGTGAAGTCTTCTCAGTGGGATAGTAGAAGATGAACCATAAATACACCTACTGGAATAAATCTGTTAAATTTTAGGGTCTGCATATTCAAACAGAGACATATCAAAGCGTCTGTTAATTTTTCTGAATGCCCAAGGCCTGAAGGAAGTCAGAGTGGTTATTCCAAAACACTGGACACAATGTTATTCATGGTGAAGGCATCTCATCTTGGATTTGTAAACTCTTGAGAGGACACACATGAGCTATACAATTAAAAGTGTCACAGCACTTCTTACACTATTTAACCTTGTTCTGAATTGAACTCACAGAATTGGATAGGGATGCCTGTCCTGGCTCTAACACCAGCAAGGTTATCAGACTCCAAATGTATGTATACATATACATATACATATACATATACATATACATATACATATACATATACATATGCATATGCATATGCATATGCATATGCATATACATATACATATACATATGCATATACCTATACCTATACCTATACCTATACCTATACATTTGGAACAAAAGGTGTTTTACCCTCAAAGAGGTATTCACCACTGGGAACAAAACCAAGAAGACTGACAGCTCCTTCAGGTCCATGTGGCTTCCCCAGAGAGAGGTACTATGGTGACCACACAGTGCTAAACTCTGCCTCTTCTGTGTAATCAGGATAATGCCTCATCCATACCCGTTGAATAAATATGGGATGCCACATCCCTTGAAGTGTTCAAGGCTAGGTTGAACAGCTCTCTGAGAAACCTGATGTAGTGAAATGGGTTACTGCTCACAGCAAGCCTGTTGGAGCTAAACAATCGTTAGGGTGCCTTTCTAACCCAAACAACTATATGATTTTATGATTCTATGAATTATATCTCAGACAAGCAATTAGCTGACCAATCTTTACAACGTTTCCAAAAACAGAACTGAAAATGCCTTAAGCTTTGCTTCTCTCTCTCAGGGTCATTGGCTAGTGAAACAGCATGCAGACAAATCAAGATAGAACGGCAAAGAATAAACCAAATACTGAAATACACAGGTTGTTCTTCAATGTTTCTATGGAATATTTACCTGGAAATGATAGCCTGTCTATTTTATATGCTGAGTAAAAATAAAGTATTAATTTTATTTCAGTACACATTTTTTAATTGCAAGAATAGGTATGTGGGAATTCCAGAGAATTTAAGAGAAAAAGAAAATCCACCCTATTCCTGTTTAATTCTATGTAAAAAATTCAAGTGACATGTTCATGTTTTTCTTGGAATTATTGTATTATGGACATGTCTTAACATTTTCATGAAGAAAGATGTACAAATCAGTAAGCAGGAGAAAGTAGGAAAAATTTATATGACACTTCAACAAGACTGATAGAACAGGGCAAGTCATGCTTAGATGCCCAGGCAAATAGCAGCAGCCTGAATTTATTTTTTTTCTTCCTTTAAATTTAGCTTACTCTACACTAGATCAAAATACTGTCTGGAAAAATGCCAGCCTGTGGTCTTTTACACATAATGTCATTGATGTTTCAAAGAACTTTTGCAATAATACAAAAAAAATTATCTGCAGTTGAGCCTACTTGCATTATATTTGCCTTATGAAGTAGTGCCATGAGTGAAGGAAAGCACACACACACTGGTCACAATATATTGCCAAAACTGCTCTGAGGAAGCCAGCTGGCAGACTCATTTTCTTGAAAGAACATAACAGAAAGGTTTGTGTAAGAAAGAATCACACAGGACAAGAAGAATCTCTGTGAAGTTGCTTGCAATTGTAAAATATGCCTGGTTTCCTGGCTCAGAGACAAGGTCCCGGTGAGCCTCAGACTGATTTGTCTCTCTGGGAGACTACTACTTTCCCTGAAAATAGGTTGTAAGACTTGTGAGAATATGTTCAGATAGATTAGAAGCTGCTTCACCAGTTTAAATGTCTAGTTTATAAAGCATACTTAAGGCTGACTTCAACCATCCTATCATTCCACAAAACATCTGCTTCAACTTGACACTGAGATAGAGGGCACATTTTAAAGTGACACTTTTCAGTAATTTAGTTCTAAATAAAGTCATTATTATGGGTAGTGAACCCAGGAGGGAAGTTCACTGTAATATGATCCTCCTCTATTAATTGAATTATTTTTTTCAACTGTTCATTTAATCTTTGATACTTATTTTGACATTACCATTGGGTAGGGAGTGGAACCTTCTCCCTGCTCAGGGACAAATAAGCCTTTCAAATATATTTTACAGTCACTAGCATATTCTCTTGTAATAGCTAATAAATATACATAAAAAGAAGTGGCAATGGACATGAAGAAATACAGACATGGACTGTATTCAGTCTCTGGGTCACACCATACCATCCTTGTGGTTCATGGTAGAGAAAGAATTGATGATTGCTACTGATTGGGCTAAACTACAAATTAATCCCACTTTGAAATCTGCTTGGTATTCTGTAGATAGGCAGGCTTAAGAAAACAGAAAGTATAAGCACATTGAAGGAAATGTACAATAGGTGAATGCATCCACAGTGGGCAGCTGCAGTGCAATTATCAGCTGAGGTAGAGTGCTCATCTGCTGAAAGGAGGGAGGGGAGTGCAGAGGAGTCTGTACAGGCTAGATCAACTGGCCAACGTCATCCTGGCTCATGTCAGAAGCAGTTATGGCCATGAGGACCAGGGCAGTGATTGTCCCTCTGTACTCAGCGCTGGTGAGGCAACACCCTCAATTCCTGTGTTCAGTTCTGGGCTCCTCAGTTCAAGAAAGACATTGAGGTGCTGGAGTGTGTCCAGAGAGAGTCAACAAAGCTGTTTGAGAGTCTGGAGCACAAGTCAAATGAGGAATGGCTGACAGAGGTGGTGCTGTTCAGTTTAAAGAAAAGAAGACTGGGATGAGACCTTCTGGCTTTTTCCAAGTTCCTGACCGGAGAGTGTGACAATATAAGGATCAGCCTCTTCTCCCAGGCAACCAGTGACAGGACAAGAGGAAATGGCCTCTTTCTGTGCCAGGGAGGTTTAGATTAGGGAGGACATCAGGAAAAATTTCTTCCCCAAAGAAGAGGGATTAAGGATTAGGAGGAGGCTAAGGATTGCAATGGGCTTCCCTAGGAGGTGGTGGAGTCGCTGTCCCTGGAAGTGTTCAAGAAATTATTACAGTTTGGTCAGTTTGGTTGCCATGGTAGTATTTGGTCAAGGGTTGGATTCAATGAACTTGAAGATCTTTTCCAGCTTTAATATTGGTTGGAAAAGTCTATAATAATATTTGGAGTCTATAATAATAATAATATTCCCCCTACATATTATGAAGACGATGAAAATATTTACTGCATGTGCAACCAGATCCTGTTTTAAAAAAAAGTGAATGGTAATAAAGAAAACAAGTTTTCAGCAAAAGGAGTGTGGATTTGACTCAGATGATTCCAATATTGCACGAGCATTCATGCCAGAGGCAGAGGTTTAGAGGTGGGGAGCTGTCCCTGGGGATGTGCTCACAGGTGCTCTCAGGATGACCCTAAGCACTTTGTGGGTCGTGGTAAGCCTATTGCCACATTAGTGCTGGTGAGCTACCACACACCCATGGCTTTGTCCACATGGCTTTGCAGCCTGGTCACAGGGCTGCAGCTTATGTATGCTTGGCATTGCCAACTTTTTGTTAATATATTGTCAGTGCACCTTGTTGCTCACCAGTGCTCTAATACGCTGGGGTTCTTTTCAACACCAGACTCATATATAATACTAGAAATATCTGTTATGTTAGAACCATAGCTTAAAAATATAACAGGTTGCTAGCCTTCTATGCTTATGAATAAAAGTTCAAAAACCTAGTGTTAGAAATTACCAGTCAAAAAATAATGAAAGATATCCAATCAGTTATCTATAAACCTAAGAATTTTTAAGTAGAATTTATTTTGGGGTATTCTAAGAGAGGGTTAAACAATATAAAATGAAGCAATATTTAATTCATTGCAATTCTGAATTCATTACCCTGCATAATGGTTGATGTATTTCTTCTTACATTCATGAATTTCTGGAATTTTCAAGACAATTTAATCTGGTATGGATTGAATGATATGAGTGTCAGTCTCTCCCTCTGAGCAAGCATAACAAATAATCTACTACCAACATCTTGTACACCATGTAACATTTTTAGAATTTGTTCCATGGTGGTATACAATTGCATTTATTCATCCTAACTTGGAGCACCTGTTGCATATACCAAGTTTTACATTTATGTGTTCACAGCACGAGGCTGGCAGTCTTTGAACAGCCTCTCTACTGTAAAAGAAGACTGATGAAAATGCCTGCAAGCAATTAGCAGGACTCTCTATTTATAGTGTCAGCAACATCAATTTTCTCATTCCTAGTAGAAAAACTGAGTTTGATGTAAACTGAACAGGAACTATGACTGCTCAGCCTTGCACAAAATGGACCTTAAGAGTATTATTATTATAACCTTGGCATATGCATCAAAGTCCCTGTGCAAGGCAACTGTGAACGCAGTACTAGATTTAAATAAATGTCATACTTCCCAATGTCAGTTAATCATTTCGCAGTTCCTTGCTGCTCTGCTTACTGTAATGTGTTTCAGCAACATCTAAAATTATAAATTCATGCCTCCCACCTTTTATTTGAAATATGTTGGACGTATTGTAAACCTTCTTGGGTTTGAAACTCTGGTGTAATTATCTCCCACAAACTAGTCTGAGTCATTTGTACTGTTCAGGAAAAGCAAACACATGTATTGATGCAGCATGTTAGAAACGTTTAAACTTGTCATCTTAAAGCAAATGGTAGCAATTGGTTTCCAAGAAAATAAAGAAAAAATTATTTTAGAAAACCTAAACAGCAAACTAACTGCAAAAGATGTTTGTTGGACAAGTAGAACAATGTAGAATTTGATTTCATAAAAAGTATATATCAGTGATCCCAGGAGGCCAGATGATATAAATTCATAAGTATCTAGCCTGTAATACCAGATTTTTTTAACACTTGTAAAATTCCACTGAAAATACCTGCATAATCAAATATCTCACTCCTGGTATCCAAATCAATAAGCTGAAAATTGAGGGTAAGCTTGAGTCTCTGTATTGGGATTGCATGGTTGAACTTTGATAATGATGGGACTGCAGGGGTGGCTCCTGTGAAGAGATGCCAGAAGCTTCCTCCAGGCCTTCCTCTGTCCCTGACAGCTCCAAAGTTGGATATTCCTCTGGCAAAGGCTGGGCCAAATCAGAAATGGTGATAAAGCCTCTGTGGTAACATATTTAAAAAAGATAACAAAATCCCCAACATTATTGCTCAGATATAATTGTGGCCAGAGGAGAATGGGGTGAGGACATGTGAGAAGAACAATCCTGAAGACATTGAGGGAAGAAGGAGTGGAGGACAAGAAAGATTGTGTAATACTTTTTATACCTTCCGTCCAACATCCTTTGGTTGTTTAAAACTAAGGAGCAGCTGTAGACTTTAATCCAAAGGGTAACATCATCTCTGTGAATGTCCAAAGGCATAGCTTTTTACCTTGGAACTATTAGAAGATATGAAACTATTAAACTCAGAAAATGATAGCCAGAAAAAATCAGGAGGAAATAAAAATGAAAGAAACAGTATTAGTAGTCTACAGAGCATGAACATGAAAGGAAAAAAATGAATCCCAACATCAGAAGTGGAAGAGAAGTCAGGGAGAAGGAAAATCAATTAGAGCTATAATGTCCTTGATTATTTCCTTTCCAGTTATTCCTTAAGTAACCCAGATTCTGGCCAACATATGAAACCATTTAAGGTAGAACTTGGAAATTAGACCTCAGTTCTCATACAAATCCCTTACTCACTGCACTGAGAATTTTTTCAGAAGAACACAAGCATAATAAAAGCATGGTTCTGCCCACCAGCTGGAACTTTTAGCTCTTGACCCACTTGAATGACATAACAGGAGAAAGAGTTAGACTTTCCCACTCACTTTGAAGAAAACATATACTTCTATGGAGTTCAGTGACCTAACAGTGTTTCTCTTTGAAAACTGGCAACCCTAAACCACAATCAGATGTAAGCCACACTCATTGCGTACAGAAATTCACCTATTGATTCTCAAACTTTTAAAGCCTTTCTTTTTCAATTACCTGTTCAATATGGAACGTTTATTCTTCCTTCACTGCAATGGCAGGACATAAATGTGACTTACAAGGAGTTGCACACTTTGTCTGAAAGCTAAACAAAATCTATTGCTTTTTAAAAATTAGTAATGTCTGGGACAGCTGCTATTACCCCTTGGAGCTAGAGGATGTGTCCAGGTTAAATGTTCATTCTCAGTGTTCAGATGGGAAATGGAAAATATTAATGTGATCTGTGTGAGAAAGAAGTGCCTCTGAAATATTCAAAACAATATTATGTAATCAGTAGTGGAAGATTTGGTAAAGTTTGGTTCAGAGTGTATACATAAGAAAAAGGTGGTAATTTTCATATGGATGATAATTTTTAAAACACATTGCAGGAGAAATATGGAATATCCAGATTTACCTCAACGAAAAATTTAAACAAAGAAATTCCTAGAGAAACTTTTATCAGAATGTTTCAAAGGAGTGGCTTGCTCTGGGTTGTCACAGATACTATGTCAGAATTCTATTTCAAGGTAAAACAGAAGAACAAATAACTTATTTGCCTGAGAAATGTCTTGGTTTAACACTCTGAATTTGTAATTTCCATTTTAATTTTGCAATGACCTATTTTTTAAATGTAAAATACCTGAACTCCAAGAAATCTGCGTCAAAACACAGTATTTTCAAAAACTTGAAACAAGGCAAAGTTTTTTTTTTAATTTCAAGAATAGAAAGGAACATTTTTTTTCTGAAGTAGGAAATTTTAGATATCTTATTGTCATAAGAAACCCCAATTTTTAAATCAGAAGTTGTTTACCAAACAAATCTTCCAAGCTTTCAGCAATCCTATTACCAATTAGGGAAATATGAGGGATGTTAAAATGTTGCAGGTGTTTATTTGCTATTCACTGTTTTCATTTGCGTATATATGTTTTAATGGATGACAGTGACAGAGGTGGAGGGACCCTGGGAAGAACTGCACCAAAACTTCTCTACTGAAGCTTACCACCAGACTCCACCTGTGTCGAATGCAATGTAAAACATGGGAGAAGACAAAAAAAGTGGAGGCTTTTAGCTATCTCACCACCTTCAAAAATTACTCCCTAGAATCAGCCTGCAGATGATACACATTTCATGTACCTTGGCTTTTAGGACAAAAGTAAAGTAGCTCTAACTTACCAGCTTGGTATGGCAGGATGAGGACAGCAGTCATGGGGTGTGCAAACCCAAGTGTGCCGGCTCCCCTGACCAAGAATGGTGCCACAGACACCCAGCTGGCTGCCACGCCCTGCTCTGAGTGTACCCAGGGGATGTTCTCTTTGCACATCTCATACCTCACCTTGTTCATTGCACACCTTATACCTCACCTGTCACACTCTGCTGAGCTCAAGAGAACCTCATGAGAGTGACCAGCCCTCCCTTATGCACACACAGTTTTCACCTCCAGTCGGTAGGAACTGGTGTGAGAATTTTGGATGTTCACATTCAATGACAGCCTCTGTAAGACATTTGGTAGCATTCTCCAGCCTTCTGTGCACTTTCTAAACACCAACACTGGATGTGAATGTGGGCTGGCAGCACAAACATCTCCTCCCATCTGATAAAAACACATTTTCTGTTGTTTTGGTGTATGGGGAGGATCTGTAGTGAAATTCTCTCAGGTCCAACTGTATGAACCTATTGGTCTCAGTAAAGTTTTCACAACTTTATACCTACAAACAAAATATAAACTGTTAAATTTCTACCTTCATCTATTTATTTAAGAAACTAGAGGTATTTATATAAGAAACTAAGAGACTTGAGTGAACTCCAATTCTCTTATCTGCAATTACATTCTGTGCATCTGACAGTAGGCCTATTTGGAACTCAGCTAGTATTGTATCACAGAATAGCAAGGCTCCACCAAACTAAACTTGTTATCAAAAACCGTTTTAATGTGAGCGTTCCCAAAAGCATGCCCAATAAGGCTTGGTCAAAATTTCCATTTGTTCTGTGGTGTTCTTTAGTCTTATTTCATTTAGCAAGTACAAACAATGAGCTGGAGTATACTTGCAAGACGTCATTCAGTTTTCAGTCTTGGGGAAAAAAGATCTTATGTTGCTGGAGCATGTCTGGAGAAGGGCAACAAAGCTGATGTAGGGTCTAGAGAGTAAACCCTAGGAGGGGAGGCTGAGGGAGCTGGGGATGTTTAGCATGGAGATGGGAAGGCACAAGGGAAACTTACAGCTCTCTACAACTACCTGAAAGGAAACCAAGACAGGTGTTTGCTTCTTCTCCAGGGCAACAGAATGAGTAGAAATGGTCTCAGCCTCGACCACAGGAGATTCAGATTGAAAATCTGGAAAAAGTTTTTCACTGAAAGAGTGGTTAAGCATTGGAACGGGCTTTCCAAGGAGCTGGTGGGGTCACCACCCTGGAAATGTTCAAGAAATGACTGGACGTGGCATTTGGTGTGCCAGTGTTTGGTCAAAGGCTGGACTTGGAGATCCTGGAAGCCTTTCCCAACCTTAATAACGCTATGATTTTGACTTTTCTATATAAGGCTGTTTCGACATTTTTCTGTATAAGACTCTAACTGACATTATTGAAGAACATTGGGTATCTTACGCTTCAGAAATTGAAGCAGTTGTTTAGTTCCCTTAAAGTTAGTAACACACTTATAAGAAAATAGCATTAATACCTGTCAAGAACATAATTACAGAAGTTGAGGCAGAAACACACCTATATATACTATAAAATCATACAGAAAGTGACTGAAAAATCTCCAGGTTTTTTTTTCCTGGGACAAAAGAGAATGAAGACAATACCACTCTCAAAGTCAAACCTAGTCTGTCAGTGTGGCTCCCAAAATTTCCATAGTTCAAACAGTATTTTAGCAGGAATTGGATAGTGTACCTTAAAATAGAATGGCCTATGACTCTATGATCAAATCTTCTTCTGCAGTGGTAATACCACTTCTGGTCTCTGTGTTTCACTTAATAAAAGCCACTTATGATCAGTGACTCCCTTGAAATCAATTTATATAAACACACATTTTTAGACTGGTACTATGTAAAGGTAGCACCATTCCATTGTGTAGCGCAGCAAGCTGAAATCTGGGCAAAAGGAATAGCCATAATGTATAGTTGAAAGAGCTAGAGAAGATACCTATGAACATAAAAACCTGACAGAAAAACAAAATTTAAAAAATCAATTAAAGTTTTGACAGAATTCTTGACTTTATTTAGAGTAGTATATTCTATTTATTATCAAATAAAGAAATCCTTTATTGAAGAATTAAACCATTAAATTATAATCCCCATAATTTTTGAATGAGAGTTTTCTGTACCCTTCCCACTTATCAGACATCAATAATATTATCTGTATAAAGGGCATATAGAAATAGGGAAAGGAAAGAAAGACTTTAAAGAAAAAAGAGTAAGAAAGGCAAAGATACAAGTAGGGAGGGTCTTTGCAAGTAACATCTTTTTTTTTAGAAGAGGACCTGCCAAAATAAATGATACTGCCCATGCATAGATATTCACAAACTAATATTCATCATGTATATATATGAATTTTGAAAAAATTTATATAATGTGCATTTATAGTATGCTAAATACAGCACACTATTCAGAAGTTCATTAGGTCCTTTGAAACACCAAAGAGTCAAAATTTTCAACACAATTTGCCAGTAAAAGTTGTTTTGATATAATGCTGACTGAATATATTGTGAGAACTTCATAATAGGAAAACATTTTGCACCATTAAAACCATGAAATTTACAGTCTAATTTAATCTATATGAATATAATATTGTCCTCATTTTTTTTAAGGAAAATACACATTATTTTTGTAATCTAGTGTTTTTGAAAGAGGATAACATGCAAAAAAGGTACGTAGAAAATCTGTCACCTTTGCTTGAAACCTCTTCGAAATTCAGAATCACTGATTGCTCTCTATAATGATATTTTTCTATTGATGTCAAATATGTCCATAAAAAAAATAATTACACATTTAAGTGTGTTTAAAGTTGCCCAAATAAAAACCTGTTCTACAATGTCAAAAAGCTCTTCTGTCAACAATGTTGGTACTGACAAGGAATGGAAAATTTTATCTGTTCCTCATATTCTCACATGCTAATAATCTTGATACATATTCACAGGGGATTAAAAATGCAATAAGTTTCAATCAATAAAGATAGGACTGCTGTATTCTTATTTTATGAACTATCTTCTTATTGCTGCATAATAATTTGTATTTATCTTTGAAATTTGTGGTTTTAGGGAAGAAAGCGGTAATGTTTCATGAGGTCCCAAATGACTATGAAATGAGCAGATGATTTTTAAATATTACTGAAAGAAGACTGATTTGGGGAAAAATTGTATATCTGTAAGCAGATACACACTCAATATTTCCCAAAAGTCTAGCTTTCCTGGAGACCCAGCTGTACATTATAGTACTGTCTTATGCTGCATTATCTTATTGTCTGAGGGAGTTTTACACTTCAGTTTGCAGCTATATTTATTTTTATTTAAAGATGTATCTCTTAAATTAGGACCATCATTACCAAAATTCCTATGTGTATTAATTGATATTAAGTCCTAGTGCTACAATGACTTCAATGATATTTATGCATAAATAAGTGCAATAGTAGTTTAAGAACTAAACATGCATGCCCATTCCCACATATATCTTTTTATATATAAAATGTATATAAATATTTTAGTACAAAAAAGTTTAAGGAACAAAAGTGACTGTGAACAGACTGTGAAATTGAATAAGTTTTGGGTTAAACTCATAAAGAGGTCAATATTGAGAAGAGATTATTTTAACTGATATGAATATTTCATGGAGTGTTTTTGAGAAAATATCACTGTAAAGCAGCATAATGAACAACTGAAGTGCAACTGTTTTGAACTGACAGTAATCTATAGATTTTTGCAAAAAATCATAACAATCTGCCTTTCTATGGCAAATTTCACTAGCGTTTTTTCAGTAAAGTGCAAGTACATATCATAAACACCATCACATTTCAATTACTCAAATTTTCATCTATGGTGTTAAGGGCTGTATAAAATGCTGAACTCTGATTTTTTTAAACTTTATAGGATAAATTAAAATGCAGCAGATGTCTAAATTAAAGGTGTTTTCATTTCATATTGAAATTTTCTTACAGACCATTTGTCTTTCCTTCATTATTTCTGCCTGTGTGCACATGGAAATAGCTGGAAAAGATTTGAAAAAATACACATTGTGGTTTTTGAATGCATCTTGCCAGCTTTGAGCTTGTCTGTTTGTCCCAAATCTCTCTATGGCAGTTCAACAATCATCTCCTGCCAGATTTGGCTTTCAAAATTAACATATTTTGTATATGACATATGTTTGAAATTAGCACAAAATGCAGCCAAGAACTGGAAATTAACAAGGAAAAAAGTTATTTTAGCTAACATTTGGGAGCCAGGAAATACTTTGTTGGCTTAAAACATTAGGACAGGCTATTGTCTATTAAATTAAATAAATTCAATATGTAGCCTACAAATTGTCATCACCACACCGTCTGTTTTGTTATACATGCATCATTTCTCCCCTTTTTTCACATGTACGTTTGATGTCTGTGTGTACTTTTGTAGCTATAGATGAAAAAAAACATCACATATGCCTCTCATGTTAAAAGTGGCTGTAAAGACTTGAAAATCTTGCAGTACTGTCAGAGCCAAAAATTTCTGCTTCTCATTAAGAACTGGCATATTGTTCTTGTCACACATATGCATTAAGCACGCCACTATGGTCACTGGCCTCTAATCTTTGTTGCTGCTGCTCATTTGGAAGGAAAACAACATTTTCTTTTGTTTGTGCGAGACCCCTGGGCATAAAACCTGGGATCTTTCTCCTCCATCTTAGCTGAATATATATTATATGCCAAGGTTATTGTCATCTCCTGAATGGCCTCAGGCAATGGGACCTCCTAGGGACCACAGCTAGAGGAGAAATAGGGTGTGGAGCAGGATATTGCCTCTGCATCCTGAGGATCATGCATGGTGGCACACTCAGGGCATCCAAGCCCACACTGATGGGCTGACTGCACCCTCTAAACAGCTTGACCAAAAGTTCTGATCTTTGCAGAGGTGG
Source organism: Pheucticus melanocephalus (assembly GCA_013398405.1). Taxonomy (NCBI): domain Eukaryota; kingdom Metazoa; phylum Chordata; class Aves; order Passeriformes; family Cardinalidae; genus Pheucticus; species Pheucticus melanocephalus. The sequence continues at coordinate 89,449 of VZSJ01001111.1, read as the reverse complement.
GCTTATTTTTATTTGAGGAATATGAATAAAAGAGTAGCCTACTGTCATGAATAGGCTGCTTAAAGAATCACCATCAAGGGTAATGGCAAAAAGTGGATTTTAATATAAATTTATGGAAGTGAAACTTTTAACAGAGCTTGATGGAAAAGTTCACGCTATTGCTTATGACCTAGATGAAACATATGTAGGAAAATCTGATTAGAATCAACTAAGAATGATTTAAATAGAGACAGAGGTTACAAAGGTGCAAAGGATATGGATGCAAAAATGTTAGGTTACAAAAGGGTTTAGCAGCACTTAACCATTGACTAATTTAATAGTTACAAAGTGATTAAACAAGATTTACTATGATTATGACAACTTGATTATAGATCCACAGTGACAACATTCATACCATAATCAATTCACACACACAGAGGCACAGAAATTTATTCATCTACATGAGTAAGTGTGCAAAGTTACCCATCAAAAATTTCCCTGAGGTGAAACACTCATGTCAAATCTCTTGATTTTTCTCTGCAGGCATGGGTTGTGCCAAAAAGAGTCAGCCTACTTCTCACTGTTAGCAATGGTCTTCCAAGTACCACAAACAGGAATGATGGTGAGCTCCAAGAATCATCCCACTTGGAGTTACTGTGTGGTCAGTGGCAACCCAGGAAAACTCAAAGGGCCTCTCTTAAGACTGCTCTTCACAGGGTAATAAAGTGATTTGCTTTAGTCACCCGTAAGTTTCTATGCTTCCTGTATCTCAAGTTAGTAACTACTGCAGGGTTGGGTTTTTTATAAAAAATCCAGTAACAATGGTGCCATTTCACTTGGACTACAGTTCACATAAATGATTTACCAAGGATAAGAAAGTCAACTGCTTATCCTCTGTTCCCCACCTTGCTCAGGCAGCTGCAGCAGTCAGAATTGCTCCCATCTTTGTCATGCAAAATCTCCTGGTAGGGAAAGGAGCGCTCAACTTGTTCAATCAAAGCTTTTCAGGAGCTACTGAGGCTGTAGAGCAGGCCCAATGAGAAGGGGAAGAGGAGGTGCCACCATAACCCACCCTATGACTAAAGATGATCCATTGCGTTCCAGGGAGCAAAGGTGTGGTTCCCTCTTCATGATAATAAACATTAATGCCATATTACAATTGTTGTTCTAGGGGAATGTTTGGTTGAGATGCCTAATTGTATGGATTTTGTTAAACGTAGCTGTCTAGTATTACATGTGTAACTCTTATTTCTGTTTAGAAAGATTTATCTTTTCATATGGAGTCTTAATCAAGACAAATTCTACCGCAGCAGTTGCCACACAATTTTTGCCATGTGCTATGTATTTAGTTCACCCAGAGCCTACTTCAAAGAACTATAATTTGAGCATTACATCACTTCTGTCATTCTGGAATTATCTGAGGCCTGTTTTATTTTCCATTTCTTTTTCAGCCACCCCCACTAACTTATTAATACATAGGAGAGTGCATGTGTCTGTTTTATGCTCTGATTACCATCTTGCTTGCACTGCTGGTTTTGCATATACAGTAAATTCTAAGATGGGCTTAGCAAAATGTGAAATAGCAGAATGACAATGCAGGAGATGTCTGGATAGATTCATGAGAAATAGTCAGATTTATTGGCTCCCCAATATTTCTTATTTTGAATTTATTTAAATCTGTGGCTCATATATCACTTATGAAATAGTGACAAGCAGCTTATGAATCAGCCAGTCTGCTATCAACAAAATGTTATGAGCTCATTATCAAGCTGATTCGGGAACACACCAAACAGATTCCAGCTGGATTGCACAGAGTGAATTAAACATTGTCCAAAGGTTCTGTTGAAATGTTATTCAAGGAGCTGTTTGCCCTCTTTGATTCACAATTGGGCAGAGCTTTTGTGTTGTTTATTGTTTGTATGTTATTTCCTGAAATGGAAATCTCTGGGGGAAAAAAAAATCTAAATTCTATTTCTGACTCAAGCGTTCACTGTATGGAGGATATTTGCACCCTGTGAAGTAGCTGTGCTACCCTGCCCACACAGATGCAAGTGTCTGGGACAGAACTGCTGCAATCTATGTATTAAGGACTGCAATGCTGCACCAACGTGCTCCTGGTGGCCCAACATATTCCAATATTTACAGTCTATCTGCATCCCTGTTTTTCTCAAACAGCCATGACTCTCCCTGATGGGATTCAAGAGCAGAAGAGATCAAACACTTACAATTACACCAAACATATTGTAGCATAAGAGGATCTCAGGAAGAGGATTCAATGGATTTGAGTGCATGACAATGGCAGTCCTTCACAAGGGCTGCGGGACATGGTTGATAAGGTAGAGAGCAACTGAAAACAGGGCTTGTGGGCAGCTGTTTTCTTCATGCTCTGTAACAAATGAAGTCCCAAGTCAGCACTATTGTATGAATGGCAATTTCAATCCAGTGAACATTCTAGAAGGGCGTGTTTTGAGACTTTTTTTTTAACATCAAATGTCTCAAGAATTTCTTGGAATTAAAATGCAGTGTAAGTTATCGTGTGGGTGCTGCCCAAGGGTAGCTGTACTAAGCCTAATTGAGGTTATACTTTCTGTGTCACAATTCAAGGCAGTATCAGGCTTGGAAAAGGTACAGCTTATCTCTAGGTGTGCTAGGGAACATTATCAGTGCAGGTGCTCTGAGACACATTTACCCCAGACCAAGCACTTCTGATGTGGCACATGACTTGGCAAGACACAGGAAGCCAGATTTCCAAAAATATCTAAGTACCTGTGGTACCAAATGGGACTTTCCACAGTTTTCTTACACTGTCAAAGGCATTAAAAGTATTTAGGCTCTTGTCAAACTCCCAGTAAGAGACAAGCTGTGTCTTAGGTCTTAGTCTGCTTGTACCTTTGAAAGTCAAGCCCTTCTTTTTGTCTCAGCTAATCCTTTCACATGGGAACAGAATATCTAAGTATCACAAACACATATAGTCAGAATTAATTAATGTTTATATCAAGCATTTTAAAGATTAAGTAGTCTCTGGTAACAGACATAATGTTGCTGTTCCTGGTCTTCAACTAATTGGACTGATGTCTGACCTCAGGCAATGACAGTTAACTGCTATGTTTCTTCTTGTTATATGCACCAGTAGCACACTAATTTTATAAAATTCCTACTGAATTTTGAAAAATCTCTTTCAAGGCTAGCTATGATGAAAGGGTTTAAATGTCTTGAGCTGTACCATGTGCTGTGAAAGTTCCATCAAAGAAGGTGTCTGAAACACAAACACTGCCATTGTAGGAGACTTGCTGGTGTTGTGCTCTAATTTTTTTTGCTAATCTGTTACGTCCCTTCAAATGCATTCTCTTTCCTGTCCCTACAAACCTGCCAACATTAGAGATCTTTGGGAGCTTTCTGTAGTTCTGACAAAAGGAAGCAAGAGCTCAACCCATAATAAAAAAGCACAACACCTTTACATTTTGGAAATGTGTTCTGAAATGAACTCTTAATTGGTACAATTTCAAACACAAATCCATATTCAATTCCTCCCTCTCCCCTGCTCTGCTTCCTCAGTTGTGGCAGGATGGAAGATATATCTGTAATTTCTCTTCTTGCAGACCTCTTTCAAGTGATAGACCAGCATATTTCCCCGGAATCCCATTACCCATCTAGGTTTTTTTTGGGTAAGTAGAAAAAAAGGCACTTTAAATTTTGGGGACAGCCTGTAGAATAGTTGGAAGAAGGGAATAAAGAACATATCCGGGAGACAGTTTAAATTATTTTATATGAAGTAAAGAAACAGGAATAAAAGCATTGATCCATTCAACACAGCTCAGTTTTGAGGAGGCAAATTTAATTCCTTTTTGAGACTATGGTGAACTTCAGACTTCATCTGCCTCATAAATAATAAAATTCTAGCCCTCAGAGCAACCAAATGATGGGTTGAACTGTCTTCTGACTTTCTTCCTCAGCATGTCTTTTTCCTGATCCTTTCACTGACTCGTTGCACAGCAGACATTTTGATCATCTAGCCCTGGAAACCTCTGTGATGGAGCATTAAGTGGTAATCAGCTGCCTGAAGGTTTCAGCATCAGGTAAAAAGAGAGAACACCTCACATCTTTGCCACTTTGTTGTTCTAGTTTTTAGTTCTACTACCTGCTCCCCATCCAAATATATCCTTGAATTTATGTCCCTTCATCTCACTGAAAATCCTCAGATCCTGGATTCCTCAGGTTCTGCTTCTATTATTCTCAAGGGACACAGTACACTTCGTAGGCTTAGGCAGTGGCTATCATATCAGGCTAAATGTGCTCCATCAAAAAATAATGGTCTGTGATGGGGAAGAAAAAAGAACAACAACTGAAGAACTGCCTCAGGGTAATTTCCAGGAAATGCATTTAAAACAAACAAACAAACCAACAAACAACTAACCAACAAAGAATGCCTTCTTTGAAAGTATTGGAATAGTGGTATGAAGGAATTCTGAGTGAGGAACTTATTCCTTAATAAGCTAAATGTGAAGAGAAAGCATTTTATTAATCAAAATTTCTACATCTCGAAAAGGAAAATCCTGATAGAAGTGAAATAAATTGTGCTTATGTGAAGGTATAGGCTCTTTCTTTTATATACTACCTAAATTAACACCAACTAGACTGGCAGCTTTCCCAGATCAAAGGCTGCTAATAACCTACTTTATTCATTTAACCAGTGTGGTTTTTTTATTTTTAAATTATCCACTGTGCACTGATGTGCAAAAGAAACACATCAATTCCTAATAAAAAATGCCTGATATTACCTAATGAGTGGAAGCTAGAGGTCATCTTGAGAATGCAATATTTAATAGAAGTCTTAAAGTACTGAACTAAATAAATATCCTTCATTGTGGTAACCTCATGACCATATATATTTTTAATTGCTGGAATAAATGATTTCTGCTTAGCTGGTTTAAAAAGATACGTTAAGACTTTTCTAGGTTTATTACTTAGTGCAAGTGCTGATGTGCAATCTGCAGGACTCTGAAGCGCATGCATAATCAATAATGCATCTAGCTGCTCTCTGACTGAGTTCAGTTGTAGTATCTATTAGATCTAGCCTTCCAATACCTTGCCTTGAAACAATTATTCAGGCGAGCTAGGGCAAGCTGTGCTACATTAACTTCTTTCTGGTAGTAAGGAAGGAAATACTGCTTGCAGTGTAAAAACCGTGCAGTACTTTGTCCCCTTTAACGAAGTGACCCACCAAATTATTGTTATTCACAGGTAACAATATTTCTATACTTTCCCTAGAGTTTCTATACCATCTACATTAGCCAAATTATTCAAAATATTCAAAATATTTATTGTGCCTTCCATTATTTTTTAAGAGGCATGTGCAAAACAGAGAATATTCTGTACCCAGAAACTCACTACATGCTTCATGTGGCTTGGACAGTTCTTCTTTGCTTTTAGGACTTTATTCATTTTGTATTTACATTTAAGAGGATGATCAAATTAATGTTTGTTGGCATTCCAGAGATGTATTGAAGAGACCAGACAGCTTTTTGAAATCAATAAAAAATTCCTTCCCTTTGGGTCTAGCATTAAGAACAGAGATTCACAAAGCAGTTGTTAACTTTTTGGCAACTGTATAACAAATGTGAACCTTCGGGCTGCTATTCACCTTTTATGGGTGGAAAAACAGCCTGAAAATGATGAAGGGAAGTAAATGGGTATGATAAATTACGACAATAAATACTACAGTAATTTAAGCATTATGAGACTATCTGCATATTCCCAGAGTTATACAAATATAACTAAGGGCAGAATAAGGCTGATGACTTTTTAAAATGTTGCAGTACTGTATCTTCTTCTCAGTCGATGAACAGTCAATTGACAATCACTCTGGACTGATTTCTTTTATCTAAGGACTTTCAATGACCTCCCATTTACACCAATCACTCACTAGTTATCCAGTCTGAAAAGTCAATAAAGTTCTCAAAAGGTGACCGATCCACGTTCTGCTCTTTCTCCATTACAGAAAAGTCATTTAGTGTACTGGGAGCATCCTGCACTATCACTTCTGCAATAGGTAAACTGAAGGCTGAAGGTCAATTTGCCAAGTACCTTACATCTAGGTCAGTGTGACTCCTGACAGGTCACAGTGCTCATTGTCATAGTGTCGTTTGTAATAAAAGAAACCTATATGTTGATTCTTTCATTCTGTTCCTATCTTTAGGAGGGAGTCTGCAAAACCTAATTTCAGGCTGGGTTAATTCTTAATCTAGCAATGAGTAGAGCCATAAAACAGTACTGAAACATGCATAAATTATCCTACAATAAATTGCAATGATCTGGGCATAGCTATTAAGATAATGATGCATAAAACAACTCCTGTAAATTATACAGTGATATATAAGACTTTTAGGTGGCAAGCCTCTGACTGCAATACACTGAACTTAAGCATAATGTCACTGTTCTACAGCAGTATATTTCAAACCTATTTAAAAACTGTTTTTTTCTATTTTTTCCCCAGTGTATTTTTATAATGACTTTTTCCTAATCAAAGCAAATTTACATTAAAAATTCATATCTGCTCAAAGAAATTGTTTGTATCTGACTCCAGTGTCTGTATTTTTTTTTAATTGTTTCTTCAGCACTCCCTCCAAGGAGTGCTTCTCATCCCTTCTGCAATGGGATGCTATGCAATGCTTTGTCTTTTCTTACTTCTGCTCTTGGGGTATGCACAAGCACAAACTCACCTAAATTCTCTATGCCAGTACCTCAGATATCCATTTCTCCTCCAGTATGGTCAGCTATTGCCTTAAGACTGCACGTTTCAATCATCTCTCCTTGCTGACCACACTTTCCCTCATTTCTGATCATCCCCAAACGCCTTTCAGCCTGCTGGGGATTTTTGAAATTACAATGATTTTCATAACAAAACCATGTTTCAGTTTTGTTACTTTCTTCTGGGGAACATAAAAAAACCCTCATATTTTTATTCCACAATTCTGTTTTCATCATTCAAACTCTTAATCTCAAAAACAACCAATCTGTGTTGATGGATGCAATATTGTCATTTCTGTGGATATTTGACAAGTTCTTTTGCAGTTCATTTTCTCATCATAGCAAACACTCTTCTCCTCTTTACCTGTGTTTCCAGTTATTTTTACTGTAGCTTTGCTTTTAAGACCTGTAGGCCCTGGTTCTCACTTATGTATTTTCTTTCACTTAATATGAAGCAATTGATTTCTCTTTTTTCATCTGCCTGGAACATTAGCCTTGCTGTCATTCTCATTAGATTTTCATAATAAAATAGATTATAATTTCTTCAGTTCTGCGTCCAACAAAACACGTTACACTCATGTCCTCTGGAAATGTAATCAACATATTAATATATATAGATAGATATATTTTAATGGACACTATCAGATATTTTTTCACTTCTTCATGGAAAAAAAAACAACATTTCATTTACATCAGTCTATTTACATGCTGCAGAGCTCCAAGAATTTTGCAAGTTAAATATTTACTGCCCTTTGTTGGCTAATGGAAATTATTATCACAATGTCTGCCAGATAATATTAGTAGTAGTTCTTAAGAGAAAATGCTAAAAAGAGCAAGCAACAATCTCCTAACTGTGCTCTAAGAAGGTTTGAAAATCTATTCTATGTCCAACTAAAATCACCTTCTCTTCTATTTGACTCTAAAAGCAGGTAATCAGGTAGAAAAATATATATTTTTAAAATTAAACCATTTTTCTTGCTTCTTTATGGCTAAAATTTAATAGAAGGTTGCTACTCAAATTAAAAAAAAAACACCAGCAACAAGGAAAAAGCTCAACAGGAAAGCAAAACCACTGTCCCCTACATGATGTCAACATTTTCTTTGTTTTGTTTTTTGGTTTGAACCAATCAAAGGAAATTCTATTGGTGCAAGTAGACATAAATCTCTTGATGTAAATATACATATACCCATTTTCAGGTTTGGTTTTATTTTTTCTTTTCGGACTCCATTAAAAATGACAAAAATCTATGAAGTACTACAAGCTGTGAGTAGCATGAATAATGGCCTCCCATCATCTGGATTAGGCAGCTCTGTTTCTTAAGCCCAAATACTCAGAAATGTTCTTCCAGTTATAACCTGTAATGAGCCTAATCATTGTGGGAAGTCAAACAGCTTTTTCTAGTGGCTTGGTGTTGTAATAGGTGCTTCAGAATACTTTATGGATTCATTCTATTCCTATGAAAAAAAATTATAATCTTGCAACAACTGAAGTTAATAACCAGTTTTGGTGAATATTACTAAATAGGTTCTCAAATAAGTACTAGCTGAATACTGCTGTTGATAAAGTGAAACATTCCCACGTAATATAGCACATGTTGCACATATTTCAATACAAACTGCAGGTACCTGCTTCCATGAGTCATATAATGGTGCTCTTTCTTCCCTAACTCACATTTCTGAGATACTTTACTGTGTTTAATTTGACCTGGAAATGATGCAGATTTAGTGTTTAATCAAAAAGAAGGCTACTTTGTTGTTGCTGGGCTTTGGGTTTTTTTACCACAAGGAGACTCAGAAATTGCATCTAATAGCACCTGCTGACTCAGCTAATTGATCCATCTTGCATAGCAGCATTCTGGGATGCCCATAGGTTTGCATGTCATTTTCACTCTAGGCCCTTTGGTAGTGTGGTGGCTTTCAAAAATTCCTGTGATTCTATAATTCCTGCAAAAACATGAATCAAGCCTAAATACTTTTTTTGAGGAGACAACAAAAAGATAATTTTTTTTAATTGGGACAATATATGATATTCTCCTAACAGCATTTCACCAGCTGTACTTGTGTGAGGATCTGAGCTTTTATTGTGCAAGTTGGGCTAAGCAAGAACAGTAAAAATCACATATAAAAATAAGTTAAAACTTGTAGCCAAACCTGTTAAAATTAGCTAACCAATTTATATTAAATCATCCATCTGTTTGTTAGGATATCCTGACAATAATGGTAGTAAACCGAATTTACTGGCTGTGTTTTATAGTTTGCTGTCTATAATTTTAGCTTTTAATTTCCAGGCTCTAACTTATAGTTATTTGTACTGTGCTATTTTATTCACACAAATACTTTTTCTTCACCTTTACACATTTAATAATCAAGTTATTAGTTTTAAGGTGATTTGTAAACAGCCAGAATGATGTGGCAATTATCTTTTAATCAGCATATTAATTTCTATATTATTTTATAAACAGCTTTCAGCTGGAAGTCCTCCTTAGTTCCTTTTGGCCCTGTCAAAATGAGGAGAAATATGACCTTCTTGTCTGGACTGTATACGCTGCCTTGAAACAGGAAGATTCACAAAAGACTTGTCAGTGAAATGTATGTCCCTCCATTTTTACCCTTTAATTGCTCATAAGAAGTCACAAAATCAAGCCATCTACACACCCCATACAACACATGGGAAAAGACAGATCCCTGGATGACAGTCCATTAACATGGTTGTTAATACATGGAAATACATGAAGCACAGATCACAAGGAAGTTACTCAAGGTAACACAACAACTTTATTCACTGGCCAAAGCTTCTCATGCATTCATTCTGGAAACAGGATGAAAACAGGAATGGCTGGAAATTGAAGTATTTCACTTTTTGGGTTGAAAAGATGTCGGGAGCAGTGGCAGTGGTTGAGGTACTAGGAAGTGAAAATGTGGCTTCCAAGTCTCCCTTCATCCTGAAGCCTTTCAAAACACTCCTAGAAATGTGCCTAGCATTGCTCTGTGGCCTACCTGAATGGAAGGTACCTTCCATCTCTTCTGAGGAAGCTAAAAAACAGTGGCAACACAGTTTTCAGGGAATCATAAAGGCTGAGGATATAGGGAGACCTGTTTCTCTGAGGAGATTTTTCTATAAGACATGAGCACCCTAGGTTTCTAGTCCTGGCTGTAAAGATTGCTCACTCCTCCTGCAATAAAGAGTCATACAGCAGGGTAAGAAAAAATGTCTTCAAAAAAGAGATAAAAGCCAACCAGTACTCATAGGCATCTAAGTGCTTGGGTGAAGCTTTGTAGGTAACTCATGAGGACTTGGAAATTTCCTCTGGTTGCACTTAAGGCACTTACATATTTTAGTTTTGTATTCAGGACCTAATGGACATAATTGAGCAATTTATGAAAACACTTACATAAATAGCCTGTAGAACAGGGTTTATATAACATAAATTAATGTCAAATCCCAAATGATTCTTCTTTAAACAGAGGGAAAAAATCTTTGAAAAGAGGAAAGGTTGGATTTTATTTCAAGCTTCTTCTATCAAACCTCAAATCTTTAATATAGTTGACAGCAGATTCCTCTGGAAAAAGAATATCCTGGAGCTCAGCAGGGTATTATTCCCATGTGCTGAAAGACAAGATGGTAGGGAAGATGACCAGCCTGATTGAACAGAGAGTTTTAGCTTGAACTCAGAGAAAAACAGAGAGAGGATCACCTTTGGAAGAAGGGGCAGGCAACTTGGGAGTACCACGAGGAAAAGGAGGGTTAAGGAGAATCTCCATCCTTTGTTGGATGCAGAGAGAATCACAGGGGCAAAGGAAAAGGCTGATGTGCTTAATGCCTTCTTTCCCTCAGTCTTTAAGGGAAAGATACCTTATCCTCAGGGTACCAAGTCCCCTGAGCTGGAAAACAAGGATGGGGAGCAGAAGGAAATCCCCACAATCTAAGACGAAATGGTCAATGACCTGCTACACCCCTTAGACATGCACAAGTCTAAAAGGCTGAACAAGATCCATCAAATGGTACTCAGGGAGCTCATGAAAATGTTTAACAAGACACTTTTTGTCATTTATCAACAGTCCTGGATAATTGGGATATTCCAGCTGAGTGTAATTTGGCAAATGTGACCCCTATCTACAAGAGAGATTGCAAGAAGGACCCAGGGAACTACAGATCTTTAAATCTGACCTCACTACTAGGAAAGTTCACTGAGCAGATCACAATCAGGCCCTTGTATAGCATATGCAGGACAGCCTGAGGATCAGGCCCAGCCAGCAGGCATTTGGGAAAGCCAGGTCCTGCTGGATCAACCTGATCTCCTTCTGTGACAAGGTGACCTGCCTACTGGATGAAGAGAAAGCTGTGGATGTCTGCCTGGACTGATCTAAAGCCTTTGACTCTGTCCCCCAAATATTTTACTGGAGACACTGTCTTCCCATGGCTTGGACAGGAGTGTTCCTAGCTGTGTGGAAAGCTGTCTGTAGTGCAGGGGCTGTTTTTGAATGGAGCTACATCAAACTGGTGGCCAGTCAACAGTGGGGTTCCCCAGGGCTCAGTGTTGGGGCCAGTCCCATTTAGATCTTTATCAGCCACTTGGATGATGGGTTGACTGAGTTTCCCCTCCATCAGTTTGTAGACAATACCAAGTCAGGTGGGAGAGGTGATTGCTGGAGGGCAGAAAGGCTCTGGGAGGGCAGAGGGATCTGGACAGGCTGGATCAATGAGCTGTGGCCAACTGTATTGAGATTCTTAGGGTGAAGTGCTGAGTCCTGCCTTTGGGTCACAGCAACCCCATTCACAGCTACAGGCCTGGGGCACTCAGGCTGGAAAGGTGTACAGTAGGAAAGGGCCTTGGGGTGTTGGTCAACTGTAGCTGAGCATGAGCCACCCCATGCCCAGGTGGCCAAGAAGACCAATGGCATCCTGGCCTGTATCAGCAATAGTGTGGCCAGCAGGACTGCAGAAGGGATTGTCTCTCCTTACTGGTGAGACCACACCTCAGATCCTGTTTTCAGTTCTGAGCCTCTCATGGCAAAAAAGACATTGATGTGCTGGAGCATGTCCAGAGAAGGGCAATGGAGCTGGTGAGGGGTCTGGAGAACAAGTCTGATGAGGATTTCCTGAGGGAGCTGGGGTTGTTTAGCCTGGAGATAAGGATGCTCAGGTCTCAAGCTGCACCAAGGGAGGCTTAGATTAGGTATTAGGAGGAATTTTCTTGCTGAAAGGATGGTCAGGCTGACTGTCTGAAGGACTGGAACAAGCTGCCCAGTGGTGCATTCTCCATCCTTGGAAATGTTCAAAATTCTTGTGGATTTGGGAGGCATGGTTGAGTAGTGAACATGGTGGTGGTTAGGTAAACAGTTGATCTTAAGAATGTTTTCCAACTTTCACTATTCTAGACTTCTATGATTCAGACCCCTGTTTTGTTGTAACTCAAGGAGTAGAAGAAAACTAGCTTGGCTGAACAGGTAATTCCTCTTGGGACTCAACAGGAAATTTTATCATCTATGGAAGAATTTAGCATTGAAGAAATATTACAGAGATGTGGCTTGCATATCCAGGTAGAAGGCAAAAAAAGGCCAAAGCTCAGCTGGAGTTGAAACAGGTCAGTGTTTTGTCAGACAAGAAAATAAGCTTTTTTTTAGCTCTGTTAATAGCAAGAGACAGTCCAAGAAAGCCATTTGACCATTTGACCACTATGCGCTGAAGGTCATTAGGGAACATTAAAGAGCAGAAATATCCAATGAGGTTTTTTGTTAATACTGATAGATCTTGGGCTGTACATTCCTTCAAGTTCAGCCCAGGTGCCCCTCACCCTGAGTCCTGTGTGCAGTGTTGGGCCCCACACTCTGAGAAGGGTGGGAAGAAGGTCCTGGAATGGTCCAGAGGAGGACAACAGAGCTGGTGGAAGGGCTGGAAGGCACATCCTGTGAGGAGGGGCTGAGGGCTCTGGGTTTGTCTGGTTTGGAGAGAAGGAGGCTCAGGGGTGAGCTCATTGCTCTGTACAGCTCCCTGGGCAGGGCACCTGGAGAGGCAGGATCTGATCTCTTCTCCCTGGGATCCAGTAACAGGATGACTTGGAATTGTACAAAGCTGTGACAGGAGAAGGTTAGTCTGGACATTAGGAACTGTTTCTTTGCCAAGAGGGTGTTAAAACAATGGAGCAGGCTTCCTGGAGAGGTGGCTGATAACTTGAAGCCTCTCAATATTTAAGAGATATTTGGACAATCCCTTTAATATTGTTCTTTAATGTTTGTTCAGCCCTGGAGTAGCCAGGCAGTTGGACAGTTGGACAGTTGGACCTTTCCAAATGAACTCTTCTGCTTCATTCAGGGAATACTTCTCACTTAGTCTGTGATAGATGTAAAATATGAACATCAGAGAAGTCACCAAATTAGTCTGTTAAAAATATTTATATCTCAAAAGCATCAATATTTTTAAAGACTGTGTATGCAAATGCAGTAAAGAGAAAAGGAATGGATGAGTGTCAGACTTCCTGAGCACGCATTGCATTTCTCTCCGTCAGCCATTTTGTAATGCCTGTATTCTGTTTGGCATCACTCTGGGAAGCCACAGCATCCCAGGACTCTTGCATCAGTATGTGAGACTGGCTCCAAAATGGAAGAAAAACCTCCATAGCATAAAACTTCAAGTAGTCAAAAATATTTAAAAGCCTGAGGGGAGAATTGCAGCAATCTGATTTTCTAATGAAATTTTCTGTTCAGTAAGCTGTTCAACATCCGTGTAACTTGTATTTAATCACAAACTAGTTAAAAAAGGTGGTAAATTGTTATCAGAATTTCAGGTGAGAAAAATTTACTATGTCTGAAAAATTTGCTCAAATGGTGAATTACTAATAAAATAAAAATATCTGCATTTTAAAAATCATAATTTAATTTAAAGATTTGCCCACTACTAATTTCCCTAGCTTTTTAATCCAATAATTAGGACTCTGTGTCTAAAATGCAGGGGCATTCACTGTAATAAAACTCATATGTATGTAGACACATTGATGATAATGAAGACTCTTCTCAAACGTTTTTAGATAAATGTAGCACATGGAGTGTTTTAGCTGTCTTTCAATAGAAAAAATTTCTATTCTGAAAGTTTTCTATGGCTTTTTCTAAAATCCTTTCTGATGTCTTAATGTCTCCTTTTCAAGCAGAGTTGCCAGTATTATTCTCTATTCATGGGGAAGACCTCATAGCATGGCCGTATTCAATATGGTAATTGTCTACACATCTAGGAAGAGTCTTTTGTAGATGTATGGCCTGAGAAGCTCATGTTTATTTGATTATTTGTGGTAAGCCATTCCGGTGTAATGCACTATATGATACAATCTCTCATCAAGTAATCACAGTCTACATTTTTCCTTTGTACATTGCGTGACCTTGCATTTGGCAATGTTCAGCCTCATGTTGATCAAATGAGCCAACTTCACTGTATGAATCAGATCAGCCTGGTTTATAACTGACCTATGACCATTGCAACTTCTCTCTCCACCAGTTTTTGTAGTATCTGCACATTTTACAAGCAATGCTTCCATATTTTATTCCAGCTCATTTACAAAGGTATTGAAGATCAATGGGGCGAGGACAGATTCCTGAATATCTGAACTAGAAGCAACCTCAAAAGGAAGATGAGTCTTCATTTATGGGTTACATTTTGTGGTCTATTGGTTAGCCAAATTTTAATCCTTTTAATACAGGGATTATTGTATTTTGTGATTGCATTGATTTTGTGAGTGCTTTTCTTCCCCCTCCCAATTACACCGAGGAGCCAATTCAAACATCATAGAGCAGTCTATTCCTCAGCACATTACCAGTATTGACTGATTGTTAGGTTTTTAACAAGACTATTTTTAAAAAGTGTCATATCAGATAATTAGAAAGGTAGTAGGAAAACATATACCATGTTTTTCATACTTAGATGTCTGCTTGTAGATTTTTTTTATTAGTTTTCTTCCAGCTCTTTGGTGGTTGCTCTTTTTGTTTTTGATCTAATGACCACTGAAACAAAATATATGGCTGACAGGCCTCTTTCTGAAACACTACAGCCATTCTTATTAATTATGCAAAAGTTCTTATCTCTACTGGTTGCATTCCATATCAATGTGCCCACACATTTACTCTCAATCAATATCAGTAATAAACAAATAAACCCCTGAATTATTAAGGTGGTGGAGCACAAGTGGGAAGAAAACATTTTATATATTTTTGAGAAACCTCTCTTTTGACTTTTAATGTGTAGGTTTTATAGAACACGAAATAATTCTTGTTACTGCATGCTACTAAGAGATTCGTGTTCTTAGGTGGCAAACAACATGCCTAATACCTTCAGTAATCTTGAACAGTTTTTTCTCCATCAGTCTTCCCCAACTACAAATTCTAAATTCTTTCCACTACACTGTGATTTCAATAAAAATAAATACAATGTATATGAGATCCTGTCCAATTCCATAGTTCAGAGAGATAGTGTTAGACTGCTTAACTTTTTAGGTGTTACAACAGTCAAACTTTTTAAACTTAGGATTTTTCAAGTTTTCAAATAAACGTAATTAAGAAACTCAAAACTCTAACATACACCAAAATAACTTATGTATGATACATCAATCTGCTTTTTTTTCTGAATGCGGAAAGAAAATATTTACTGAACATGCGCTCCTTCTAATTCTCATGAGTAATCTTCTCTTGCATTTTTCTTGTATTATGCTTCTTCCACTCTTGCATTTCACTGGGTTTTGATAGATTTTTATGAATGTCTTAGTATCTTCTCTGTTACTGGTCATACATTGCCAGTGGATGCATTGGTTTTCTAAGCCAATTGTTTGCTTTTGTCAATTTTCTGCCTTGTCCTCAGTATTTTTCAGATACCACTAAACATCTGCAAAAAGAAGTTAAAGAACTCATTCGGAGCATATAAAGTTAAGTAAATACACGTTTTTACAAGAAGAGGGCCTTAATCTTGATTCAGTATTTTTGTGCAGTCAACTGAGAATATTAACAAGTATTTAAAATAAGGTATTTACAAAAAGGACAGCAATATAATTCTACTTTGGCTCTCTTCATTGTTGTCTTAACATGCAGAATTCATATATATTTATATAAAATGGAAGACAAACAAGTAAATCTTTTTTATTTTTATTATGACCAGATAATAGTAACATAGCTATTATTTTCTACCACTCTCTAGAGCAAACTATTTCATTATTTCAAGCAGATTATAGAGAGATAGAAACACTTTCATGTGAATACAAAAATTGGAGAAGCTTAACATAATTGCTTTATTTAAAAAAAAATTAAATATTTTAGGCATAATGGCCTGCATACACGTGCTATTTTTTGTGTATACAAAGAGGAAGAAAGAAGACTTTGTTACATTTTATACATCTATGTTGAAATACTTAGAAGAAGTACTGTAGGGGTTTAGAGGGTTTAAAGGAGTGGATTTTCATTTTTCTTTCTAATGCTGGTTCTTATCACATTCATTACATGGGAGATAACTCTACATGTTGTGCAGAATTCCACTTTTTTTTGTTTATGAACAGTGAGTTATGATTTCAAAGGGCAATTTAGTGCTTTTGCTAAAAAGTAGATAAATAACTAATTTGAATCTATAGAAAAACACAGAATTATTCCATGTAAGACCTTTGCATTTACGATATTGTCATAATATGAGGTTACAGAATTAAATTTACATTGGAGAAATTGAATATAACTCTGTCTGTGTAGCAGCTCTGAATTACATCAGTTTTGAACTATGTTTCCTAATGTACCTAAACGTGTTTTATTTGGTGAATGAGTTATTTGTCAAAAAGTTGGCTTGGGATTTTTCAGAAATGTAGTGAAAAATTCTGACTAAAAATGTCAAAATGCTTAATTTAAGGTAAGGAGGATTGGTTCTTTTAAAAGTTAGGCTCATGAGAAAGGTAGGCACAAGTTTCACCCTGGTTCTTGGGTGACCTATTCCTCTGTTGGCCTATTAAGTGAGTGGCGAGGACGGTTTTCTGGAAATCAGAAAATGTTTGAAACCTATCTCAGCCTGTACCAGGGAATGGGTTTGAATCAAAGTTTTTTTCTATCTCAGGAGGCTATTGCATACCTGGGTACTTGATATTTGATGCAGGTTTATTGCAGCATGTTCATTGCAGGTGTTCCAGTTTAGGGGGAAGAAAAAGAACTTTAACTGTAGTCAGCTGAGGGCCTGGAGCTGAGGAGATACGGTGGTACAGCTTCCAGGTCAATTTTGATATTGCTGAGATTTAACTTATTCTGTGATGGGATTCTCTCAGCATGTCCTTTTGAGCCTGTATCAAGACCTACTGATGCCTACAGCTAAGTCACAAAACTCTTTCCAATGTTCCTCTCTGCTGTTGTAGCGAACAACCTCTCAAATGGAGGTCTGAAAAACACAAGGGAGTGATGTTACCATAGTGCTGTTCTACAAACATTTTTCAAGTTGCTGCAAAATGGAGTAGCATTGAAAACTCATAATGATTTTACTGAGTTTTCTTTAGCCTTGGTGGAAAAGGTATTCTGTGAACACAGAAGCTTCCAAAGTCTCCACCTCTCTTTACAAAAAATTTTATTCCACACGCATCAAATTTCAAGTACAAGGAAACATGAATTTGAAAAAAGACCAGAAGTAACCCCTCAAGTTTATATGAGTAATTACACTTTAATTAGTTTAGGTATATATACCCAGTGTTAATGAATCAGAAATACAAGGTGAAAAAATCTATTTCGTGTTTTATCTCTGAAGTCCTCTTTTTTTTCCCACTCAGATTACCAAAACCCAATGAAAGTTCAGTTCTCAGGTTTGAACATGAGCCAAATTAATGAGTCCTTACTTTACTTATTACTTGTTTATCTTATTATCGAGCTGGTTTATGACAGGTTAAAATAGTCAATATTCTCTACATAGAGATCCCAGCTGCAGAGAGATTATAATGGCTTTAACTTCAATGTATGATCTTCACAAATAAACATAAACAAAAAATTAGACCAGTATTCTACCAGCCACTATTCTTTAGAATTGCTCAAAGAAAGGAAAGGTGGAAATAGGTAGAAATCCTCCACATCTGCACTAAATAAATAACTGAAGCCTTTGAAATGTGATATATACTGGGATTACTGGCTGCCCAGGGTTTTGCAAGCTATTCTAAAAGGAAATCACCAATTCAGTATTTTTGTCACAGGCTGACAAGAACTGGAGTTGTTAAGCGTCTAGTTTGGTGAGCAACTTGCCACTTTTCCTGCTAATTATTTTAATAATATATTAGTGTTTTAAATATTTTAGATAGTTTCTAATTTAGAAAGCGAGAACAATTAAATAATTAATGAAGCATTATAGGTAATAAAACCAAGAGATATTGAAATAGTGTTCTACTGCCCAGACAGAAAGTTTTCTTATAGAAGAGGATATTTTCAGATTTGAATGTTAACACCATATTACCAGTTTTGTTTTTCTTTCAAGTACTTTAGTATATTCAAACCAAAAGCAAGAAAATAATTGAAGTCATTACATAGGATTACAGTAGAGGAACCTAGAATGTTGGAAATTTCCAAGAAATCTTATCTTTTCATTTTGAAATAACACTAATTATGAAAACATGATAGTGAATCCAGAATACATTTTTGAGTTAGGAGAGTGAATAAGAAACAACCCATTATTACCTGAAATGCCTATTAGTCCTTCCTTTTGAATTTGGCTGGGAATATTTGTGTCAGAAATAGCAGAATTAGGTCCTGGAGGTCAGAACTGAAATGCATGTGTGTATGATATTATAGTAGAAAAACTCTTTCTGAAAGATGAACAGTATGCCAGTGACACAACAGTCATGGACAGTTTCAAATTATTTAATGATTGAGATACTGGTTCTTGATTCAAAATTAAATATGTTTGAAATTGAAATACATTTTTCACCAGAATCAAAGCTAGGGCAGGCTATTGAGTATTGGCAAACTTCCAGAACGTCTTCCCATTTCCTTATATTAGCCCTCTGTAGATAATTTCATTAAATGGTTAATCAGATGATCTTTTTTATCTCGAGTTTCCATTGATTAAAGTAGTTAGCACTACTATGTATCCTCCAGAAGCCTTGGTTATGAAGATTTAAGGATGAAAATTATGGGACTTCTACTTTTAGTTAGATAGCATTAATACAAAGATGAATTTCTGACTTTATGTCTATTAAAATATATATATTTATAGTGTAGCTTTGTGAGTACCTTATTGAAAAGAATTAGCCTCTGGGAGAGAAGATGATTCCAGTCCATGAGTCTTAATACCTCAAAATGCAATAGTAAGTTAAAGAGGTCTGGTTAAAGTGATGTAAAAAACTGTAACATTTTTACTTCTACTTGCTCAATCAATGTGGAAAGAAATTCTCATTCTTATTTTGAAAATCTTATATTGTGACTACACTTGTGCAGAAGGAGTTTCATGTCTCTAAGCAATACATTTGTGTTTCTGTACATGAGAGTATAATAATGGCTATGACAGCACACAATGCTTTAGTGACTACCTTAATAATTATAATTACAGAAAAAATTTTCTTGAAACTTTGAAAAAAATGTATGCTACTGATTAGGAAATGTTCAACACAAAAAAGAACATCAAAATATATCTGACACTGATTTTGAGGAAATCTGTCCTAGTCTCAAACTTTAGCAGCTGTTGACATACCAAGGTACATATTGGCTTCATCACAGCAAGAGGAAATTCTTTATCTCTGATAAATTATCTCAGTAATTTTGGACTCACTGGAACAATGACAGTTTCAAATAACCAGGAATCTATCCTGAACTTCCAAGCTAAAAGCCAGCATTCCAGAAGATATTGACATGTCAAATAGTCATCCACAGAACCCATATATCAGAGAGAAATTGTTATTTTGTCCAATCCTTAATGGACTCCATCAGGAGTACTGCATCCAAGTACATAAGAAATGTTGAAAAACTGGAAAGCCTAAAGGAGGGCAACCAGGATGTTTAGGAAGCTGAAGCACAAAACATAAAAGAAGAAGCTTAGGGAGTTGAGAATGTGTAGATCCAAGAAGAGAAAGCTAAGGGTATTCATTCACCATCATCAGCAAAAATAAGAGGTTATGGTGAGAATGGAGCCAGGTCTCCAGCAGAAGGTCACAAGACAATGGTAACAACTTGCAGCAAGAGACATTCTAGCCAGTCATACAGGAAATATCTTCACAATGAGGGTGGTAACACAGTAGTACAGGCTGCCAAAAAGACCTTGTAAAATCTCTGTTTTTGCACATATTCACAACTCTCCTGGACAAGGTCCTGAGTAAATTCATCCAAATTTAAGGTGACTGCTGTGAGAAGGGAATGAAACTCAGAAATTACTAGAAGTCCTTTCAAATCAAAGTTATTCTGTGATGCTACAATTCTATTCATTTTGATCTTCAGTTAGAATTTGTAAAGTACTTTTGCTGTATTTGTGGAACATCTGTTATAGAAGCTAATTTCTGCAAGCTTAATTTTACATTTTGAAAAAAAGAAACAAAGGACAGTATACTGAAATATGCAGCAAAATGTTTTTACTGGTAGATAAAGTGGAAATTTGCCAAAAGAAGATGAAAAGTAAAAGAAAAACAATGTTCAGTTTGATGTTTGTGGTTTTTTCTAAATTTTGATTGAGTAACACTGTGTTAGGTGTAGGATTATTGTCAAGAATCAGCAGACAAAGAACAGAATGAAGGCAAGAAGAATATAATTCAATTTTTTTGGCAAAAGTAATCCCCATGGTCTCTTTGGTAAACTGCAATATTGGAAAAGTATTCTTAAAAAACAAAGTGGAAACTGATTTTCACTTGGAACACACAAACCAGTAACACTCTTGGTTTTTATCATTCAAAGTTGAATAACTATTTTTACTATCATGGTGGGTGCCTGTTAAAGTAGAAGAATTTCTAAGGAATGAGATGAAGATAGGATTCTTACATCTGGGAGGTGCCCAAATTAACTGAACTAGCTTCAGTGAATTTACCCTGGATTTGTAATGGTGTATTAAAGGACATAATTTGTTTTTTTTTTTGTTTCATATTAGTCAATGAATCTACATTTCTACTTTTAGTCTGGAAGAGAGAAAAACTTTTCAAAATAATGTCAAACCAGTACACAGAAGCTAGCACCAAGCCACTGGCTTAACCTCAAAGATCTTTCTCAGGTTTCAAAGGAGAAATACTACTTCTCCTTTACAGCTCATATATAAGACATACAGCACTGTAAAACTGGAGCAACAGAGATCAAATCAGGTTTACTCAGAAGTCAGATAAGAATTTAAAGGGCAAGGCACACATATATGGACATATGCAAAATCCTGACAAGGCAGTACTTTCAAGTACACAGTAACATTTTAGCTAGAGTATAACATTAGAAGTCTCTGGACTGGTTTCCACAGCAGCTCTGTGGAAATAGTTTAATGGTGTTATTAAAGATTGAGAGATGTAGGCCATTGCTAAATGAAATATAATCCTGTTTGTCTGAAAACGTTATCCAAAAATGGTTAATAGTTCATACCAAAAAAGTCAGTTTCTGGAGTGAACCTTGTCCATATTATGTCCCATTCCGTAAGGAAGGAAGAACCTTTCTTCTGTTAAGTCTCTTTGCATGTACTTCTGGGTTGTTCCTCAAATATTTTATGGAGGAAACTGAAAAAAAAGGAGGAAAAACAAAAAAGGTGTATCTTTTCCCCACTTGAGAATATGATTGTGTTACCTTAGAGCCAAATTCTAAAGAAAAGTGCTGAAGGCTTTCTTTACAGAAAGGAACAACTTTTTTTTTTTCTATTGAGTACCCAGGACAGAAGTCCTAGAAGACAATGTCCCCTAATATTTCCTTACCTCTCTAATCTGACTACCTTCTTCCTGAGGAGACACCAGAGAAACCTGTGATCTCCAAAGAGTAACAGGATAGCTCACACAAGGCCCTCAAAGAGAAAGAATTGCAAAACATGAAACTCTCAAACTTGAAAAGCCTTACAACAAAGTTTTGCAACTCATTTTCTGAAGTTCTTAAGCGCTATTGATGCCAGGCATGAAGAAAAAAATAGGCAATGTTTTATCCCTTTCTAACTCAGCTTTTTTGAGTGGAAGTTAGCCAGGGAGACCACTGAGCGATAAAACTATCACTTTTAATCCTGATACAGTCCCCATTTTACCACAATCTCACCTCAGGGAAGAACAGATCTCTGGCTTATTTCCAGGAAGACCTCCCCTCTTGAGATATGAATAAATTTCAACTGGCAAGGAGTCTGATCCAGACCACAAAACTGCAGCCAAGCTCCTTGTTCGCTGGGTTCTAAACTGAGTACTTGGCCAGGGATATTGGAATGAAAACCTGCAGAGCAAAGTGTTTTACAAAGTTACACAGACTCACACCACTGAAGTCCAGCCACAGCTCTATGGTCCAGTGTTCAGGACAGGAAGTGGGACTGCAGGCTGAAGCCAAACTCAAACTGACAGCCAGAAGGACATGGATCTAGGAAAATAATGTCTTTTGCAACTCTAAGAGAAGAAAAATATTGAACCTTTAAAATAACTTCTTGAAGTTAAAGGTGCTAAATACCTCCAATACCATGAAGAAGGAAAGTGAAAAAAAAAATAGGAAGTGTCCCAGATTAATTTCCTTCAGGAAGTGTATCAGGAAAAAACACAGATTCTTTAGGGAACAGAAAAAGGAATTTATTTACAAAGGAAACTATTCTTTGAAGCGACTGAGGAACATCAACATGAAGTGAGAAACCTATAAATGTTGAGTGGAATTAGTCTGAAAAGTACATAAAATTGGATAAGCAGAAATACGTCCCTTCATTTTGGTTTACCTGACTCTTCATAGCCCCCTCCAAAAATTAATATTTTAATTCAGCTTTCTGTAAAAAAATGCAGTGCTGAATCATCTTTGAACGCAAATCACAAAGCTTAAGAAATAGGTGGTCAGAAAGAAGAGAAAGTGATGTCTGTTGTCTGAAATAAATCCAAAGTTCTTGTTCACTCTGAATATCTAGCTGCCTCTCCACAGGTGTATAAGCTGCTGATCCAGCTCTCAAGAACACTCTAATAGTTAGTGTTCATTCATGAAAGAGAATCTAATTTTAAGAGGTTTCTTTTATACACTAAACACTTTGTAGACTATTCAGATTCAAATTTGCCAATACTCAGAGGCTTTCTTAATGATACCAAATCAAAAGGCAATTTAGACACTTCTTGATTTCTAACGATTGGCTGCCCCCACCTTCTCTCAAAATGCTAACAGCAGGCAGCTGTCATCACCTGTGTATGTGGCAATCAATGCCTCCTGGAAACTACTCTTGAGCACAGTTGAATCATGACCAAATCTTAACTCAACCTAAGAAATAATTTTTTGGTCAATATGGCAGCAGGCTTGAATTCCTGAAGATTTCCTAATGTTTTTTCAGCACAATGGAGCTTTTACTTAACACAAATACCCTACTTAATACTTATAGTTAATATGGTAACAAAACTGAGATACTTGCAAATAGTTCATTTTTCAACAGACCAAAACAATTAACCTCTTGGTAATATCATTAATACTGGGACCTGTTAATATCATTAAAACTATCTGGGCCCAGCCATCCAGACTGTTTTTAACATAGCAAAGAGAACATCTGTCCAAACCATGGGCTGCCAGCTTTCCCAGGAGAATTCTGTGGCCAAATCTATTGAAGGCTTCACTGAAGCCTAGGAAGACAAAAATCACAGCCTTTTCCTCATCCAACCTGGCCATAAAATGAGGTCAGGTTGGCCAGGCAGGACCTGGTCTTCCTAAACCCCTGCTGGTTGGGCCTGATCACATGGTTTTACAGTAGGTGCCATGTCATCACACTTAAGAAAATGTGTTCCATAACCTTCCCCAGCACCAAGGTCAGGCTGACAGGTGTGTAGCGTCCTGGATCCTCCTTCTGACACATCTTGTACGTTGGCATCACAGTGGCCAACCTACACTCATCTGAGACCTCTCCAGCTAACCAAGACTGATGACAGATGATGGAGAGTGCCTTGGTGAGCCGCTCTGCCAGCTCTGCCTGCACCTTTGGGTGTATCTGATCCAGCCCTGCAGAGTCATGATTGTCAAAGTGGCAGGTCACCATCTACTTCCTCCTGGATTCTGCTCCCTGTCCCTGTTACACAGGTCAAGGAGCTGAGGATAACCAGTCCTTCTGTTAAAGACTGAGACAAAGGCATTAAGTACCTCACCCTCTTCCTCATCCTTGGTGACAACATTTCACATGGTGCCCAGCAGAGAATGGAGATTTTCCTTGGCCCTTCTTTTGTTGTTAGTATACTTATGAAAACACCTTTTTTTTTCAATATTTATAAAAATACATTTTGTTATCTTTTACAGATTGCCACATAGAGTTCAGTTCTAGCTGAACTTTTGCACTTACAGTGTTGTCTCCATACGATCTACCGACACCGCTATACTCTTCTTTATATGCCCACCTCTTCTTCCAGAGGTCCCTCTCTTACAAACTCTCTTTTTGCCCTGAGTTGCAACAAAAACTCCCTATTCAGCCAGACAGCTCTCCTTCTATGCTGGCTTGTTTGTAAGCACATAAGGGACAGCCTCCTCCTGCACCTTCAATATTTCCTTCTTAAAGTGTGTCCAGTCTTCCTGGCCATCTGTTTTTTGAGGACTGTTTCCCTAGGGTCTCTCTGAACCACTCAATTTAGCAGGTAAAAGTCTGCCCTTCAGAAGCCCAAGGTAGGGGTTTTGTTGACCCCCTTCTTTATTTTACCAAGAATTCAAAACCCAGTTCATGCTCACTATGTCCAAGAGAGTCTCTGACCACCACATGTCCCAAAAGCACTTCTCTGTTCATAAAAAAGCAGAACTAGGTGGAAACAGCCCTGGTGGCTCCATCACCAACTGTGTCAGGAAGTTATCTTCCACACACTCTAATAGGTCTGGAGGAGACACAAGCATGTCACCAACTTGTCTCCTTCGTCTAGCAACTGCTTTTTTAGTGACCTTAGTGAAAAGTGAACCTTTTTTAAGGATATGAAGTTATCGAGTTGAACGTATGTATCAGACTCCTTCAATGAAATGGAATAAAAGAAAAATTTGCATATATAGGGACATCATCACCAAATCTTCCAGCACTTCTTAGGGGTGAAAGTAAGAGTAGGATCATATTCTTTTTTATAGTGAACTAGTCACCAGGGATCTTTTTAACAATCACAGAAAAAGAAGTAGCTAGGTTTTCCCTTGCCACTGCTCACAAAAATGCTAGATGCTTACAAATCCCCGACATATATATTAAAGGCAATTTTTGGTAGATGACTGCAATTAAAAGAATTTCTTAACTCCCTTTCTATTTATGTTGGAAAAGATCCCTGAGATCATTGAGTCCTACCATGTGAGTGAGACATAGTGCCTTGTCCAGTGGGTTTTTGTTGTACACTTCTAGCAACTGTGATTCCACCACCCTGCTGGGCAGTCCATTCCAACCTTTAGCGACAGTTTCCAAGAAGAAATTACTCCTGATGCCTAACCTGAATCTCCCCTGGCTCAACCTGAGTCCGTGTCCTCTTGTCCTGTTGCTAGCTGCCCAAATTTGGTAATTTTGAAATGTGGTTCTGGATTCTCATCTGTTCCCGTTTGAAACAGAATGTGTTTTGTTTCAAATGAGAACAAAACACAAAATGAGATGTGTTCTCATTTGAAACAAAAATATCTGAAAGAGAAAGTATGTGATCCTGCTAGTGATCCTGCTGTCCTTTGAATTATCTTTATTTTAGGTACTTGTAACTACTAAGAAATTACCTTAAGTTTGAAAAATTTTATATCTTTATGCTATGGATTCTCAGCTCACGTGAGTTGATGTGCAAACTTTTCAACCAAGAGTAAAGTACCAAAACTGCATCTGTGTGTAAGAAAACCAGGCAATTTTGTATTTTTAATTCCTTCCAAGTACTTTTGAGAGGATTGGATGAAGAAAGACTTTGGAGAAGAACATGGGGGAATGAATTTTAATAACAAAATAAGAAAACAGGGGAAAAGAAAGAAAAAAAATATTTTTTTCCAAAAGAGATTTTATGGCTTTTGGCACTGCTAATAATTTGTGTAGAAAGATTATATTTTCATGTGTGTTTAATCCTATGCCAAGCAGCTGCTGGTGCAGTAGCTATCTGAAACAAATTAGAGGGCAGTTAAAGTGAGATTTTCCACAATCAAGAACAAAGTGGGACCAGTTAGTATGAGGACAGCTTGTTCTTGTTGCTAATGTGTTTAAAATCTTGCTGCACATAATTTAAAACAGCTTTTGAGTGTGGATGCCGGCTCTGGTTTCCGAGGTCTAGTGCTAAATCAAAACCAAATGGAAAGAGTTGAATTAGAAAATGACAAATTATGCATTGACATCTCCTGCTCTGGGTAAAGAGAAGGGCTTTTCTTTTTTTTATCTTTGATATTGATTTAAAAGTTAATTTCCCCCAATATTAAAATATTTAATGGATGACAGCTGGTTGAAATCTAAAGTTTGCAGCCAGCTTTCTGCTAAAGGAAAGCTCTCAATAATCATGGTGGCAGATATAACACATTTACAAATTATTTAAAGACGCATTACCTTTACTATTAAAAAAATAGATGTTAAGAAGATGCAGTGCCTGTTTATTAGCTAACCTGTATTCAGCTTTATTCAACTTTTTGTTGCACCACAAGCTGAAATACATTGGCTGACCTCCTAGGAACCCAAACAATGATCAGGCATTGAACAAAAACTGTCATTTGAAAATTAAATTTTATTTTGAAAATTATACCTAGAGAAAAGAATACAAACAATCATGTTTTTTTTGCTTTTTTTCTTGGTACCTCATAGGTACCATGTAGTGTATGATATATGTTGTTAGAGAGGTGAGAAATATAAATTTTTAAAGGTCAAAGGAAAAATACTGCTCATTTCAGCTAGACCTGGAACTCTTTGAATTTCAATGGAAATAATAGCTAGATAATGTAAGTATAAATAAAAGTCAGTGTCATTAAAATAATTACAATACTGTATTTGGAAACAAAATATGTCGAAAAATTTCGTTAATCTTTAGCCTCAGTAAGAAAGTAGTATTTGTATGATAATTGTTTTTTAGTGGTACCTAGGTGGTACCTGTGTGTTTGATATATTTAGTAGGAAAATATTAGTATTGAATACTATCTTTCCTTGTGCTTTCTGAAAAAAAACAAAAGTGCTAATGTGAGCGTCATTTTTATTAAAAGATAATTCACCTTTTCCAAGATTCTCTGTAATTTGGTTTGAATTTTAGAGAAATTTTAGAGAAAAAGTGCCAATTTTTTTTAAGTTTATAAAAACCCAAGCCAGATGTGCTTTGCCATCAAGAACTCAACTAAAAATATTAGAGATCAATGCTAATTCCAACAGACCTAGCTATTCCCCAAATAAGCATTTGGGTCACTCTGGTTTTATGAACACAAGACATAATATAATTGTGAGCCTGTCCTTAAATGCATGAATGAAGCACTGATCAATTTTTCTTCACTGCTTGGACTCAAATGTGGTGTCCCAGCTGCTTTGTGCAGCCCACCTAAGATTGTAACAAAACCAGAAGGAAACTGCTCACCCAATCTAACCTTATTCTGCAGTACTTCTGTCTCCTCAAATCAGAACTGAACATCTGGGCATGACAGAATGTGGAACCAAAAAAGTGAGCCTTACAGAAAGAGGAAGCAGGTGAGTAAAAAGAGACAAAGGAATAATGACTAACTAAATGAAAATTATAGGGGAGAAATACACAAGAAAACAAAAGGTACAGACAGACATTTCAAAGGATGAAGAAAGCATGTGAGGCTAAAAGCTAAACCACAATACATAAATTGAAGCTGTTATGAGTATAGCGAGTAAAATGAAATACTGAATGCAGAATCCAAGAGAGTAACTAAGGTTTACCAAACTCTTTGCAAGTCAAATCCAAATTTCAAGTCAAAGATAGATTGAAAACTTTGGCTACTTCGGGTAGATATGTAAAGAAGATAAAGGAGACCACATACTAGATTACTCACACAAGCACTGAAGTTATTTATAACAACTGAGATTGCAACAATTTTAAAATTGGCAAGAGAATTTAAGCTCCTGAACCCATAAGAGAGAATTTTCAATGCAAACCTAACAATTTGCATTTTGTCACCTTCATCTCTATTTGCAAGCTTACCTTTGAGAATACACTTTTGACTTGATATCTCTTTATATTCAAATCTTCATTTCTGGTGCTAAGTTTTGCCTATGTTTAAAGGACAAATATATTGCACATATTTGAAGGACTGTCATATTTCTGCACATTTAAAGGCATACCCTCCAAGGAATTATTTCTTCAAGCATGGTACTTCTATTTTTTTGTACTATGATCATGCATTCATTTGGTACAGACTGCATCATATTTTTATTTTGAAGGACATATGGACACTTTCCCTGCTTCTCACCTACTTCTAAAGCCTTGCAGACAAATCCCCTAATCCAAGCTTATAATTCCTACATGACTGTGGTCATTTACATGTAATATATTGTTCCATTATCACTAAAAGTGATTTGTAAAAGTAAAGAAACAGAAGAAAACAAAGGAAACAAATATCCTGTTACAACACTTGTATAAGAGGTATAAAGTGTTTGATCATAATTTATGGCTTTTTTTATTAGTATTTTTATTAGTTGAAATTTGTATATACTTCAAAAGATGCTGGACAGTGAAAAGAGGAGACACCATATTAAAAGTTACTCCCTAATATCACAGGACATGAAAAAAACATTTGTTTGGATTGTCATATTTACATTCAGGTTAGAAAAAAACCAGCACATTCAATATAAAAATTGTTTTTAATATTGCCATTAAATTCTATGGCTGTTGATATAGGACAAATCTTGCTGAGAGTATATTCTCAACAAAATCTGGTATAATGCAGACTTGCATGAAAACTGAACATATGAACAGGGCTGTCTTAGTTGATGGGCCTAACAAATGGATAAATAATCATGAAGATAGTGATGCTTTAGGGAGAGAGGTTACAGTGGCAGGCAGTCTCTGTCTTATAACAATATAAATTTGCTCTCACATAGTTTTGAAGAAATGGACCAAAGCATGAATTGATATAAATTGGGAGAATTACAATGGGAATTTAGGTCTAATGTACCCATGAGACTATGGAAGCAGCCCTCTTACTCAGAGTTATTTAGAAACTGCCAAAATATTTCAAGTCTGTCCTGCTAGAGATAAGACCTAATTTACTTACTTCTAGGGAGCAGGCCTACTATTCTAAGAGAAAAAAGGAATTGCAGGGGGTTAGTTAGACTATACTTCAATACTTCCACAAATATTTAGCCTAGACATTAAGATCACAGGCATAGTGTAATTCCAGTTTATTGGAATTACTGAGAAGACCATTTCAGTTAACAGGGATTTTTCTTATGCTTCTCTTCCCTCTTTTGCTGTTGAAGTTCATAATAGCAAATAGGGTCAAGCTCAAACTCTGAAATAAGATAAATGCCATAAAAACACATTGGGAGGTATTTTTGCCAAATATATATTCGATCCTTTTTCTTTGAAATTGATATCATTACACAGCTGATAAACCTATCCTATTTTATTTTAGACTTTATTTTCTAGACTATCAGATTGAAACTTACTACTTAAGGAAAATAGGGATAAATTATACATATATTTATTTCATTTCCAGGTAAAGCTTACTTTCATTTTTAATGTCAATTGCAGAACTAGATGAAGCCATGGACAGTTTTTATTCTACATATTATTTCCTTGAATGACTCAATAGAAAAGCCTAAAGATATGCAAAATCTTTTTCTCTTGTTTTGCCAACACCAACATCTTCATCAACAACATCAAATTACTGCCAAAATAATGCCCAGTCTCTTGAAAATGCAGATAGGTAGTCCTTTCCCAGACTAATTTAGAGGGTCTGTACTGCCAGACACACAAAAATATTTCTGTTTTGATTACTAAAATTTACAACGTTTTTGATTATATGCCTCACAAGCTGTTCACAAATCTGTTTCTGTATGGTTTTTGCTGAATTGATTAATGGAGTAGGCTGAGTTCCCTCATATATAGCAAAGTATTTCTACCATAGAATACTTTGGATTAGAATAATTTTTTATTTTCCATAGAATAATTTTCTACTGTAGAATACTCACTCTGGACCACTTAGAATCACTAGAAAAAAAATCACAAAGCAAGCTCTATTTCCAAACGTTTTGAGGCCAGACTGAGAAGGAACATGTAAAGTCTTGAAACTATTATTTACAAAGATGAAAAAAAGACAGTGCTTCAAGTGAAGATGCAGTTCCAGAGAAACCCACAGGACTATTCAAGTGCTGAACCTAAGCCTGGTTATCTTGCTGAATGCAGACTTGAACACTGATGGGAGATCTACCCCAGAAGAATAGGTTTAGATTAAAAACTCTACCATACCCATGCCTGTTAACATTTTACTGTTAACTTCCAAGCAGATGAAGGAACCTCCCTCTATTTCTGCCTACTTCTCTGTAGCTGGGCCGCTTGTTTTGTCCCCTCTATTTGAGAAGTTTCACTTTTCTCTTTTGGTTCAAAACCAAATTTTTCATGGATGTAAAAATATTCCTCTTGAGAGTAACCTCATGGGCAGCTTATCAAAAGCAGAGTGAAGAAAGAGACATGTAGGAGTTTAATTACCAATTTAAAGCATAATAATTAACTGTTGAAAAAAATACAGGCTAGGTGATCTCTAAAGGGACTATTTTTTGAAATTAAGAGTACACTTGTTACTGTTGAACTTTTGCTGTAATGGAAGGGCAGAGGAGTATGAAAGTTTCAGAAGATGAATGCCAGGGCACCACTACAACATAGCAGACACTGCTACTCTCAGTATTTTGAGACAAGAAAGTCAAAACAAGTTCTCGTGTCTAAAACTTCTTACAACTCTTTGGGTTAAAAACGTCACCAGATCAGCTGAGGATATTGTCTCTATAGGTCTATACCATGAGAGTATTCTACATTTCTTGGAAAAACCATGAGTCAAATGGATGCAGCTCCTCAGGTGCCTCTAAAATGTTACGTGCCCACTTCTAAAAATAATACAAATATAGTGAATACAGTGACTTTTTTTGTTGCCTGGGCATCTCCAGAGAGAAGTACATATGACTGAAAAAGTGACCCTACTGGAACACTGCTTAGTATGTCATACTTAAAGTGCAGATACTAGAAATTGGTGTTCACTTTTTTATGTGCCACATTTTTCAAGTTTAATAATGAGGAAGAATAAGTATAGTATTTCTGATGGCAAGAAATTGTTTCTCTCCTACTTCATCCCCACCTCCACCCCCAGCACACCTGGAATCTTTTGAGGGTGGGGGAACAAAAAGACTTAAAATAGCAGCTTTTTAAACTTTTGACATGTCTAACAAAAGGGAAATGTAAAGATTCCATTTAATACTACTGCCTGCTGCTTAACTAGAGCCATAAGGTCACTCTGTAACACACTTCTTTTGTGCACATCTATGTAATGGTGAAAAAGGGAAAGCTGCCCACCCTCTAACTGGGTATTAAGTTTTCTTTTCCCTACTGCCCCACCCATTTGCTTCCTACCTCCCAACTCTAAGCCCGTAGCCCAGATTTTCAGCATCATTGTTTTACAAACCTGAAAAATCTGCTTAGAAACATTCTTGACCGTGTGAATAGATTTTTCTCTATTGTCCCATATGTTCTTTACATAATATTGCTGCATTCAAAGACAGATTTCGTAAAATACCGAGGACTAAAATGTCATCATAAAACACCTGGTAGAATAGTGTTTTTTAAATATGATAACAGGTTTTGTTCTTATAACTCTGATTTGCATAGTATGTGCAACTTGCATACGCTCAATATTTGGGCTATTATCAAAATAATTATACATGTCTTCATTTTCTTCTTGACCTCAAATACAAAATATGTTGAACAAGAAATCTGAATTATAATGTAAAATTGTGGAAATATTTCAAATTTATTTACACTTCCCTTTTTATTTTAATTATCTCATTAATTTAAGATGCTTATGCAGGCATTTTGATTAAATTCAATAATTCAGTATGAATGGGTATTGCGTAGGTGGAGTCTCAGTTACAAAACCCTACAATATGATGAATGTGTTTAACTACTGCTTCCTATGGAAAAAAAACCCCTCTAAACATGCTATACCACCTCTTTTACATTCTTTCCCCAGATACACATGAAAGTTTAAACTAAAGAGTCAAATGAGTTGTTGAAAAAATCAGTAAAACCAGGTTTTGATGGTTTTTATGCAAAACCACTCCAAAAAGATTTACATTATTTTAGAAAACAAAGTATCACCTGCGTATCATGAACAATCCAACCTCTCTTACAGTTTCTGTGAAGAGTATTTTGTATTAATGAACAACTGTGAATTGTGGTATAACACAATCCCGCCCAAGTGATATCTTTTTCCAAAGAGGTGTAATTGGACATGTTCTGTCTGAATATAAAAAAAATAGATTTTTGATTGGTCATTTTGTAGGATTTTGTATATGGCTGATAGGATATCATTATATGAAAGACACAATAAAAATTCTGTATTAAGAACAGTTCCAATCCACAAAATTAGACTTTATAACATCTGCATTCTGTTATGTACTGTTGCATTCTTTAGCTGAGAATTCTATAGATCACAAATATGTATTTAACCATTTCCTCAAAAGAAGGGTCTGGCACACTAACTGAGGTCATGGAGTTTGAATGGGGTCTTAGAGGCAAAAAACCCCAAGTTTTTGCATTAAACCTTAGATGAGCAAGATAAACAAGGAGAACACATACGTACTAGTCAGAGCCAAATGCACCTTCTTCATGAAGAAAATATGAATGACACCTTTCAATCATTAAGATAACTCTAGCATGACCTTTAATGCATTTCCCCTGTGTATTGTCCCACCGCTGGAGATTTTCTTGTGCCTCCTCTGGATGAAAACCATCTGGATGTTTTCCAAAGAACAAAATGAAGAAAGAGCCATTTCAGAGCAGAGTGAAGATGTTGTTCAGACATCAGTATGAGACTCAGCGCATTCTACTGCATGTTACTTGCACAGTAAATTGTCTGTTTCTATGATGGTGTTCTTGCCTTACAGAAAATCACATGCTTTCAATTAAGTCCCTACGAGATGACAGCAGCAGTAAACATGAATATGGCTCAACTCAGCCCATAAATAGAAATTCTTTTTTTTTTTTAAGAAGAAGACACCATGCCATCTGCTAAAGTAAAATAATGTTTTGCAACAAGATTTTTAGAGCACTTAAAAAGACATCACAGGTGCCTGTCATTTTCTGCAATGTAAATCTTCACTGAAGTACTCTTGTGGTGTAATGCTAAATCATCTATCTTATTTCTTACATAACTTTAATGTTTAAAATATAGTTCCAGTTCTCAATGAATGTTTTTTTTTAATGTCAAGTGCTAGCAAAATAGTACAACATACACTGAGAATTTAGAAAAGACACAGCAAGAGATACAGTCATTGCACAAAAAACATTAATTGGTAAACATATTACAAATTAACAAATTATTTTTCCAATAAGAAATATTTAGACCCACTCTTGTCTTCTTGTCTTCTTTTATTCTAGTTACTAAACTTTGAAAGAAGACATAAACCTAATTAGGAGAAAAATCTCCAAATCTTTTTATTAAAAACAGCTTGTCTGTAAAACCAAGATTTGCTTGACATTTGCTTTATCCAAGCTTTTCATTCAGTATAATAAAGGTTTTCTGATGCCATTCAGCAGCATCCTGAATTGACTTCTACATTTTTGTTTTAAATTAACATTACAGTGCTGTTCAGTAACACCAGGGTTTGAAGTTGCAACACCATCTGTGGCAGTTGCAATTTCTCATGGATGACTATAAGGAATCACAATATATTCTCAGCATTCACATTTGTTTCTCAGCCACTTAAAAAGATTGCAGCTGCACTGAAAATTAATTCTTCTCAACACACTAGGAAGGCAACAGAACTACTTGTAAAATTAGCCAAAGCATGGTGAAAATTTCCTGATATTAGTGTGTGTGGGAGCCTATACATATGGGTAGGGCTTAGTCTGATGTTTAGTGAGGCCACCTCACAGAGAAAGATCTAGCCATACTAGTCTGGTACTTTACTAGGTTTTAATGACGAAAACAATTGCACAACAAGGGCATTTGAGACAAATTAAGTGAACACTGAAGAAACACAGTAGCAGAACTGTGAATTGTGCCAAGTGTCCTGATTAAAAATCTAAGAGCTGGACCATGTCAATGTCCCCACTGATTTTCATGCATTAGGAGGAGGCCTCACT
This sequence comes from Pheucticus melanocephalus, assembly GCA_013398405.1. Taxonomy (NCBI): domain Eukaryota; kingdom Metazoa; phylum Chordata; class Aves; order Passeriformes; family Cardinalidae; genus Pheucticus; species Pheucticus melanocephalus. The sequence continues at coordinate 55,388 of VZSJ01001111.1, read as the reverse complement.
TTTCCAAGGTACCAGATTGGCACACTGGAAGCATTTCACAGGGAATTTTGTCCTATGGTGGTGTTGCTCAAAAGCCAGAAGAGAAGACTACAACCTGATGCTGATAGTGTGCATACAATACAATGGAATGAGGATTTTTTTAACCTACCAGTCCTGGTAGGCACCATCATCTCTGAAAGACCCCTCTACAAAGAGTGTTCTTGAAAAGAACTGGTTCTGCATTCTTTCCATGTACTCTACCAGCCTCTCTTCCCACACTTTCAGAAATAAATGTGGTCTCATGGTTTACAGAGTGCTTGCAAGGGACATTTTTAAAGTATCGTTTCAGTGTGAGAAGAGAACTGATTTTTATTGAGTAGATACTATCTTCTTAAGGCAGTACAGTCTAACAAAAGTGTTCTAAATGTACATTTCTGTTGGTTATAGCTTGTGCAATGGCCTTTCTTAATTTTTTTATCATGCAACCTGGAATACTTTGTCTGTACGCACATTTTTCAGATTTTTTAAGGAGTGAGAACTGGAAGGTCAAGCTGACACTTGGTAAAGGCTATGTAGGTATGTGTTTATTGCCCTATTCTAACAGATATCAAATGGAGATTTTATACATCATGTTTAAAATGTGTACAACCGCCCAAACCTGTATATAAAAACATTTAATTCTCTTGAAAGAAAATCTCATCCCACCAGGAATATAATGAGTATAAATTTACATACTGATCCTGTGAATAGTACATCTCGGATGGTTTTTGCAACACTGGCTTCATTGTCACTGTAATTAAGACTACAGAAGAGGATTCAGGAACATGAGCACCATACTGATTTTTTTATTAATAGCTTGATAAAGTTTTGGTCATTGTGTGGTCTTTGACTAAGTCAGAGATGGAAAATTACAGTTTGTTTTAAAAAAATCACTGCTGGTGGATGAGACCAAAGCGTTTTGGAAAGAGACCAATGGGCCAGGAGACCTGAAGAATTCAGGTTTTTCTTTTACCTACAAGACTGTTGCCTGTGTGACTATGAATATTCATTCATAAGGAGTCCTTGATTGAGCTCCTTGTAACATCTTCCAGAGAGGCAGTAGTGGATGATATATAAGCTGTAGTGCCCATAAGTTGTTTGAACCTCCCGTTGTGCATCAGAGTGCAGCATGAGCATAACCATAAAACCACACTGTAGTTACAGCACCTGCTGTGATAATCTTTTGAGAGGTGGAATGATTGTGCTGCTATTCACTCCAAGGTCTCCCTCAATGATAACGGTTTGATTTTGCTTGGTTTGGCTGGTATGACTGTTAGACTCATGCTGGTAAAGTCAATTTGACTCTGTGAGACATCTAATTCCTAAATCTCTGATCTCCCCTGGTCCTAGTAGCACTACCATCATTCAGTATTTATTCACATCACATATTCACAGTTCACAAGCAATGAACATACAGAAACACCTTAAGAGTTTTTAACTCATTGTCTAATTAGTCTGTTCTCCTAGAGAGACAGTAAAATAATTAAAATACTTTTAGCAAAATTTCCTCCAAAAAAGTCCAAATAAATTAAATGTTGGCTTGTCTTAAATCTAATTAACAAGGCATTTATATTAAACAGGACATGTAGCAATAATTAAGTTACTTATTCAAACGGATTTATGGAGCATTATTACATATCTACACATATCCCTCAAAAACATACTTCTCCTTACAAAACACAATGAAGTCTTCAAGATTTTCTGTTCAACAATCTTCTCTCCCCTCAAGAAGGTAGAAGCAGACAAAAATATCCTGGTTTTGTAGGTCACTATTTAATGTGGCCTAACAGAGAAACAAATGGACTCTCAGTCCTCCCCTACTTGGCTTCCATGGTATGCTTGTCTTTCACTTGCCTCTTCATTTCCTCATCTGGAAATAGAGGACATAATATTTTTTTTGTGTAATATTCTGAGGTAAGGTAACAAAATGCCAAATAATAATTTAAAATTTTATTTGTATTATATGTGTTATATGTATTATTTGTACTATATGTATTATTTGTATTATATGTATATGCAGGAGAAAGGGTATTGCAGTGCCAACAATACCAAGTGCCATCAGGACTATTGTGTTCAATCTCCCTGAGCAGTGTCATTCTCATCTTACACCTAGGACTACAGTTTAAAGGCAATATTCGGGGCAAGATCCACCTCATATCTTGCAGAAAGCCCCCCAAAACAGCAACCACCACTTTCTCCTAAAACATACAGAAGGCTGATAGCACCCTTTGGTTATGGCCTGCCAAGTCTCATGATTAGACCAGTTGCCACAGAGGCTGACAGCCTCTCCTTTGAGTCTCAGGGGACGTATCTACCTTTTACAGTCTTGAAAGCTGCCATCTGACTCAACGGTGGTGACTACCGTGCCACCTGAAGCTATCCCATTTTATGGAAACTCCAAACTTACTGAAGATGAGTTCTTATCTAAGAAGTCAGCTGAGAGAGGATGTGGCACACAGGGTGGAAAGGGGAAATCTGGAGTTATGGTCAGCTCCCTCAGGGCTCTAGAAAATGCATTGTGCTTCGATCATTGTAAAGTGGAAAGCATTTCTATGTAGCTCATCAGATGGTGACATTATTAATCAGCGTCATTTGGAATCAGAACAAATGAAGATTGTTTGCATGCCATTACTGATCTCTGAAGCCAGACTTCGTCTAATGTTTATAACAGTAGAATATAACTCTCTAAAAATGCTCATAAAAATTTAGTACTTAATTACTTAATTAAATAGCTGTCCCTTCTGTTTTCACCTTCTTTTCCTTTCAGACTTGTCTTATATCTACAGAATCTAAACAAAACTATAAATTTCAAGTCTTTTGGTTTTCTCAAAATGGAACAAACTGAAGCACAGGAGTCTCCTAGACTACCAACTATACCTGAAAGTTATATAAGTAAATCAATTGCTCTTCCAAAAGCTTTCATTTGAAATGAATAAAATGCTTCTTTTTAAGTCCTCTCATTATCCTTTCCAGTCATCAGAAAAGAGTGTTGCATATTTGATGGCTATTTCCTGCACAGAGGCAGGGGAAAGGCAAATCTGCATTAAAACATATCAAATCTTTTGCTGTCATTCTGTCAGCTGTTCTCTATGCTTGACACCCTCTTGAGATTACATCTGTAGGCCCTATACAAATGTCATTTAAAAAAATACATTACTTTCCAGTATCATGTGTTTTTTCAGCTGTTTTCATAATGATGAGTTTAGTTTCTTATGTAATATTTCCTGTCAATTTTCCATCTCCACAGAGAAGTCAGTGGTAAGATTTTTCTTAAGTTTTAATCTCTTTAGCTGAAGCAGATTAATATCCATTATAACAAATAAAGTACATAAAATAACCTGCAGAAACTGCAAGTTGAGTGTACTGTGAGAACACTCAAAACTAAAACAAGTGATTTTCTTCAGGCAAATATTAATAAAATAACTCAGAGAAATAAAGATGTTTGGGTTTTATTTTGCCCAAATGCAGTGAAGAAGGCACTGTCAACTCCTCTGAGCTGCACCATTACCAGAGATCCCATGAGTTTTACCTGGGCAGACAGGAAGTAGCATTTACCAGGGCACAAAAGAGATCCCTCTTTTCTCTACACAGTTCTTCCCTGTTCCTTGTGGAAGAGGCATCTTGCCAATTGGATATAAATGAGGTAAGGTACACCACTGTCTTGACAGTTCTGCAAGGCTCAGGGCTTCCAGGGTAATTGAGTCCTGCGGCCTGAAAAGCTTGAGAGAGTTGTCTTAGGTCTGTGATAAAATAAATGGGTGAACAATCGGCTGAATATTCGGGCTGAAAGAATTGTAATAAACGGGGCAATATCTAGTAACACAAGAGTACTAACCCAGGACTCATTTCTAGGGTCAGTTGTCTTTGGCATTTTTATCAGTGACCTGGACACAGTTGTTGAGTGCACACAAAGTTTATGGGTGATAATGTATTAAGGGGAATAATTGATTCCAGGGAGGGCCTACAGAGACATCTTGATTAGAACACTGGGAAATCAACAACTGTGTGAAATTTAACAAGGACAAATGTTGGATTCTGCACCTGGGGAGGTGTATGTAGACAAGAGGTTAGAGAGCAGGAATGCATTAAAGGATCTGAAGGCTTTGGGCACTAAGCAAAGTATAAATATCTCATCAAAATAAGTGATTATCTCGCTTAGAGGCAGCATTGGTGCAGCCTCCCTTGTGTGTAGTTTTGGGTTCAACAGCATAAGTGTAATGGAAAAGAGTTGGAATGCGTCCAAAGGAGGGCAACAATAAGATAATGAAAGGGCTAGAGGGCAGGACTTACGAGGAGTAGGTGAGGATATGGGTGTGTTCAGCAGAGGCAAGATGACAGTGAGGAGTGACCTCACTGCTGACTGCAACTTCCTTATGGAAGGAGTAGAGTGGGATGTGGTGCTGTCCTCCCTGTTGTCTGGCAATAGTATGGAAGGGAAGGTGGACATGGGCCAAGCTCTTGCCTGACAATGGGGAATGGTGAATGAATTCCTTGATTCGCTTTGATATGAACAGGAGAAATTGTTGACAGGATATGAACTGAGGTTCCAGAATAATTTAATTGCCCTGTTAGTGCAATTAAATTGGAGAAATATTCACCTAAAATATTCAATGCTGATAAAACCACAAATTTGCTGGGACTGCAATCCATTGGAATTTACCCAGTAACATGATAAGCTACATCTACTTTCAGTCTTCCACTCCAGTGCCTCCAGGTGTAAGTAGTTTTTTGTACAAGCATCCTCACAGGAATAGAGACATACCTATAAACATGTGTGTATGTCTTAATTAAATTAAACTGGATTTATTATCTCTACAGCAATATCAGCTTATTCAGATTCTCATGTGGGAAAAGGCATGCAGGAATAAAATACCACTGTGTAGTAGTTAGAGGTGAAGGGTTAGCATGGCTCTGTGCTTTGCATTTGCTCTGAAAGAAGAGATTTTAGAGCTAAAATGTTTTATTTTTTACTTTTGGTATGGCTGCTCTGTTTTTCTGCACAATATAGAGTTTTTTCTTCCTTTTTTTTTTTTTTTTTGGTAGCCTGTATCATTGAACTCCTTTATTGACACAAGTTTCAGTTCTCTGAGTTGTATGAGTCCCAGCTGTAAATAAAAACATAGTTCATTTGTTTTCCATGAGGTTCACTGAAACTGATGGGACTCTTTACAGTGAGTTCTGTGGGAGCTGCAAAAGCCCTCTCTTGTACTGAGTTAGTTTTCCCTGTAGTCCAGTTTCTAAGTAACACTTGCGGAAAAAGTACTTCTTGGAAAGTGATGGCATAATAATGCAATTTGCCACACATTTATTGTGTCCAGAAGAACTACCATGTAGTTGGAACATTATTACTGTGAAATGCTTTTATTTCACAGTAACTGTAAAGTGACACCATGTCCCCTGTACAGCCCCTTTCTCTCTTATACACATGAGATAGCATAACTGAAATCTTATTTTCAGGCTCGTGCTTTCACTTCATAGACAGGAACTACAAAATGCCTAATAAAGGATCTCCTTTTCTTTTTTTCCTTTTTTTTTTTTTTTAATGTGAAAGAGGTCGTATTTTAAAACACTCTCTCTCTCTGACCAAATTACCCGGACAACTGTCAGGAGTCCATTAAAACTCTTTTCTTTCTGTAGATACATTAGGGGTCCTCTATTTCCTTGTAGATGTCCCTATTACAATTGCAAAAGGATGATAATTCTTGAGGAAAATTATGTTGTTCGTCTCATAGCTTCCTATAGAATATAATAGCAATAGGGTCAAATGGACTGAAAATGCAGTATTAGTAATGCTCTATACATCTTGAAGAGTGTACAATTTCAGAAAGAATATCTTCCCTTTGGAAGTATAGCTTAGGTAGAAGCCACTTTATCACTACTTATATCCATATATTTTTCTTAGACTATCCATGGATCACAAGCAATTCCAAATGCATATAATATTTTGTGTTGTGATAATGCTAAGTTTCCTAGCTTATGTTTTATATATTATAAACATATTTCTCATGTGTGCTAATGTCTGTGTTGAAATTTACTTCCTTTGCATTATTTCACCCTTTTACCTTACTTGTAAAAATTTTATCTTAAGTAATCATATTATTCTATTCTGTTCTCAGGAGTATGGTTTTTCAAGTTTTGCTATGAAATAGAAACGTGCTGCACTAGGTAGTTATTGATGCTGTTCACTTGTAAGATGCTGGATTTTTATTTTTAAAACTTTTATATCAATATTGTTTATAGCATCAGCAGCTTATGAAGAAAATTTGCAAATAAGACATAAATTCAGTGTTTTACAATAACCCAGTTCTTTGGTTTTTTATTGCACTGGAAGAAGGGAGCTGGAGGTTAGAATTTACCTCCAGTTCTAACCTAGGCCATGGTCTACTTATTTGACTACGGCTACTGTATTCCAGAGAATGCAAATGCTGACCTGGAAAAACAGAGGTGGACTGTGAAAATCCAGGGCACCAGGAATAATTCTCTGTCTGATCTGGGGTGCCCTGACTCCCAGGGGAGCACTGACTTTGACCCTCATTCATGGAGAAAGTTTCTTGACTTCATGATAGACTGGAATCCACAAAAGTGTGAAATAGATTATAGACAGGAGTGTAGGTGTATCACTTGGTGAGAAATTTAGGTTTTGGGATTTTTAGTATGTTGTGGATGGAAGCAAGATGGAGGGCACAGGATGTGGTCCTGGGTTTCTTCTTCATGCTTCTTCTTCCTTCTTCTTCTTCTTCTTGGGTTTGGGTGGTATTTTGTAATTGGGCAGAAACATCTGCATTGCAGCTCTTTGGGATCAGTTATTGGGTTAAAAGGGAAATTAATCTAGGTGTCAGTTCTTAATTGGATAGTTTAGTCTTAAAAGACCTTGTAACAAGAGTTTGTTAGCCATTTTGTGCCTTCTAATGAGAAGCCCAACTCACAGTAATGATAAGAAATTATGAGAAATAATAAACACTTGAGTCTGAACACAAATTACTGTCTCAAGTGCCTTCAATCCGGACCCAGAGAAACCGACCACTGGTACCACCACAGTGGACAGAAGCTTTGTGTCAGAGATATAATCACTCATTAATTTAACAAATGTGTACACCTAGTCTAGTAATATCTTATCTGTCTTCAACACACCCTTTTTAAACTAGCTAGAACTACACACAGTGAAAATGCAGGCAAACTGGGGCACAGCTACTGACACTTATGTTGGAGTGTGAGACAAGACAGTTGTGGAAGTGAAACTTCAGATGCAGAGAGATCAGACAAAAAGGTTGTGCTTTATTTGGGCTATTCCAAAGTTGGGCCACCACAGCAGGACAATTTTTCACATGGCAACTTTGAGCCTGGGCTGCAGAATTCGGATTAAGCAGGCATTTGGGTTTACACATCTAGATAACTTTTTCATGAGCTAGACAAAAATCAGTTACTTAAAGAGTCTTTAAAAATGAGTTCTCAGATCATAAGTAAAATGGAAGAAAGGATATAAATTTCCAAATCCCCTCAACATCTCAAACTTCTTATTATATACAAACAAACTTCTTTAGAAAGGCCTTTGCCAAGGCACAACGTATTAAAATTTCCCAGACCTCATTCAAACCCTTTCACTTCTGTGCCTTGATCTAGACTGGCAACAGCTGGTTACTTTGCAAAAACTGAAGTTTTGATGTTTCATTCTCCTCTGTGGTGAATCTCTTCAGATGCCCTGTGAAGATGGAGGAGGTATGTCACCACCCATCAGCATTAGCAGAACCCATAGCAGGACATGAACTGGAAGGGAGAGATAAAGGTATCACCCTATTGAGATAATAGCCCAATAATGGAATTAAAGATGCATGAGCATTTTGGCAGCTTTTTTTCAGAAAGACATTGACCCAAAGGACTGGCTATGGCCACAAAATTGTGCTCAAGACAACAAAACCAAGCCAAACCAAACCAAACCAAACCAAGCCCCAAAAAACTAAAGAAAAACCTGCGCACAGCAACACACAATGATTTGGAGCTTATTTATTTATTTTAGCACTGAAAAATGTATGCTTGTAACTTGATGTTAGGAGGTGATAGTGGAGTACAGTGAGATGTTCTAATATTTACCCTAAATCAACATTTCAAAGTCTGTGTGTATCTGTTGACATTTGCCACTGAGTAAATTATCCTTTATTCACAAAGTTGTAACCTCCACTGAAGGCTTGATTTGTAAAAACCACCCAGGAAAGAAAATGCTTTGACATTTTTAAAGATGAAGTGAGAAAGTAATAAAAATTTAAAGTTTTGAAACAACGGGTTGAAAACCAAATTATTTTCCATGCAGATTGGTAGAATAAGCTCTGCAAGAGGCACTTCTGCAGGTCCTAAAACCAATGATGTAATGAGAGGTTCTAGGGGCAGGTTGGGAGCTAGGACTCAGACAGGTACTTCACAGGCAGATTATCTGGTTTCTCACATTTACTGTTGGATGATATAGGTTTTTCTGATTTGTTTTTTCAAAGACTCTTCAGAGGAATGCATGTAGCAGATAGCAAGATAGCACTTTCAGAGGATGTTACACCAGTGTAAAATCAAATGAAAGAAAAACAATTTATTGAGTTCAATTAAATATTTCCAATTATGTTTTAATAAATATTGTAACCTAAAATGAAGCACAGATCTTTACTCTCATTTTCATGAAATACTTTTGTCTTCTGAAATGCATGATTGCTAAATCAAAGGATTAAAAGAAATGTATCCTAGTTTTGACATTTACTTACAACTGGATAAACTAAATAAGTAACATGTTTGTTATGTCTGCAAGCAAAATTAACTAAATTAAACAAGGCAGGCTGAATGGACATGCTGATGTCTCTGTTTTCAAGAAAGCCTCATTCTGAAAATAGTAACATACTACAATAAATAACAGGAGTTTCATGTTGTGTAGCTTTTACTTGCTGAGCCATAATTTGTGATCCAAGAATTTTCATAACAAATGATGCCCAAGCAGCTATACTCAGATTAACAAACTTCCTGTGGCATAGACACACCATCTCCAACCAATGCCCTAGAGAAGAAAACGAAATTAAATTTATTAGGTGAGGGAGAAAAATTTAAACTAGTTATGTTATTTGTATACGCTCACTAGACATTGTTCATTCTCCTTGTCCGTGCAAGCATTTGCAGTTGCATACCTTTAAAAGGATGCTTCCAACAACCAGTAATCACTACCCATGATTAAGCCAGGACCATATTGCTGCCTTTTTCATCCTAAAAATCTGCTCACAGCAAGGCACTCAGATAGTTCAGCCACCCACAATCACACCACAACTATTTGTTTATTGAGAAGGAAAATACAGTCAGACTTACAAAACTGGGTATATATTATTAACATCAGCTTGGAAAGTGTTGTGGTCAAGCTATGGTAAATATCACTGGTAGAGTATTGAAGAGTTTGGGAAGTCATCAACCAGTGCTTTCAATGTGGAACACATGACATAACCGCAAGCTGCACTTTATTAAATTTGAAACTGTAATGTGAGGAGTGACCTAATTTAATTCATGTGGCTCTATGTGTTTGAAGTTAATAGACCCTTTCTTACCGGGGGGGCAACAAGGCCTTTAACAAAATACCAGCCCTACCATGCAAAGTTGTTTGTCTTTGGGGAATCATTCTTTTCATATTATGATTGATAATTCATGGATTCCACAGGGATTTCCTGTACCTTTTACTCATTCTATTTGAAGGGGTAATTAATCGCAAGTTTGAACAGTTTTCTTATCCGCAGGTGTAATGGGAGGGTGGAGCCAGACTGCTCACATGTGGTGTACCAGGTCTCCAGCCAGCTGCAAAACAAGGATTCTGGAGTTGGAGGTATTGCATCGCATCGTGATCTAATGTTCACTGGTAAAATTCATCTGGCATTGTTCAAAACCTTGATTTTATAGAAGTATTTTATAAATTCTTTTAAATTTATTTATATCTTATGGATTTTCCCTGTTTTATATTTCCTGCCCAGAGAGTCAAATGCCTCAAAAATACTACCAGATTACTACCTTCAATTTTTGAAACAATTCTTCAGGTTTCCTGGCCTGATATTACAGTCTTTTAATGCATCCAACAACAAAAATTAATACCAACTGTGCCTCCTAGATCCTTCACAGTTGTTCAAAAATTCAAGCTACCCACATTTCTTTTCAGCATTTGAGATGAAGACAGAGTATTTTGACATTCTAAATTCAAAATATTTAACTGCAATCTGCTTAAGGACATCACAGGACTTTCTATTTTCATTTGGATTCAGCTTCGATGTAGACTAGGCAGATCATGTTACATGTTGGGGAAAAAAATCATGATGATTTCCCACACACAAAAAAAAAATACTGTTAAAATGGAGAGTGTTCAATAGAGAACTTTGATTTGGGGAGCAATTATTTTCCATTCAAAAAGCACTTTCATAGGAAATGTTTTATTTGCTACTGAGCAGTGCTTCCATTGCATCAAGGCCTTTTCTGCTGCTCAGATTGTTATCAGAGTGAACAGGCTGGGACTGCACCATCAGAGGGAAGGAGGCAGAGTTGGCACAGCTGACTTCAGCAGACCAAAGGGAAACATCATAAATAATGGCATCGTACTTAGCCATGAGAACTGCGTGCACAAAGAGGAAGAAGTGATGCTTGGAGATATGGCATTTTTCTTCCAAGTCAACACTGCATGTGAGGGAACCCTGCTTTCCTGGGGATGGCTGAATACCTGCCTGCCTGTGGGAAATGAGGAATTAATTCCTTGTTTTTGTTGCTTGCATTCACAGCTTTTGTTTTACCTAACCCCTAAATATGTTCCATTTTACCTTTCCAATGGATTTCCCCACCCCTCTAGGGAGGAGAGAGGGAGTGGCTGTAGTGCTTAGTTTTAGCCTGGGTTTAAACCAAAGTCTTGTTTCAAAATACTTGAATTACTCTTTAGATTTTTTAAAAAATATATTTTTCATTAAAATAGTATGAATATTAATCCAAGTTTTCCAGATCTTAACAAAATATGGCTTCCTAGGACCATGAAAACATCAAAGTTAACCAGATATCTGATCAAAAGTCATTATACTTTATTCCCTGTTTAGGTCACTAAAAGATATTTATGCACAAGTTAATTTTATTCCTGAAAGACTTAACACTGAAAACACAGCTAGAATAAAGAAAAATCCAAACAGAAAACATAGAAGAGAGGAGGCAAAGCAATCACCTCTGGGTTAAGGCTGTCTTTAGGACCTAGTTAAGGATGTTGTAAGGTGGAAAAGGAGATGATATTCTCCAGCAGCTCAAACTCTGTGTAGGAGCTGTATCATATTACACGCTGTGCTGGCTCTGGAATTGATGAGAAATCAAACTCCTGATTGTGGGAGGAAGTGAGTCACACATTGCAGGGTTGATATGAAAGGATTGTCCAGGGATATGGAGGCTCCAGCTCCTGCCAACAGGACACTTTGAGAACTCCTATTATCTTGTACCGCTCTTATCTATTCTTGACACTTCTATTTTTTGTTTTCTGGTCTATATCTATATCTGTATAAAGTTGTCAAACTATTTCTCCTCCCTTCTTCCCCAGTTATCACCCATTCAATGAAAATATTTTAATTTTCCATAATGATGTAATGCCTAACTGAATAAGAAAACAGATCTTTCAAAGGCCAACCTGTTGTAGTGAGAAAAATAACATAACCTACAACAGGCTTATGTCTGAAAAGGGCTTCTAAGGTGGGAGAAATGCATATGAAAATTTATCTCACATTGAATCAAAATTACATTGCAATTTCTGAGAAAGTTATGACCTTAAATCTTCATGACATTTCAATACAGGTTAGCCTGAGGAGTACCTTGTCACAGAGCTCTCACCAGCAGTTTTATTCAATCATTTTCTCATTATGTGTAAAGGGAAGTTCAGGAGTTTTACAGGTTACAAATTCCATATACCACTCTTTGAAATAAAGTACATTTGAATAATTTTGAATAATTTAAGATGGCATCAGAATTCTGGTAAGGAGATAAAATTTTTGATAGTCCTTGTTAACTATTTCCAACAAATGACTGTTAACTATTTCCAAACAAATTACCTACTGTAAACATTATTTCTGTCATCTTTCCTTTACTTCCCAGCATAAAAAGATATTTTAATTGGCCTTTTTCTTTCTCTTCAGCACTAAAAATCCAGTTCCTCACCCAGGTCTTGGTATTCTTTAATGTGGATTCAATACCTGTACATAAATTTCTTACCCAAAGAAACACCCACAACAACTTACCAGTATTTCCTGATGATTTTCTGCTTACACCTCATAATTCAAAGTGGGCAGTGGAAGCCTGTTATTCTTGGTGTGTGTGTGTAAATATATGCCAAGCAGGTGTAGATTCCCATTGTGGGGCAGAAAAGCCCCTCTCTGAACTGTTAAGGAGAAAACAGGGCCTTCTTCACTGTGTTCTGCATCTGGGAGCATGCATTTTCTGGAGACCTAAATCCCCTAACAGAGCGAGTTTTCTTCACACCCAAATCAGAGGACACAGCAAAAGCCTTCTATTGAAAGATTAATACCCCTCACAAGTAATAATAGAAAATCATTTCCCTTGAACAACAAATGGTTTCTTTGATCAGTATAATTATCAAACCATTAAGACAGTATTTTCCTTTCCAAAATATACATTCATTCAACAGTTTCTCCCAAGCCTGCTTTCTCCAAGCTATAAGCATTTTCCCTTTTTGCACTGATACTAGCAGGAGACAGCAGATCAGCAGCCTCTGAAAGGCAGAAGATCTCTGCCTGGGCCCATAGAGGGTCACGGGGTGGTGTCTACAATCTTGGATTCATTTGCAGGAAGACCAAGCTATAGGCGGTGTCACCAGCCTGAGAGACAGACATTATTTTCCAGATATTATTTATTTCTCTTCAGGGGCTATCAGCAAGATTTTTAAAAGCATTTCAAGCCATGGCTTTCTGGTTTCTCCGCTGAAAATAGCAACCAGTCAAAACATCTTTGATAGAACAGTTCTACATCAGAAGATGGAGTTTCATCAATTTGACTTTCTTTTTTCCACAAGTGGAACATGTCAATTTCAATTAAGCTTTATACGTGGATATGTCAAAATGAATAATTTCAAGTTTTGTATTTGGTTTTGATAAAATAAAATGTTTTGGTTTGTCTTTATTATTTTGGGGGTACAATAAAAGACAGGACTGGAAAGATCTAATCTCTTAAGCATGTTCAGCTGCATCAATGCAGCTAATTTCTAAAATGCCACACTCAGAAAACCCCTTCCTTTCAAATGTGAGCAATAGTAAATTCTCTCTGAATAAGAGTTATTTCCCATGCTTGAGCCATTTTACTGATATATTATCAGAACAGTACTTCCCAATTTAGCTAATCAGTCGATCAAATATTTCCATATCAAATTATTGTTGCCTTTATTATTGGTTACCTCAGTATTTTATTATTATCTTTCCAATAACAGAATCCTGTTACCATCTTACAAGTAGGCTTTGAGTAACTTTATTCCTCATGATGTATCGAATATCTGAGTCTTTTATTAATCTCCAAGTCATTTTTTCAGATGCTTATGAACAGTTTGATAACTTGTTTCAAGTTACACTGATCTGGCTCTTGCCTAGGTCTTCATTTTATGGAAAATCTATCTTTATTCAATACTCTTTGGTCTTCCATGGAGGGGAGGGGAAGGGAAATTTTCGATAATTTCTGCTTTAAAATGAGGTGTTACTCTTTGTCTTGCAAATTTTTTTCTTATCCTTTGAACAGCTCAGAGTAGAGAGTTCTTTTGAAAATAAGTAAGAATCAGCCAACCCACCTTGAATTATTTTCTTTCTTATGTCAGATTATGGTCAATTAATAATGAAAACAGAGAGAAGAGATAGAGAATAGTAAAAAGAATTTATAGTGTTTTTTCTGTGTTTAAGAAAATATTTGAAAATAGAAATCAGAGCATAATTTATAATTATTTTCCTGCTAATTGGCTATTGTCTAATTTCCATATCAATAAATACATTTGGTTTTTCTGCACAGGTTTCCAGCCTTTTGTTCCTGATCAGGTTCCTGTCACATTGAATGGGGAACATTTTCTATTACCTTGTACATAAAAGAACTGTGTTTGGGTTAACTATACACAAAGACATAGCCATAGAAATAAACTATAGAAGAACTAAATATGTTGATTTAAATGTGAAAGACCCCAGTACCACTGTCTATTTTTACTCACCCAGATATTGTCCTTGGAAATATGCCCCAGACATAAAAGGCCATTCTTCCCAACAAATACTTGGGAAAGCATCTCTGATAAAGTCCAAATTACAGAATAATGAGTGCAACATCAACTCTCTGTATTGTATACTAATTTTGGCAGTGCTATTAGAAAAAGAAAATAACAAGAGACACCCATTAGGGAAGAGCTCAGAGGGTCTCATTTTCAAAGCATTGAAGCAAAAGGCTGCTTGCAAGAATATATGCCCAATTGCATGCTTAATCTGCAGGCACAATTACTGTGACTTCGTCATTCTCAGGTATTGAAACTCAACTGACCGTTTCCATGCACGCAACCCGATTTGCATTTGGAATCACAGTAAATGTGCATTCAGATTAAGTGTGTAATTATGCAGGCAATTTTGCACATGGCCCTGAGCTTCTAATATTTGGAAAAATCAAACCCTGGAGGCTGCGCTCCCCTCTTGAATTTACAGAACTCCTACTGTCCCATTAAAAGCGTAATCAAGAGCAGAAGGGTTGTCACAGCACCCTTCTTTTATAAACAATTTTTTTCTTATACTGAAAATCTAGCCCAAACCCAGAAGCCACTTCAAAATTAAATCCTTTGACTGCATAATTTATACAGCCTGGACTGAAATAGGCAATGTATTTATCAACTCCTTTACACACTGGAATGCCAAGATGAACACAAATAATGCTGACAGCTCTGCACCACAGTAGAGTAAACAATTAAACACTCTTGTACTCAAAGAGTGCTTTCTTGGTCTGTCTTTCACAGCTATAGTAGGAACAAAAGGAGGAGTATAACAAGAACCTGACCAAGGAAACTAGAAGGCAAAGCTAGACATCTAAATGACAGAAAATCAGAAGAAAAGTCTCCAGAGTAGGTCTACAATTTTGTATTCAGAACTCAGCTGAACAGGTTAAAAAAATCTAAGCCATAAAAGATTGCTAAACTCAGGGGGTCTTAACTATATGTGATAATAGTATTAACACAGGAGACACTTACAAAGCATTTTTCAGCTGCAGGCCCCAGAATGCTTTACATGAATGGCTATTATTACTAGCACTCTACAGAAAGAAGACCCAAGCTATTGAAAGGTTCTGTCACATGCTAGCAACCAGTCAGAAGCCAAGAAGCAGGCTTCTTACCTATTTCTACAGTTTTCCTGGGAATCCTTAAAGTAGGAATTAAAACTAGAGCATAGCCATTTTTGCACAGGCATTAGACTACAGCAGAATACTCAGCTTTTCTGCAAGGGAAATTTGTGTGGTCACAGGGCAGATGAAAGAAAATTTTAGAGAAATTCAAAGATTGCACTACTCTACAACTGTTCAGGTTTTCTGTACAGAATTAGCTTCAAATTGTCGTTCCTCTAATTAATTCTTTGGTCTGTGTATATATCTGTTATATATCTGTTACCAGTATTAACATAAATACAGCCAGTATAGAACTTCCTGGTGCAATTTAAATGGTCATTTTAACAACAGACATATAAATAGAATTACTCCTTCCTTTGGAAGAAATGTTTCATAACTTTATTATATTATTCCATAATAAAGAAATCTGCCATTGAACTACTATTTATATGAATCAGTTATAAATATCGATAGATAGTGGTGCAGAGTATCTATTAATGGAAATACATTTTGCTTAGTTCTAGCTATAAAGAATCACTTTCAACCCAGTTTTCTTAATGTGAATTTTGAACGACTATATGGCTGCGCATTTAAGTTGTTACTCAAACTCATGACATCTGTGCAATGGAAAGGGAACAAAGTCCAGGTGAACACTTCAAACAAAGAGGCAAAACGGCCCCTTTGCATCTGCTCTATCTGCTTTCTAGGAGCAGTCTTTACCTATCATGTAAAAATGCCTCGCATGAAGAACATGGCCATGCCATGTGTAGAGTAGTGGTATTTGGGCATTCATATTCTTTCATGCTCTATAATCTTCACAAGAGTAAAATCATCTCTTCCCCATCACCTTTGTAGGAACCCTTGCCAAGACAGAAATTCTCCAGATCACAGAAGAAATCAGTGTTTTCTCTGAGACTCATTGTGATAGAGGATGAGAAAGCAGAGAGACTTCGAGAGCAGGGCATCTCTAGGATACTGGTGCAGCTTCCTTCAGAGTCCAGTGAACAACTAGCTAAATTCATTCTGTGTCTTCAGTAACACCTCCAGCTCACTCTCTGGACAGTGATGTGCAGGGATGTTCTTGAGCTCTCTGTCCCCTCCTGTAGAATATTTGTCATAAAACACTACTCCTCCTGACCAGTAACAACAGCAGAACTTGCAACCAGGAGTGGTTCAGCACCAGTAGGGGCAGAAAGAAAGTTTTTAAACCTCTTGCTTCAGTGAGGGTAGGCCCTTAGACATAGGCTTGCCATATCCTTTGCTCTAAGTATCCCAATACTAGGTCCCAAAACCCTGTTACATGCCATTATGGGGACAGGGGAGATGTGTACATAAAAAAATTATGAAGACAAGGGTTACCTGGCTGGACACTTAAGCTGTATTTAATAACAACTGGAGTTCCTACGATACTGATCCAGTGCTGGAAGTAACTGTCAGCCTTTCAGTAGTCTTCATAGGTATTTTTAGCAATCTAAAAGGGGGTCTTCTGGCAAGTGAACTTGCATTATTTCTGCAGTTTTGACCCTCCAGCAGAACGTGAAAACTGCCACAGCTCTTAGATTAAAATGCTGGTGCAGTCCAAATGTCAAGTTCTTATTCACCAAAATTTTCATGCACTTCTTTTTGTGGCCTCATTTGGAGGTATGACAGTAAACACCTGCAGCTAGCTATGTCCACAGAAGCATTAGAATCAGCTCTCTTTGTTGCTATTACATTGTATCTGGATAGTAATTGCCTCAACAGTACAAGTATGATGTCATATAACTGATTTCACCTTTCTCTGATCCTGCTTCTTCTGGACATGCTCCTTGCAGAAGATGCCATGAGAAAAAAGCACTGGTATCCCTCGTGTTAACAGTTGCTCTGCACTGTTGGAAATGAATATATTTCAGAATGGCAACTTGTGAATTAACATTTGTAGCAGTGATGAGACATGATGGGGTCTATTAATGAAAGAGTTCCTTCCCATGTTCTGTTACATTGAACACCACATGCAAAAAAAAGTATGGAATAAGTATAAAATGCACATGAAAATGTACTCACTTTACATTGGCTAATATTTTTTAGAGTGATGAACAAACTTATCCATTGCATGGAAAAAAAATGTACCTAGGAACAAGAAGGGTTTTCACAGTGAAATTAAATGATCTACAGCATTTTTGAGAACCTTTGTTAAAAGGCTCTTTTTGTTCCTGGTGTGAATTTTCTTAACCCTTGCTTTAGTGGGAGTAAGTCAGGCTGTGAATAGCATTTCAATATATTTTTTCACACAATGCCTAGCCTACTTTCAAAACTCAAGTAGCAATTTAGTTACCTGGATTTTATTATATATTTCTATTTCAAATCTCACCTGTGGTTTGAACACATTTTGTCTTTCATTTCAACCCAGTTGCTATGACTCAAAAGCCCATGCTAGACTAGAATATGGTAATAGAGGCAATTATATAATTGAGTATGCAGCACTACTCTCAGGTTAAGGTTTCACACCTGGGTGTCATTATTCTCTCCCATATCAATTTATTATTTAAGGACTTACCATTTGAAAGCTCTTAGTGTGCTCTGGCAATTAGAGTTGCAGAGTTTCTGTCTGCAGTAGCTGTATTTATTTTGCTCTCCTAGCTTTTTGTGATAGAATAATTAGATCTGCTTATAATTCAGTAATGGCAGACTCCTCTGAAACTGCCAATATTGCCCAGCCTCCCTTTAATCATCTGCATGAAAAAAAAAAAGATAGGTGGGGTCTGTATCTCACACACACACACACACACAGAGAACTAGGAAATAGAATTATGGTAAAGATATACCCAAATATTTCAATTTTATTCATATTGGTAAACAAGATTGATTTCTGCACTGGAACCACAGTAGCTGAGAACATTACATAGTAGCTTACCAAGGGAGTAAAATTCCCCAATTTAAAAACATGAACAAAATCAATTTTGTTATGGTAATATTAAATATGTGTTATTTACGCTACGGCATTTAAATTACATTGTTATTCAAACTAGGCCTGTGCACCACAACTCATTGGAAAATTCTGGAAACAATCAGCTCTGGAAGTTTATTCATTCAATGCCATGGGCACTAATAACATTATTTGCCTTCTTAAAGCCACAAAAAGCAGAGTAAGTTTCCTGTTTTACCAATATTACTTTTATGCTTGTTAGAATAAACCAAGCCTCTCTTCGATTGAAGGGATGGGCCCTTAATAAAGACATCAAGAGAAAGAAAATAAAACCCACAGAGTTGTACAAACTTATTGAAGATACATGCATGTCTATATATGCACAAAATCAGCAGAACACCTTTATGAGTACTTGCATCAAAAATGTTGCTAGATAGTTGATATTTAGGTGCACACAGGACACCTTCAGAGAAATGTGTCCAAGCTTGTTGTAAAGTAACGTAAATTAGTATCTGAAAAGGAGTTTACAATTTCCTAGTCTGTACACGGAATCACAAAACTTGGTCAATTGTAACAAGTAAAGAATCACAGATATTTAGAATCACAGATATTTTCTCTATCTGAACATTCACTGTCAGATGTATCACTTGTTCCTTCTCCTGAGTGTTTGCCTCACCATAACATAGGCTCACTTACGACGTGTGATTTTCATTACTTTACATATCGAGTTTCAAAAACAAAAGCTCAGTAAATTTATTTCAACTTCTGTAATGTTGCTTGGCTAGGGTCATGTATACTTAACTGCAAACATGCTTGTCTTTTTCCTTTGCTACTTTGGATTTTATGTGCTTGTATTAAAAAGTCAGCCTAAATAGCGTGTAAACATTATAAGAAAAGAAGGATAAAGCCAAAGGCAGAGCAACATCCTGTCAGACTTTCTTCACCCAGAGAAGTAAAACCAGAAATCTGAAAATTTTTGATACTTACCCTTTCAGATACTCTCTTACCCTTGAATGTTGCCAAATCCCCTTTTCCCCTGATCTTGAACTCCCAAAGTAGGAGAGATAGAAAGAAAGAAGACAAAGCCAAATCCATAACTTCTACAACCAATAAGTTTTCTTAGACAGCAATCTATGAAACCACAAATATAAAAATGAGTCCTTGTAGAAAATTCACAAAAGGTAATGAATCACTAGAGTGTATAATTCAAGCTAATTTAAATAGTGAGCTGAATAAATAATATTTAGATTGGAACTTAAAGAGTATATTGTTATGTATTTTATGCATCAATAAATTACAAAATATAACCTGATAAATATAACTACATATCAAAATATCATGCAATTCTAGGAAAGGGTAAAATGATTTTGTGAATGTCTAAACTTGGTGCAATGTCTAAACCTGGAAATGGTAAGTATAGCAAACTCCACATAACATTAGAAGACCTTAAAACCCATAAGTTTTAGTACACCAAGTCCCTCTGTGACAAATCACACCCACCAAATATTTAATTGTACCATTAAGAGTAGCACTTCTTCACTGGTGCTGCTGCCAAGGCTGTGATGATTTATTACACATGTATTCTGGTTCTGTCATGCCTGAATGACATCTGTCTATTTCCACTTCAGGGCACCTGCCACTCTGGTATCTGAGCAAAAGCATGAGACACACTAATGTGCCCAGATCAGTTACGTGATAATTTGCTTTAAGCATTACAGCCATTTTGAGTCTTTTTATACACTCTTCAGAAAGGGCAGCACTGAAACTAATAGCCTTAAATTTTGTTCTGGGTATTATGTGACTAACTGACATTTAGAAACAGAATCTCAACAGTTTTATTTGAGCAACAAACAAGACTATAACAGCATAAAGTGATTAACATCTGTGAAAATGAGTGCTGGAATTAAGCAACACAGGACTCGAATCTTCAAAGAAAATTAGAGAAAAATCTTATTGAAGGTTAAGATTTGGAATTCCATTCACCAGTTTCTCATGTATTGATTTTTGCCAAAATAAATGTTAAATTAAAATTGTGTCCAGCATAAGCAAAGTCTTCTCTCTGGGAGACATTGATAGTAAACAAAAGGCAGTTTATCACCATACTTTCACAGGACAAGAACTGGACTTTTTATTTCTATTTGACTCCTCTTCCATGAACACTTGCATAACTGTTGAGTGTCCCATTAAAATATCTATCCAGAAAAGACAAGGGCAGATTAGATATTTCCTCAAGCTACTGGCAATCAGAAGATTTTGAGTTTCCTAATTTTATCCATTTATTAAAGGGATTTTGTAATCACTAAGGATATAAAGGCACATCAATGAGTAACCTACTCATCAAAGCAAAAGTTTAAATAAAAAGGTGAAAATACTCAGTGCTTATCTAGACATTCCTCAAGTAATGCTGGGGGTTAGAAGGCAAAGGGATGCATTTTATGACTGAAACAGTACCCACCCTTATGTAGAATTTTGTCAAATCACTTGTTTATCATATTAACATGGGGACACATGATGAGCCTTTATGTATTTCAAATTTGAGTCTTTATATGTTTCAAATTTTGCTTTGCTTTGTTTTTTCTACATTTCAAAAATATGCATCTTCCCACAGTGGTGTTGACAAGACTTAAACTGAGTGCAAACAACAGCTAAAAGATGAATGAAAAATTACTGCATTTCTGCTTGAAGTTAGAGAAACAGAGATTTGTGGAATTGGCAGCATAAGAGAAATGTCTTGTCCCTAAGGAAATCCAGTCTGTGATTTAGAGTCAGAGTTTTATCATGGTAGGTCATGAACAAAAATTGTAAAAGCACTATCCCAAAATTCAAAGGGGAAACAATATTAATAATCTGCATCAATGCTTTGTAGATTTTCTGCTTTATAAAATGACAATTTGAAAGATTATTGCTTGTCAAGCTGTCTACTCCATGTAATCATTTCTTACACTGTCAGCCTTAATTGAACAGAATATTGGAAAGAAGATTCATAATTTCTAAATAGAAGTTGGTAAAAACTGTTCTCTAGTTTATACACCTACTGAAAATGTAGTATAAATAAGGTATGCCCAAAAATCTGTAGAACTTTGTTTCTCTGTATGTGGTTACAACTAAGCAGCTACCATTAAAGGTATTTTTAAACCCGTATTCCTGGAATTAATGCAGAGTTAGGGTTCTTCTTGTATGGGCATATTTCTAAGGTTGTACACCAGGAGGTAGTCAGCTTATAAAACAAATACTAAAGTCACATCAGACAGTAAAAAAACCTTTTATTTCTGAAAAAAGTTCTTTGGGCAGATTAAAATTAAGTATTTTAATACAGTCAGTGGCAAGAACATATCTTTTCATGAGAACACCGGAAATTATCTTTAGTCCTTGATAAATGTAATAAAGATTTAGTATCCTTATTAAGAATGCCTTGCATTTAATTATTTTTGAAGTGTTTATGTTACAGCAATTGCTCTTGAACACCTGGCTCATTTTTGCTATGAGTAAATACTTAGCCCAAAATTTCTTAAACTTCGAATTAATTAATTTCCAAGAGAACTACTGATTTTTTATCCAAAGCAATCAGTAGAGCAGTATAACTTGACAGCCACTCAAATCTACTAAATATAAAGGTCTTGTGTCTTTCCCCACTGCTTCCCTGGAAGGGGCTTCAGTGGTTCCTGTATTTCCTACAGCACTGATTTGCCCTACGGTACTGGCCTGGCAAAATGGCAAGATGCAAGAAAAGTAGTTTAGAACTACCAAGCTCTTAGAACCCTTCAGATATATCATTCCTCCTCAATTTAGTGATGAATGGATCAGCTTTATAGGAATTACAAATTTTTTGACTGTCGCATATCCAGGCACTTACAGAAAGAGACAAATGTTGATAGATTTTCATGAACCAAGCACATTTATTTAGGGAGTCAGCCATTTGCATTTGCACTGTTCTTTTTAACACAAAAGGCCCAGGAGCATCCAGATTAATTGTATAAAAAGGCAATGTTATGGGTAGAATAGTTTCAACTACATCAGGATGAGAAAATAGATCCTTGATTACTCAAATCATCTTGTTCAAATCCTTTTCAGTAGAATCACAGAATTAAGAAACTTTTGTTTCCACACACTTGAAGCAGTTCAATTTCTCCTTTAAATCAAGCAGTGTCATATACACTTCACAGTTCCATGTATACTCTGAATTGGGATAAACATCGTACTAATAGATTTAAGTCAGTAATGAAAATAAAAAAAAAATTAATAAAACTGGAAAAATATTTCCTGTGTGCAGCAAAATTCACAGATTATATAAAGAATCTCAGTTTTCATTTTAGAATACATGCTTATGAATAGCAAAGAGAAAGAGTTTTGTGGATTGGTATTCTCCAGGTAACTTCTACCCTTTGAGGCCCTCTCTTATGCACACAGAGATTGAATTAGACACTGCTGTGTCATTCAGCTAAACAAGTTTCATGACTTTAGGTTTCCTGTCAGTTCTCATACATCTTCAACCTCAAAGTCAATCTTAATGTGCTTTTAATATTTTTTCCCAGAATAATGTCTTTCAAAAATCCTACTCTGACATTTAAGAAACAGTATTCCCTATAGAAGTTACTAACATCTAAAGAGATTAGATTAATATTTATATAGATTATTATAGAGTATTATAATATTTACATAAAATTTACACATTTTTCCAAACGTCATAAACATGTTTCTCTGGGTTTATGAGGGTTTTTTTTGGTTGGTTGGTTTTTTGGTTTTTTGGTGCATGCATGAGTATGGTTTTATTTGGCTTTTTCTGTTTAAATTGCCACTGACAGACGGTGTACTTGAATATGTAATTTTCTGGATGTGTAATTTCTAAGCAACTTCTGTATCTAAACTGTCTGGACCTTTGTCTGAAATGCTAAATAGAGGAAACAGTACCACAGAGCTGACCATATCTTAAACTATTACCACATTTATTTCTATTTATCCACAAGTTCATTCTTGTACTATGTTATTGGTAATCAAAAAGCCCTGATTTATCATTCATTATGTCTTTCCATTTCCTAAAGCACTCCTGATGTTTCTTTCCTCTTTACAAGCTAAATCTTTTCATGGCACTAATTACTTAACACTGATACTGGTTATTTGAAATCTCTTTATTTCAAATTGAAAACTACTACAGTGACTGAAATTTTTTTATGAAAAACAATAAAAAGTTCAGAGTTGATAAGAATCAGTATGTTCAAGAGGGAATCCTTAAAACTTCTTCTTAGAATATGGCAGCAAAAGTATCCATGGTCCAGCATTAAAGTATCTTCTAAGCTTGTCATATTCATTCCCATGAAAAATTTCAGGAAAAGTAATAATGACAGAAAATATTTAATATTTTTCCACCTGAAGGTGGGGACAGCATAAAAATTAGGCAGATAGGCAGAGAAAATACACAGTTTTTAACCATCTCTTTCCTCTCTTTGATCCAGCTTTTGCTTCATTTATAACCCAAGTTGAGTGGTGGACAAAGAAATTAAGGAGACAAACAGTAGGGATAAAAAACTAGTGAATTTTGCGTATTTTCATGCCAACAACATCATTACGGAATGATGGAATTTTTCTTAAAAGCTTCAAGTTTTCCTTTAAAGAGGAACTAAGATCAGATATTTTAATGCTGCAGGTATGGAAAAATACACTATATGTTTTGCTTGAAAAAAAAGTGACTGTAGATGGAACGGAGAAGTTCTCAGATGTCTCTCCACAGTGAAGTGCTGATCAGTTAGAGGCAGGAATAGGGACTTTTCCTGACTAATTCCCCTCTGTGACTGTTTCTTAAAGTGCCTGTATCATAGAAACTGAGTGTTATTGGCCATTTGTTCCATTTTCCTAAGTAACTGTTACTACTGATGTTCAGTGAGGGTCATTTCCAAATCTATATCTTTTCCTCTAGAATTATAATGTAGTGGTATTTTCATAGGAATAGACAATTCCAGTAACCATTCTGTTGTCACTGTAAGGGAGAAAAGAAAGCATCATAAGGCCTTGCAATGGGCTGTGATGGTCTTCTCTTTTCAGTGTGCTGACACAACATTTAGAGCATGCCAGCAGCAAAGGCAAAAGCAGGGTCATGCACTGGGAAGGAAGAACCCCAGGCACCAGCACAGGCTGGGGGTGGATCTGCTGGAAAGCAGCTCTGTGGAGAAGGACCTGGGGGTCCTGGTGGACAACAAGCTGTCCATGAGCCAGCAGTATGCCCTGGTGGCCAAGAAGGCCAATGGTGTCCTGGGGTGCTTTGGGAAGAGCATTGCCAGCAGGGTGAGGGGGGTGATCCTGTCCTTCCACCCAGCCCTGGTGAGGCACATCTGGAGTGCTGCATCCAGTTCTGGGCTCCTCAGAACAAGAGAGACATGGAGACCCTGAAGTGGGTCCAGCAAAGGGCAACAAAGATGGTGTGGGGACTGGAGCACCTCGCTTATGAGGAGGGGCTGCGGAAACTTGACCTGTTTAGTCTGGAGAAGAAGGAACCTCATCAATGGCTGCCTGTTTGAAGGGACAGTGTCAAGAAGGTGCATCAAGGTGGTGCTGAGGAATGGGACAAGAGGCAATGGAGAGAAACTGATGCACAGGAAGTTGCACCTGAACATCAGGAAGAACTTCACTGTGTGGGTGACTGTGCACCAGAAAATCTTGCCTGGAGAGATTATGGATCACCCTCACTGGAGGAATTTAGGAGCAGTCTGGGAACAATTCTATGCAATGAGTTCTAGGATGACCCTGCTGGAGCAGGGAAGCTGGACCAGATGTCACCTTGTTTTTACTTCCAAACTTACCCCTTGTTAAATTCTGTCAAAATATCAGACCCTATCCCAGTATCATTCCCCTGAGCTTCTCCCACTGGAACGAGGCCAGTGTATTGATGTTATGATGTTTGTTGATGTTACTTTTATTGGCCCGCAGCAGCTTTGTGAGGGTATAAAAATCCTAGAAAATTTTCCTGACATTGAGAACATCTCACAAATAAAATGCTTTTTCTGAGCCTAGTCCCAAATGTCATTGACATTTTCAGAATTTTCCAACTTTTATATTGGGTCTATGGGAAGAGGGCTACTAATATTTTAAATTTAAGTATCTATTCAAAGGCCACAACCTGACTCCCAAGTACATAAGAGACAGATTCTGTTAACTTCAGTTACCAGCAGAAAAAGCAATGTGCTTTCAGGTAAAATACCAATACTTTTTAATCTCAATTTCATACTGTAGTCTTCTGAGTTTTCTCTGAAACCTACAAGAAAAAGCCCATGGGAGTTCACTTGGAAGATGCTTATTTTATACATATTTTATACAAAGATCAGTGTTTATTTCAGTTTTTAAAAGGAAAGGTAAGGAAAGCATTAGTCCAGCTTAATGTAATATAAATAACTTCTCTGCCTTGAGATAAACAAACAAGCAGGATAACAGCATACATTGGCACTCACAGGAGGGTAGGATATTTTGGTATGTAAACATGAAGTTCAAGACCACATGCAGCTTCTTGATGATTTCTATTAACTCATTTCTGAAAAAGTCTTACATAATGAGAATAAGTAAATATTCCTCTATGGAAAAAAACCTGTTGAAGAGAAAATTGAGTCTACAATGGAAATTGAATAATTAATTCAATCTATTGGACATTGTGTAATTTAATTTGTTCTTAAAAACCTAGTGACACAGACAACCAGTTTCTAGCCAGTGATATTATCCACGGTCATAATATGACCAAGAATAAATTACTCAAGTTCTTTTCAAGAAAGAACTCTTTTTCCTTTGATTTTAGTAAAGCCTTACTACAGAGATGGAAACTCTCAGCTTGACATTAGGCTTCATAAAACAAGCACTTTCACTTACTGAAGCAGTTCTCACATTCTATATATCATCTTGTCCTTTCTCTCTCTATGCATAATCCTAAACCTCCTTCTTGCTAGTTCCTCACACCTTTTTGCTAAAATTCCATGTCCTGCCTCATCCATTCCTAACCTAGTCTAGTTTTGCTCACTTGGATTTGTTTCTTACCCCTACTCTCTCTCTCATTCCCTCTTTCTCTCCCTGACTCTCCCTCTCTAATAGGAAGAGAGAGCTCTCTTCCTATTAATTGCTTCTTTCCCTTCAACTACCTCTCTCAGCCAAACACTCTCTTCAAGTTATGGAAGAGACATTCCTTTCTTTCATGCTACCTGAACACCTGTACCTGAGAACTGAAGTTTAAGAAAAATAACCCTTCTGATCAGCTTTTGTCCTTGGCAAAGGAACAGCCCAGAGCAGTAACCACAGGGAAAATCTCATTTTGACTCTCAAGCCCCAAGCAGATACCATCACTGGTGTATTATGGAAGAGCTCTGAGAAGCAGAGCACTGAGGAGAAAGAGCAGAGTATTTTTGTAGCCAGAGTCTCTAGAAATTTAGCTGGCAAATATTAACATAAATCTATAAAGCACATGAAGCTATTTATTTTATCTCAATGTAGGCGGCTTTCCATAAGAACAGCTAAAGGACATATCTGAAACAAAAGCCCTCCACAAATATTTGTGTGCTACGTGTATAGAGTACTGCAAGTTTCAACAGAGTGGTTGATGAAAATATTGTAATGATGTATTTCAATTTAACTTTGGCTGATTCTCAGAAATAACTGGAAGTTGTTAGCCAAAGGGGTGTTTATTCTTTTGTTTAGATCTGCTTAAGGAAGGCATTTGGAATCAAACATTTTAGTTGGACCTGGCACAACTCTCAAATTGACATGCAATTGAAAGAGGACCATACGATGAAAAATCAGTGTGGAATCCCAGCTGCTGCCATGTCTGCTTACATTGCCTGTAATCTCAGTTACTACTTAGAATCAGCATGTTGTTTTTGCTTTCTCTAAGATTACCTCCCACCATTTAACTCCAATGCCTTAGTTTATGTGACCTATTTGTCAGTAGTACAAATGAGTCCTCTGACAAATCATTCAAATTGCACCAAATAAAGTTACTGTGAAAGTTTGAGGGTGATGTTTTGGCTTGATCTTATTCAAATACTGGACTGCCTTGCAAAACACCTTATTATAGAGCTTACCTTATGTAAAATCGCATAGTTACCATGAATTTTAAAAGACTGACCATGTTTAAATTTATTTGCCTCAACAGGGCTTCAGTTAATTATGATCTAACTAACAGCTCTCCAGACTTGCATGACAAACACCAGTGGACAGCAACAGATTACTGTTTTAAAGGCAGTCTTTTAGCTTCCTGTCTCCAGCAAGAATGGGAAAAAATACACGACCCCTAGAGAAGAAATCCTAGGGCAGAACTGGAGGCAGGAGGATGCAAGTGTAGTGATAAGTAAATGATAGTAAGTAAATAATATTAAGAAAAGCCAAGAGTGAATTTATACATTAGTTAGGGAAAAAAACCAAACCAAAGACAATTCTATCCCATATGCCTGTTACTAAGCATAATGGGTGCAATAAAGCTTTAGATGGAAATAAGAAATAAAGAGTCAACACCTTAAACATGAGCATCAGAACAGAAGATCCCCAGCAAGAGAGTGGAGAAAAGAACTTAGTGTCTTTTATTGTCAATTTAGTGGGTTAGCTCCCCAAAAAATATTTATGAGAGAAAGGATTATGGAAAACAAAACCCTTATCCTAACGGATCATATGGTTGGTTGTGCTAGACGGACTCATTTATCTCCATTGAAGGAGGACAAGACCTTTATAATTCACTTGTGGCTTCATTGCTTGTGAATTATGAGCCTTGCCCCCTTACTAGTGGGCACCAATCTGTTATCCAGCAGACTGCTGTTGTAGTTATGCACTTTTTTCCTGCTTTATTGATAGGTGCCAGAAGATCTTGTTTTTTCCCTTATCTGTACCTCACAAATACAATGAAATGTACTTTCTTCTGACATAAAACAAGGCTAGATGGTTATACAAGGTATATCCAGCTGAAGTCCTTTGAGTATTCTCTGTATCTCTTTATATCCTTTAGAAATCAAGGGCCAAATAATTTCTTAGGGCTTCAAAATCTCTCAATCCTAAAAAGTGATCGTTTAATCTATGAAAAAGGACAAAAACATATATTGGTGAGTATGAAATCAAAGGCTTACTGTACCTGCTAACGGAGAATTTATAAGCTTAGAAATGGATAGTCTTAGAAACGTACAGGCTTAAAAATAATCCCACAAAGATGAATATACAAATATTTATTGACAAAAAGGGACTAATAAGTGTGCCAGATGACTGTCAGTCATGCAGAAGCAGAGGGCTCCTATACTGCCTTCATGCCATAGCTATTAGTGTCACCTAGTGCATGAAATTATCATTCCCAACAGGAAATATATATACTTAGATGCTGGCTCTGTTGAAAGCCTGGAAGTAATTTAAAGTTGATTATGAAGTACACATGGTAAATCCTGATGCATAAAAGTTGTTATTAAAAATAGTAACTAGGCTGATACATTTAAACTTAAAAGTTGTGGGTTTGAATTTCATGTCTTTTTGGTGAAATTTAATCTGCTAGTGGAACTGCTGTAAAAATTTAAAAAGCCTTCACATAATCCATCATAATCATAATCCATTATTTGTAATGAACATGTGAAAAATAAGGTTTTTTCTTTGCATATTATTGTGGAAGAGATGAATTTGTGGTAAATATGTTCATGCAACTGCAGTTTCAGTCACATCCGATTTTCTTTTAATTCTATCTGTTATTTAAAAACATGGGTTTTTTTTTTCATTATCAGAAATAATTTAAAAACTCCCCAAACATAAAATTTAGTTTTCTTTCCATGTCAGAGTTGTTTATGACTGCATTGTTTAGTATAAGAAAAGAAAAAGCATATAAAGTAAATGTGATATGTTAACAACAAAGATAAAGTGAAATAGCTTTGATACTGATTTTTCCTTTCTGGTAAATGATGTCCTCTTACATGTCAGTGAAGACGTTCAGCATGGCTTGTTCAGTTTTTGCTAATCACTTAGTAATAGCTCAGGGCAAAATGCCTTGGAAAGATTCTTAGTTCAGTAACACTGAGAAATTGAACACTAAGCTAGCAAAAGAGAGAGAGACAAAAGAAAAGTGCAAGCTCTTATTAGTATTACATTGGACAGGGACAGTAAATAATTGAAAGTTGTCACCTAGAAGTTTCTTCATTATTCATGGGCTTATATTTAGTCCTTTATATCAGTGCCATCTAATCTTGTTACGTCACTTGCACTCCTCAACTCAAACATTAATATGTCTGCTACTGACATGTGATACACACTGGCTTTTCAGAGATATCACAGGCTGCTGATCTGCAGCAATCAAGAGCAATGTAATTGACACTGGCAGGCAGAAATATTACTGCCAGATTGAAGAATATAAATAATAAATAAAAAAAAACTTCTTCCAATACTGCACAAAGAAATGTCCATAATAAGACAAAGATCTCTTCAATCACACCCACTGAGAATCAGCCCCAAATTAAAATAGCAATAGATTAAATGGAAGGGTCCCATTCAATTATACTGAGTGTCTGTACTCTTTTTATAATACATTGTTTAGCTACACAGCAGCTGTGTAGGTTCCTTTGAAGAGAAAGGGAAGATTGCAAGTAAGTAGTTTAGATCATGCTTCTGTTTCAGGTTTAAACACCTGTAGAGGAGTCTCAACAATTTAGCTGAAGATACAGACACTTAGAAATAAGGCAAAGCTAAATGTACCTAAATGGCTGCTTCATATTATCATGGCAATAATATGAAAATGCAGTGACTGGCCTGCAAAACTCATGAAGAGGGAAGTAAAAGTGAGGTTTAAAAATTAATATATTATGTGTCTTAGGAGTTTTTAGGAAGTTCAATTTTAATAAATGTGAAATAATAAAAAGCCAAAGTCAATTTAGTGCCAGACCAATTGTATGCCTACACCACCAGTGGGTACATATCAGTGTGTAGAGAGCTTAAACCTAAGCTGTGAGCAATAAAGTGTGTCAGGTTTGCTTTGTTTCTAACATTGCTGGTGCACATTAGTATGAAGAAAGGACAAGATGGGAAAAATGAAGAGGCACTTATGTATTCATCACTGATGGGGAAAACCAGAGTATTAAAAAACTTATCAGCCCAGTGGGGATGCTCATCCCAATCCACCTCTCAGGTAAAATAGAAGTATAGTTGGATAGAGTGAGATGAAGATGAGCAAGTCCAATGGATTGTGAGGATAGTTTAAAAAAAAAAAAAAAAAAGTGGAGAAAAGGAAATGGAAGATGGGAGACTAACATACTACATCTTTCCTGGATTTCTCTAAACTGAAGGAGTGTTTCTGTTCCTTCTAATTTCTACCTCTACTACAGAAACCAAACCATCACTTTTCTTTGATTTTAGGAAGTGAAATTTCTTCTCCGTCTCAGCTGGCATTGAATAAATAATACCCAAATAATCCCTAAATCAGAAAACAGTTGCATCAAAAATTTTCCTATTTACTTGGAGTTCAATACAATTGTCTGCTACCATGTTCTGTGTTACTAAACTGCAAGGTCAGTGAACAGATAGACAGATAAAGTTCAGCAGGAGATGGAGCAGGTACAGCTGTGTTACATGGTAGGGGAGCTCTGTGCTTCTGATACAATAGGCAAAATTAGGGAAAGAAACCTAGGTTTGTCTTACTATAAATAAACTTGACACATTGCCAAAGGTAGTACACAATCAAGTGTGTACAAAGATTAATTACATAGTTTTATAATAATTGGTAGCTGTTATGTATCAGTTATGAAGCCAAGACATGAACATTTAACAAAGACAATCACATAGACTGAATCCCTAAACCATTTTAGGAAAGTAAGTATTTAATATTCTTTTGTGTTTACTTGGCCTTTCCCCTATTTCTTTGGTTTTTGATTAAATAAGAATTTATATTTATATAGAGGTTTTTTTGTGGTTTTTTATTTCTTTATTTTAAATTTTAGCAACTACTCAACACTCAAACCTAATTTTAGGACTCTAGGGTTTCTTTTGTGATGGTATGTTATACTGGAAGAGCCCATGATAATCCCACGTCTTGCTGCCTGTATTCTAAGATCTGTAAAGACACCTTGAATGTAAAGTAATTATGATAAAGGCAGTTACCAAATTAGAGTAAAAGGTGGGATTCATGTTTAATAATTGAAAAACAAGACAGTCTGAACTTACATTCCCCTAACAGCTGTAATAATTTCCCATATTACTAGAAGCTTCTCTTTTCACAGGATGAGACAACACTGCTTTGAGTTCTGCTGTCTCCACAATGGTATTGGACATGAAAATCAGGAAAACTTTATAAGATCCATCTATAGACATGGTCACATAATAAACAAAGTATGGCAGCCCTCAATCTCCAATGACATCCTGAGGGAAATGCAAGTTTAGATATGCATTGTTTTATGAAGATTGGGAGTACATAAACATGAAGTGGTTTCCTTTCCAAAATCAGCAAAAACTGAATACAATAGAGCAGGATGCACAAAAGCAAATCCTTCCTATACTATCAAATTCTAATTAATTCCTATCAGTCACAGTCTTTTTATATTTTGGGGCACACAGTAGCACATTGTGGGGTGTCACTTTGCTCATTTTCTCTAAGAGTGCTACCAATTTGTGAATAATATCAGGAAGCAGAGATCATTCTGGCATCAAGTATTTTTCCTTAAATCATATGATAATTCTGTGTTTCTTCCTCCAGAACTCAGTTTTTCTGAAGGGCAGAAAGTTTTTCCTAACCAGAGGTTTCTTCAAAAGAAACAAACCGAAGAGAAATAATGGAAACCTGGCTTGCAACAGACAATATTAAATAACTTTTGTCCTGCAGGTTTATCTTTCTGGATTCATTCAATTTCTAGATTCATTCTATTAATTCTATGGTTGTTCTATTCTTAGAACAACCATTATCTTTATAGAAGAATCTGAATAACTTATATTACTAGTCCTATTGTTCATATCCCCAATTGTAATAGGTGAATGCAACAGCTTTAAAAAAATCCTATAAACAAAACTCAAGCATAAAAATCTGGTGGTTTTTTGTTTAATTCTAAAGTTATTTAGACTAATTGTCAAACAAGTCATATGCAGTCTTCATATCTTATATCTTATTGAGCTTACATATGACATTTTATTCTAGCAGGCACCTCTGCTATGATATTAATTTTCCAAATTTGGCAGTTTTGTATAGTCCTATATAATTCTTGCATTTCATCAATGTATTTAAATAAATAACTAAACAAAAAAACATCAAGCGAAAAAGTCAAAACACAAATGTGATAATTCCAGACATACTCAATCAGAAGCTGATTTGGATTTAGATTTATAGGGCTGGAGGAGGGACAAGGGAAGCAGTATCTCTTTCATATCTGCATACCTGTGCAATGTCAGATGAGCTGTCTACAGGCTACAGAGGCCTTCAAGACTACCCAGTGAGAATCACATTCAGCAAGCATTTTAAATTGCTCACTGTAATTCAGGGAGATACTGTTGCTTCCTAGATGTGTCTTTCAGAATGCTGCAGAAACTTGAAAGCAGCCTCCATGCTGTTAAAGTGAATCCCTTATATGATTTACCATCATCTTCTTAAAAATATCACCACAAAGCTGAGACTTGCTTTGCAATAAAGATGAATGCCACTCTTTAGCGCATATTTCAAAATAAATGGATTATATTAACTGATGTACAATTCCCCTCTCTCTATGATTACTTCTAATTTGTACATTCATAAAGCCATGGATTACTAATAACAGCTATCACTCATTTTCTCTGAAACAGTTTGACACTAAGTACTAGAGATCACAGTGAGTTATAATGAAAACTATGCTTGCAGATAATGTACAGACACAATTTCACTTCCTCCCCAAGGATTTAATAAAGAATACTACTAGCTTATACACTATCATATTTCCCTAAAATGGAGTGAAGCAGCCTTTGAGCACAGACAGCAGTGTCCATTGGTGTCCCCTAGTGAATCCCTAAAAGCTGTATGCATAACTGCCTTACATCACTCTGCTTCTGTCCCAGGGCTTGTCTGGCATCCCATGTCACACACAAGCAAACAAAGTCTAAGGGCCAATAAACGTGCTACTTCAATCCCAACAGGAATGGGATGAAATTTATTGAGATGTTTGGTATTCTTAATTGCAATACATTTCAAAGAAAGGCTGTCAGATGCTATGGCTCTGCATATACAACTTTACTCCAAAGGAACAAGTTTCTGTGAGATCTTCATTACCAAGGCATACCAGGCTACAGGTATACAACTCTGGGGGAGCTCCCAGCAAAAATCTTTTGAATGGAAAATTCCTAAGGGCAATGCACAGGGTAATGTAAGAATCTCTGAGCATCTGCCAGAGGAGAATCATGAAAATGCACCTGGAAACTCCTGGAAAAGCAAGAATCACACTCATTCAGTATTTTTTAAGGGCTCAATTTTGCTAAAATTGCTTGTTTGCTTTCTTCTATTCTTTTCCTTTCTATTCTTTTCTTCTATTCTGTTTTTTCCTTCCTTTAGCAAACACTTCTCTTTTGCAAAGATGGCACCTATCATTACCTCTTCAAGTGTGTAGATTCCACTAGAAAGCAAAACCTACATAAAGTATGATATAACTGAGGTTTGATTCCTAACCTGGATTTCAGAGGATGCATCCAGTTCAGTTCTCTCTCTCCATACACAAGCCTGGGCAATTCTTATTTTCACAGCTATATTTTCTTTCAAAACCTGAAAGGGAAGACAGC
Source organism: Pheucticus melanocephalus (assembly GCA_013398405.1). NCBI lineage: Eukaryota > Metazoa > Chordata > Aves > Passeriformes > Cardinalidae > Pheucticus > Pheucticus melanocephalus. The sequence goes on along the minus strand of VZSJ01001111.1, from coordinate 21,403 downwards.
CAGAAAGGACAGATTCTGCCACTTGCCTCTGTATACTCCCTTCAGCACCCTAGCCTAGATGAAATGAGGATACACTTCCTTAAGGGAAACACTGGAAAAGCAGCAGTAAAGTAGAATGCCTCAGTTCCTTATCTCACTCAAAAAACTCTACAAAGCAAATCCAAAGTTCATTAGTTAGCAATTATGTGTTTTCAGTGGTGGAGTAAAAATGCAAGTGAGCTAACAGGCTACAGCGCAATTTAAAACTAATAACAGCTGGAATATTTATTGGTTACTCAGGTCAAAGCAGTCTGCCACCCAGAACTTCATTAAATGTCATCTTTGCCATTAAAAACAAATCCTAGCCTGACTGCAGGGAGTGAGGGGATGTCTCCAGCACAGGCAGAAACACCAAACTCCTTTGTGCGTTGACTTTCTATGTGTGAGATATATAGTCAGCATTTCTAATGAATCTGCTTGGAGTGGCTGGAATATTATGATTTATAGCATCTTCCCACTCTCCATCATAGCATTTTATTAGATGGATGGGAAGCCAGTAGTAATGAGGTTAGGAATGAGAAAACATCCATCAAGCTTGGCTACATCTTCTCAGTAAAGACAACACACTATCTTGTACGTCACAGGCAGTGATTTGGTCACGATGGTATAAAATGTGTGATTAAAACCAAGCACTTGACACTAGATAATAGGCGTCTAGTTAAAAAATAGCTCTAGTGTTCCTGACTTTTAATTAAACCCAACTCATAAATATGCACTGTGGTAAATATACTGCAGAATTGGTCTTTTTTATATTCCACCACATAACAATTACCTCCAGAATGAACACTTTATTTCACTACATGCTGTTATTAGGCCAGAGAGAGTCTAAGAGACAGTCTAAAATACAAATGTTGAGCCAGTGATGTCAGGCAGGTACACAATGATCCCATCCACTTCAATTGTTTTCTCTCCTTCTCACACTTCCTACTACAGTTATCAATCTAAAATAAAGCATCCTTGATCATTTTTAGCAATCTTTCAAGGCACCTTTGATTGCTTCAGCAATAACAGAAAGAGAGGGGGCCTCTTAAATGTAGAATGCTAGTGCACTATAAATCTGTCTCTTTAACAGGTTTATTCTTTTGTGTGTGGCTCATTTACAGAAGATTTTTTACATGGCTTTGAATAATGCAAAGCTGACAAATTTGTGTACAGAAGCCACAGACAGTATGCAGGCACTTGTTCAGCAAGCTATTTCACTGTGCCTGACTTGAGTGCTTGAGTCATCTCATGGAGGTTAACAGTCAATTACCCATTGATTGCTAACTCAACAATTGATCAATAAAGGAGTAATCCAGTTCCCTCATGGCTTCAAGAGACAACATCCTTGTGCTGAAACCAGAGGCACTGGGGTCAAGTTCTACATGTCAGGGAATTCTTGCAGCTGTAAAAGCGATGGGCGGCTTTTGGTGCCACAGATCACAGAGGCCAGCTCTAGTATAGCTGCTCAGGGTTTCATTCAGTGGGACACATGGTAACTGAAGACCTTCTGTTCTAATAGCAAAAAGTAAGCATTTCTGGTTTTAGGGAAATCATTCTTATCTACTAAATGAAGCACATTGGTATCTGCTCAGTTGTGAGCAGGGAACAACCGTGACCATAATGGATGTTCTACAATTGGTATGTACTCTACATGGTACATTTGGTATGACTAAATCTCTTCACTATTTTCCATTGTAAATGAAATAATATTTATCATATCTGATGAGAGTTATTAAAAATTCTTGTGATGTTGAGACAAAAGGGTGTAAAACACATGAAATATAATGTCTTTCTTTTCTTTATGTAGTTTTTCAGCAATACAGTGAACACAGCATTTTTAAATTGTCACAGGCAGAAAATTGACATTTTGTAATGGTGACACATCTTGCTAAGAATGATGAGTTTTCCAGGGCAGCTGAATCACTGAACTTTGTAATTTGCCTAAAAGATTTGCAAATTAGTGATTTCTGCTGTAAATCACTATTTTTCCCCTCTAGGGAGACCTTTGAAGCATTTGCGAGTGGCCTCTAGGGAGGTAAATATTCATGTGATGCTTCTTCTGTTTCCACCTGCTACACCAAAAGATACCTATACACAGATATGTTTCAAAGTTAACTTTTGCATATTATCAAAGTCTGCATTTCTGGGTTTCTTTATAGGCAGAGGAAGAGGAAATGGCATTTCTTATTTTCAGTGTAAGGACAGCTAGATCCATATTAAAAGTATCTTTAAAAAATAAACCTGCTCAGTTGCTTCAGAATGTTTGGGATAATTTTTTTTTTAAGCTGTTTTATCAAAAAAAAAGTACAATTTTTTCTGTGATCACAGAATTGGTCAGGTTGGAAGGGACAATAGGAGGTGTCAGCTGGTCCAAACTCCCTGCTCCACCAGGTCCATTCCAGCACACAGGATGACATCCAGAGAGTTCCTAAACATCTCCAATAAAGGACATTCCACAGCCTGTCTGGGCAATCTATCCCAGTGTGTGATGACACGCACATTAAGGAAGTTCTTCCTCACATTTGTGTGGAGCTTCTGTGCATCTGTTTCTGTCCTTTGTCTCTTGTCCTATTGCTCAGCACCACCAAGAGGAGCCTGGATCCACCCTCAACACCCTCCCGTGAGATACTCACAGACAGTGATGAGGTCCCTTGTCTCTCAGCCAACTCTTCTCAGAGGTAAACAGCTCCCTCAGCCTTTCCTCACAAGAGAGATGCTCCAGTCCCACAACCATCCACTCCAGGAGCCCCATCTCTTTCCTCTGCTGAGGAGCCCAAAATTGGGCACAGCACTCCAGATGTGCCTCACCTGATCTGAGTAGAGGGACAGGATTGGACAGGATCACCTCCCTTGACCTGCTGACAATGTTCTTCCCAATGCACCCCGGGACAACATTGGCATTCTTGGCCACCAGGGCACACTGCTGGCTCATGGACAGCTTGCTGTGCACCAGGAACCCCAGGTCCTTCTCCACAGAGCTGCTTTCCAGCAGATCCACCCTGTGCTGGTGCCTGTGCTGGTGCCTGGGGTTCTTGCTCCCCAGCGCAGGATCCTGCTTTTGCCTTGGTTGAATTTCAGACAGTTCTTTGCCCATCTCTCCATCCTGTCAAGGCCCTTCTAGAGGACTGCACAACACTCTAGGCATTGATGTTTGGTAAAAGAATTACATGACAGGTTTCATCCTAAATAATAGTCCTAAAATACACAAAAAACCAGTAACCTACTTCCTTACATTATTAATGTTCTGCCAGTGCAACATCCTAATAGAGCCCGTTCAAGTGTCATGCTTTTAAGTGATTTCTCTTTTCTTCCATGCCATCATACTAATTTTAAAAGTTAAACTAATTTCAACAATTTCAGCAAATTATTGAAGTTCTGTTAGATGGAAATGGTGGCATCACCAATCAAGCTCTCTGTCATATGGTGAGATGAAATATATCTTGGTGCTATATTAACAACTTACTATTTGCACTGAATTTTAATAACAGGATTAAATTGCCTCAGCAAAAAAGATAAACTTGAATGTTAATAAAAGGTGGGCTATGATGCTATCTAAATACACCACTAAGATTTTCATACCAAAACCAAAATTGTTTATTGGATGAAGGAAGCACTGATCGAATAGACTATGATCTGTCTACTTGCAGTCATCATAACCCTTGCAGAAAGAAATTTCTTATGCTGGCTTTATTATGCATTCCTTTTTCAGAGGAATAAATTACATGCTCCTTTTGCTGTGTTAATATTGCAGGCGACCATGGATGCTGTAATACATTCCCTTGGAAGCACATTTTATACAATCCCAGTTAAGCAGGAGGTGGGAATATTGGCCAGAGGATTCCAGGATCTCAGCTAAAGGTCAATATGGCTACCAACCAGCAAGAAATTATTTAGTAATGGCTTGTATAGTCAGCACTGGGTTCAAGCCCAGCTTCTACTAAGGGGGTTGAACATACAAGCTTCTCAAAGAGAGCTGGTGCTACCAAAGGAACCATCCTTGTATTGAGAAGGCAGCTTAAGATAAATATAAATCATGCCCATGATCTCCCCTGACCAAGCTAGCTTTTGCATTTTTTCATCTTTAATAGTCTTGATGTTTCAACACAGAACCTAGTAAAATTTCTATATTGACACTTAGCCACTAAATCCACACACAGACTCAGTAATGCTGACTGCCCCCTCCCCTTGTCACAGATAGCAAGAAATTCTAACCCTGACCAAAAACTACATCAGGTTAGATAGCCTGGATACTTTCTAGTATTCAAGGAAAAAAACATATCTTCTTTTAAAGGTTAATCAGAAAATAACTGCCAATATCTTTTTTTTTTCTGCTATTTTTAAGGCTTTTTAGTGTTTGAGTGAGGTTTTCACTTTGCTTTCTTCACATACTTCCATGAAAGAAATATTGAGACTTTATTTGTGTCTTCAAAAATGCCCAGAGAGGTGTGAATTAGCAAGGTGAGGTCTGGTATGGTTTTTAATTTAAGACTAAAAACTGACCTTGAATTGAATTGAATTGAATTGAATTGAATGACAATTTAGCTTTAGCACAGGTAAGGAGATATTAACTTGTGTCCTTATATTCCAACAGAAATGTCCATACTCTGTGTTCTCTGCAAACAGGGTGGCCAAAACAATACGAAGACTGAACTGCAAACAAATTTCAGTATAAAAGTTCTCACTAACACTGTGCTCAATGACAGCAGAGAAACACCTGTATCTTTGGAGGATGAGATGCAAGCTGGGCTACCTCCTCCTTCATCACTCTCACTTTTTCTTTGACTCTGTGCTTTCTGAACTGTGCACATTTAGACAACTCTTCAGACAGATTCCCTTGCCAAACAGGACTTGCATCATTAATAGCAGTCTCATCTTTCATCATCATTCTCAATTTCTTCACAGCCTGCAGGAAGAAACTCGAAGTCTGTAATTTTGTCCCCACCTGCCAACGAAGCTTAGATGAAGAGAATTCATTCTTTGAATTCTTCTCTTCTGAAAGTCACCATCCCTCATTCATGTATTTTAATCCACAAAAATTCAATCAGGTTTTCAAAGAAAAACTTTATTTTCTCTATAATTTTATTATTAACTGGGCTGAAAGAAAAAGTTCCAACTTTTCTCACAAGTCAGGAAGCAAGAATCATTTCATATTCACTTATTTCCTTGTATATGTTCCATGTCAATAATATTTCTTCTCATTTTATTATTGCTAGCAGAAGAGCCTCATTTTTCATCAGCAACAGCTGACACTTTGAGGGCAGGTGTCTCATGTGACATGCCTGAACAGAAGCTGCAGGTGACCCTGTTTCATTAGACCACGTGGCTCCCCAGGACACCAAAAATTCTGCTTTATTCGAAAATTTCCAAGTAGCTCTGAAGATTACCCTTTTGTTATCTATTTATAAGATGTGGCTTTTATGCTAGATTTCTGGAAATCAATTCTTTAAAGAAAGAGATAGTTTCTGTGAAACGTATGGCTCAAACCTAATTCTTATCCAAGTAAATAACTTAAAGGCTGTCTGTCACCACCCACACAGTCTTAACTAATCCCTTCAAATTTTGAAGCATAAAGCAATGAAGCAGCAAAGAAAATGAAATTTTCTACTTATTAATGTCTGTAAATTTTGTACCTCTCTGGAATGAGAGTGTGAGGCAGGTATAAAAGGACATTTGAAATACTTAATCTGTACTTGGTCTGATCATAAACAATCAACCAATCCCAGTAATGGGTGGAAGGTATTTTGATTTTCTAAATTTTCAGAAGCCAAGCCTTTCTTTGATTAGGGAGTTAGGTTGAAGGAGTTAGCTGACAGTTTTTCCATCCCGAGACTACAGCAAACTCTTCTGGAGATTTCCTACGAGTGCACTAATACTGAAAGTACATTGTTGTGATGTATAAACTTTGAGAGTCCTAAAAACTAGATTAAACATACTTGATTTCCTCTTGACTGCAAAGGGTTGCTATCTTGATGGAGCTATAAGATCAATGTGAAGAGGAATCTATTTGTGCAGATGAGAGTATTAAATGAAAAGAAGCTGAGCTGAGGTACATTTCTATCTGCAAGCCCTGAATATCTAAAGGATAACACCTCTATTACAACACCAACAGCAAACTGTATGATGATTTTTTTTCATTACAATCTTTTGGGAAAAGACAAGAAGTACAAGTAGACAGAGCAGCATCTTCCTTGAAAGAAAACTAGGCTTTTCTATGTGTCACTTCTCTAACAAGAGTCCCAAAGTGCCATTGTGTTTACTTTCTTTGCATAGGAAAGCTAAACAGTGAGAACACTGGTGCATAAGCTCTTCAACTATTGAGATATTGAATTCTGATCTTTAATAAACCAACACTGATTTACTTCACTGCTTCTGTTTGCTTAGTTAAGCTCCACTGGCATAGGAAAAGGCACACATAATTTAATCTGATTGCTTTTTTCATTTGATTTTTATTAATGCAGCACAAAGGCATTGAGCTCGATGAATTCTCTCAATTCTCACCAGTATAATATACCACTTCCTTCTTGACTGAAAGTTTCAAGCAACAGAAGTATCAGAGCTTATGTGGAATTGACATGAGGGCCATTTCAATGGTACAGGCTATCTTCTTTCAATCTTGTATTAAAAGTATACTTTGTGGAATAAACAACAGAGTCATTAAAGAGAGTGTTAAATGCTCTCATTTCTGTGGGGTTTGACATGCCATTGTGTTTTCTCCCAGAAAAATCCCACCATCTTGGGACTCCAGGACATCTGTACAGCTGCTTTATGCCATGCAGCCTCCAGCACAACCTGCTGCTCTCAGCATTAGATATTCTAGATAAATATAATACATAATATAAATATTATTCTACATAAATATAATACAAAAAATATAAATAATGTTGAGCTGTCACAACTGGAGACACACAGACTTTCATGTTTTGCAGTTCATAGGAGCTTCAGACAAATCTTTTCCATTTATTTCAGAGTCATACCTCAGAAAAGCATTCATTTCTCTGTACAGAATTGTCACAGTGATTTTAAAAACAAGTTTAAAATAAAGCACATGTAAGGGTGATTCCATGCTGTGCTTTTCATAAGCTCTGAAGACTCTTGCACTTCGTCTAGAGGAGAAGTGATGAAAATCTTGGAGATTTCATTGTTCAGTTGCCATTCACCTGTTTTCCCACAAGCCAACATTGTTTATTGTGCTGTGTTATTCTACCTCTATCAATTTGATTATGTTCCATTTTTAATGTTAAGACTGAACTGAAACACATATAATGTTATGAATTTATGTGTCTATATCTATATATTATTACATATACGTATAAAAAATTAATGATTTTAAAACTTGCAGGCTCTTGGGAGCATCTGTGTGATTCTATTTTCAAACACAATGTTATGATGTCTGCCTTCATTGAGGAGGAAGCAGCCCATCTGCTTTTTCTTTTCTCCTTGAAAGAGTGTTAAAAACCGTGATGTTAATTGCCAAAATACTACTTCCTCTATGACAGCAGAACATCACAATAAAGACAAAATCTCATGGGATAAAGAAGGAAAAGAGAGAAAATTATACTTCTTTCTTGGTGAGGATATTCCTTTACAAAAAATTGTTTGGAAAGTGGCATTATTACTATTATTATTATCATCATCATCATCATCATCATCATTACAACACAGATTATTTTTCAAGACATGAACCATCCATGAACCATCCTTCCATCCTCCCAGGATAGCTTCCATTCCGAAGCTGCCAACTATATTCAGAAACAAATGCATCTTCTGTATGCTCTTTATCATATTGATATAAATGAAAGTGAAAAGTGATTTATTTTCTGCTAGAATTGCAGCATAACACATCTCCGTGTCTCTCAAAACCTTTTAGCACTGGTTGTATTTTGTTCTTAAGTCTATAATTGTGTAGTTGGCCTCTTCTCATGACAGACCTCTGCTTATTTTTCAACCTACAATCTATATTCTACTTCAAAGTCCATGTGTGCATGGTATACAGATTACTGGGGTTTGTAGTATTTCTCCTTCACTGAAGCCAGCAAGAGTTTTATTACCTATTTCCCTGAGGATTATAAAAAGCATTAAAAGAATTTAAAGAGTATTTAAAGAAACTCTTTACTTCATTCTATCTCCATGTTCATATTCCCAGGTACTGAAGGACAAATAGATAAGATAGAAAAAATAAGAGTGTGCAGCAGATAAAAGTTTGTAGCCACAACTTTCAAACTTAGAGGCAAAATAAAACTATAGGTATTTAATAGTTCTGATTAAAAAACTTTAAGCACCTAGAAGGTTACAAGATCCTTTAGATTAGTCTGGATTTTTTGAGAAGCTTTTATGAGTTTCAAATCAAAATGTTTAATGTTTCCTGAAGCATGAAAACATATTTCAGTTTTTCTAAGTTACCACATAACTAACCAAAGCAATACTTTTTAAAATTCACAATGTTATTAATTCCTTACTATTATATATCCATTATCAAGACCAAAATTTCAGCCTTTCAACACATTAGAGATAATGTCTGGAGATTGTTCCATATATTTTTACCACAAATCATCTTGAAGATGCTTTTGTGCTCTAAACCAATAGTTTCAGAGACAGAGCTACCAACCTCTCCATTATTTCAAATGAACAGTAAAAAAGCCCTTTCATTATTTTCAGGAGTATAAGAACATTGACCAACACTAAATTCATTATCATCAGTTCATTGATTATGCATCACTTATCAAATGCCTTCTGCCACAAAGCTTCTGAAATACCTAGTTCTGTGAAGATATCTGCATTGAAAATATGATATTAGGCTGACTTGTGTGTCAAGGCATAAGTTTCCTGAGTTTTAACACGTGAAAGTGGCAGCTCTGTTCTGTTAAATCTCTAAGTTTTATGATTTAATTTCATATGAAGCTTAAAACAAAAGATAGAGCTTCTGAAGCAACTTTTCTGGAAGGTGGTAAAATGGAGAGTTCTGCAGAAATACTCAGCTAATGCTAAAATTTTTAGTCAAATGAAAAGAAGCCAGTTTAAAACACCTTCAATTAATTTTTTACTTTTTTTTTGTTTGTTTGTCTTGCCACCAAACCAGACACAAAATAGAAAACAGTTATACTGAAACATTTCCCAGGAACTTGTTCCTGTCATGAAACTAAAATGTCATCTCTCATAGCAAACAAACTATCACTCCCTGTTGGCAAATGGCTTAGTTTTAGTCTGCTTGTCTGCCCACCTAATGGGATAGCAGAATATTGCTACAATGCTGAGCAATTTGTTCAAAATCTTGCCTCCAAGATACTCCTCCAATTTATACTCAAAACATTAATTGTTTTGTTTCCTGGATGCTGTTCTGAACAGTGTAATGTGAAATCTATTGGCACTCACCTTTTAAGTGTTTACAGACAGACTTTCAGACATATATATTTGCCTAAATGTGTAATATTAAAGGCGAGAGAAACATGATGTGTTAAGTGTTTGTAGGAAGGTCTGAACAACAGAAATTGTTTTAAAACAGTGCCCACAACATTTACAAAACAACCAGCAGTCCCCACTAAATCTTCTCAAGCAGACATTTCCATAAAGGAATCCACTTTTGGGACCAAATTGGGTGTTGGAGCAAATAAATGTAATTTCTGTTTCCTGTGACTATGTTAAGAGAAACTGTAATAAAATAATTTTAATATCTTGGGGGTTGGGTTTTTTTAAATATTTTTTTTAATACAGATTTAAAATTATCTATTAAATACAATCTGTTTTAATAATAAGAATCATACACTTGGATTCTTAGCTTTTAATTTGCCATTCCCTGTGAAGTATCCATGTGCAGTCCCTCAATCTCCAATTCTGAGGCATAATCCCATACAAGTACAGTATTAAGTTCCATAGTAAACCTGACAGAGGAGGGCCAAAAGGATTAGACTGCTGCAGTTTAACAAAGATTCAGTGAATGTGCCACTTTAAAGCATGCCAGGTTTTGACATGAATAGCTACTTCCAATCTAAATGTGTTACTTATCTAAGTATTAATTACCTACTGAGGAAAAAAAAAAAAAGACAGTTATCCCACAGAAGTAGCCCAAATTTTACAGTATGGTCATTTGTAAGTAAATTTGCAAAGCTGTGCAGAGGGAGCTAAGGATAAACCCTATTAGTGAATAAATGGATTTACACATTTTGTAATTGTATGCAGCTTGGAAAATGTACCTTTTCATGCCTTAGCCTGAGAATCCAATAGCTTCTTTAGAGCTGCTGCCTGCTAGTACCTGGAAAAGATGCTAAATATCTGCATTGCCTCTAGAACATGACCCAATGTAAAAAAGTCCAAAACTAAGGATATGTCAAATTGGTTTTTTTAGCTAAAGGTGTAGAAGATACCTTGGAGGTACAAAACAACACTAAGGGAGAACAAAGAAAGGGCAGCCTCAAATCCTAGTGGAAATAACATTACTAGAGGGGGAGAAAAAAAGTTTCCTAATATTTCAGTGTCCTGGTTTAGGGCAGATTTGGGAGGAAACCTCCAAATGGGGGCCCTCCACAAAGCAAATTCAAATGGCCCCTCCCCCAGCTGGGGGAGGAAAGGATTTTTTTCAGGAAAATATTTCCTTAGAGAAAAAACAGAAGAAACTGTTTCTTTAACAAGCAAAGTATTCACAAGCATAAAAAAAAATTAATAATATTAAATGATAAAACCTCTCACTGTCCCGAAGAGATGGCAAATTCAGAAAGTGCTTGTAGTGGGGTGCAGCTTGGCTTGCTGGGTCTCTTATCAGTCCCTGTGGTGCTGGACAATGCTGTGCCACAGGCCCTGGTGGAACACAGGCATGAGCTCCCAATGTTTTCCCGGGTGCCCAGCCCAGAGCACGTTTGAACAGTTCCAAGAGAAAGGAAAACCACACTCCAGGTAACTTCTCTGCCTCAGCTAGCTAAAAACTAACTAAAAGCCAAGAAGAGCTCTGTCCCACTGTCTGTCCATGCTGCAGACAGGACAGGCCAGGAGAAGGATGAGGATGTGGGGGAGCAAGTGCAGTTCGTGATACCAAACTGCACGCTTCCTCTCTCCCTGCCTCTGCTCTCTGAACCAGTCTTAAAAACTTAATATCCAACATTAACAGAGCAGATGATTGGGGATACAAGTATCATTATATGGATATATTATATATCTTAGTCACCCTAAGACATTCAGACATTTCCATATTTTTGAAATACATTTTATCATCAAAAAGTCACAAAAAGTCATTTCTATTCCTCCAATTTCATTCAGTTTTTGCATTTATAATTTAAAGGTTATTATCTGTTCCATTGTCTCCTATAATTGCCATTTCTCTCCTTCATGAATGTATATTTTGATGTCCTATAGCTTCTGTCTAAAGTCTCAAGACTGTGTTTAAAGTCCCACTGAAGCTTTCACAGTCAGCTGTTTATCTTCCTTCTAGCAACTTTTCCTTCAGTTATTATTTTCCAAAAAATTTGCTCTGCCAGATATCTTCATTCCTTTTCCCTCTGCAAGCCTCCTATGAGTACTTTTAAACTCTATCAACATTCTTCCAAGATCCATTTTTATACATACTCCAACCAAAAGCGCACTATTCATTTGCATCAGCTTTGTCTTTCTCAGATTGCTTTCATGATTTTTCTTAACAAATCCAACTTCTGCCACAGCCAGTATTATCAACTCACTGGATGTATTGTAATGGCCTTTCACATCAGTGCTCCTCTTTTCAAACTAGTACAATTCCTTTAATTTTGCTCTCTAATGCCAGTAGAAGTTCCCTCTTTAATCCTCAGCCTCTATCCAGCACTGCTGTCCATACTCCAGTCCTTTCTCTGAATAGTCTCTCCTCTGTCTCAAGCTTCTACCATCTACTCCCTTTCATCAGTGACATTTCTTTAGCCTCACTGTTTTTTCTTCTCTCACTCTCCTTCCATCCTCTGCAAGCCAGTTTTCAGTTCTCCTCACCAGTGAAATGACTCTCACTAATGACATTTTACGAGCTGCAGTAAATAATTTAGGGGCAATGTTAATAATGCACAGGAAAGAAGGAGAGGAATGAAGAGATACAGAAAAAGAGAAGTTTCAGCAGAATACCACAACGTGATTGAGAAATACAAAATACATTTTTCCTATTACCTCTTCTCCAGAGAAAAGTGCCTCATATTCCAAAACTGATATATAAAGGGAGGCAAGATGAAGGACTGAGAAGTGGGAAGAGGTTCATGGATCAGGATAAAGTTAGAGAGGAAAATCTTGCACAAAGCCAGATGGGCTTTTTTTTACTAGAGCTTGAACAGAATTAAGTATGACTAGCAGCCTTGAGAAGGATTCATGGTTTCATAGTATTTAGAATAAGACAGGCAGCCAAACATCATTAGGCTCTTTGAGTGCATCCTATTTTTTAAGTCAATACATTTTTTAGATACCACACACATTTTAACTGACAGCAAAAGTACTTTGTTGTTTCATCAATAAAAATTGAAGCAGCTTGATTTAAAATGCAGTGTTTCCAGCAGTAGCTCAAGTATTCAAAATCTGTGTGTGATTTAGCCTAGGTAGTGCTTCTGAGAGGGGCTAATGGGGTAGAGGCTGTTTGATTCTGCAGCATATGGATCAAAAAGTAGAACTGACCAAGTGATCCCTAAAGTGTGAAAAGTGTGAGCAAACCAAATATTTCCTTTGGAAAACCTTGCTTTACTGGGACTATAATAATGCCTTTTTCCGTGAGAAAAAAATCTTTGAACTCTTCACTCATGTGAAATTGAAGTTTCTAAAATCCTCACAAAAACTACTGAACCAAGTTGCCTGCTCCTGCAAAGAAGAAAGGCAAGAAGATTTAGTGAACTGACCCAGTATTTCACCATAAATAAGGCTGGAAAATTCCTGCCAGTGTCCATCTACCAACTGATTTAAGTTTCCCAGGTGACCAACCAAATAATCAAGCCAATTCTTTCTCACAGGATAATAATTGCTATTAAAACCCCTTTCCATTAAATCTTTCAGAGTTCTGACTTTATTGTCAAGGGCTGGTACCAGTTCTTTCCACCCTTCTTTCAAAAAGAAAAAACCCAACCCCCAACTTTCCACATTTCAGCCTGCTAGAGATAGTAGAGGATATCTTCCAAAGCAACAAGTGGGCTTAAAAAGGCAGGGCGCTTATCAAACATTTCATTGAAATTTTGTCCAAATAAAACAAGAAGAACCCTTCCCGGCCTCACCAAATGATAGTCAGTGTAAGTCTGTATCTTTGTTGTTAGCTGCAAAACATATGTAACAATGTCATGATTTGCACTACTGGAATCAGATATCCTTTTTCCCCAGTACACCTATGAGGAAAACAAAAAATACTAAAAGTCTTTAACAGGGGATCTTTGTGTAAAAATTTTTTAGTTTAGACCTTTTGCCCCTCTCCCTCATTCCTCAAGGTATTGACCCTACTGCATCACATGTGAACTCACAGCACATGACGCGAAACTACGTAGTCATGGAATCACAGAATATGAGGAGTTGAGTTCAACTCCCAGTCCTGCAGAGGACATCCCAAGAGTCACAGCCTGTGCCTGGGAGCATTGCCCAGGTGCTTCCTGAGCTCTGTCAGGCTGGTGCTGTGATCACTTCCCTGGGGAGCCTGTTCCAGAGCTCAACCACCATGAAGGTAAAGTCTTTTTTCTAGTATTTAATCTAACCCAACTCAGCCTCATGCTATTTCCTCAAATCCTTTTGCTGGTCACGAGAGTCAAGAGACCAGTACTTGCCTTTCAGCTTTCTGCAACTCTATACCCCACTATAGTTTCCTTTAACATCTCTAAAAACACAACAAAAGAATTGTAAAAGGATTGGTTTTAATCCCTGAGAAACACTTTATTTTAATCCTTTCCCAGGTGCTGTTCTCAGCTACCACTGAAGAATAAATCTTAACTGGCTTTGAGGTTGTCTTCCCCACTTAATAAATATATTAATGGACTTAGTATATACTTCTTTTCAACAAGATGTTCTGTGGAAGAGTTTTTTTTAAAGCAGCTATAAAATAATCTTGATTATTTCAAAAGCTTCTGCACATAACATTTTTAGGCACTCTTCATTTTAGGGAGTCAGTTAAGAGAACTGGAAAAAATAAACAAGACTTTCTCAAGTTTGCAAACATTTTCAACTTCCATTGTTTCATGAGATGTTTGAAACCATCTGCTGCTTTTTTGCTGGTGTGTGCATCACTCCCTGTGACAGTGACTGAGATGGGATATCTTACAGCTAGTTTGTCTGACACATCTCCACTAGGCAACTCTTTGAGCTGAGAAGTCTATCCTTCCAGCAATATAAAAAAATTAGCTTATCCTTGTTTTGTGATGAGTGCTGCTAGCATCTCCTAGCCTCTGAGAATGTTTCATCAAAACCAAGTCTGAATTTTGAAATGCTTGAATTTGTCTGAACCTTCATATGAAAAGCACATGCTAGGGAAAGCATTTCTGAAGTTTACTTGAGTTTTCCCTAGCAGAGCAATTCAGTTAAATCTTGCCTCCAACCATGCTAATCTTCAATGAAGTGTCTCTCTTATGAAAATATTCAACAAACCTAAGCTGACACATACATACATCTTTTGTTAGAAGTATAAACTTGCCAATGTGCCACTTTAGTACCCAAATTTTCATAAGAGAAACCACTACTTTTTTCTAAACTTCATCCGTTTTCCAAGACAAGTCCTTAGTTACTGTGTGAACCTGCACAGCACAATTAGAGGCAACTTCCCATGCAGGGAAATATTTTGGTCAAAATTTCCCTAGTGCTTGCCTAGATCAGCCAGAGTGTACTAAACTGAACTGCCATGGGATATCATATGTTTTTTATGGAGAAGTAATAAGCAGAACTAGAGGGTTACAAAGGTCAGAAGGACCTTTGCTACATTAATAACAGGATTGACACAGGTCACACTGCTCTAGAGCTCGTGGGGCACCTGAACATGTGCTATGGCCAGCTACACCATTCCCCTGAGCTGCAGATTTGAACATATCAATGAAAGAAATAATACTCACCAAAAAAGTCAAAGACCCACGGCCTGAAGAAGAATACAAAGGCAGACCATGCTGCAGTTTCTGGGTTTCTGAGAGCATGACCACTGTGGCTTTCCAGGAAGCATGTAGGTTTCTTCCCCATGCGTCTGGAGAGCAGGGGCAATGGGAGAATTTGAGGCAGGGGCTAAGACCAGCTGCCTCCAGGCTGATTCAGCACCCACTGAACCACACCAAGCCAAAAAATTCTCCTATAAAGCACAGACATTTTTACAACCTAACTAGTTAATATACAAAGCACTCAAGAGTTTTCATGTTTATTTTCTATGGTTTTGGTGTGAATTCATTAATTAACACAGTAAATTTGCTAATGAATATTTTAATAGTGTTAATATGCTGCATATGCAAATTGAGTCTACAGAGTATCACCTGGAGAACCACTTTGACACTGGATGGATTTGTGATGCAAGTTTTGTTTTGCCACTCTTTCCCTTCCTTTAGGTCGACCAGGTGACATTCCAGTAATAGCAGTGTCCTTAGCAAAAGTCATCATAGAAGATGATTTCACATGGGTAGTGAAGGTTAAATATTTTTAAAATGCAAATAAAATGAATTTTTAAAAGCTCCAAAATAGCTTCAGATTCAGAAAGCCCTTTACAATTCATGGGCAGTTCTCTTTAAGAAAAATGCTTTTAACTTATGCGTACTTCTCATTTGTCTGTTCAGAGATTTCTCTGTCTCTTCTACCATACAGTCTGTATAATTTAAGGTGACTCACTGTACAGGAAAGTTCACCTTCCATTAAAATGTTTTCCTTAGTAAGCACTCTTCTGGAAGTGCTGTAGTGTAAACATGAGTGGCTACGAATACGAACATTTATTAAATAGTGCTGATGAATTTTTCAATACCTAAGGGAGAGCAATTCACAGCTCAATCATTCGGGCCATTTTAAGTGCTGCACAGGACAATTCCACTACATCTTCCATTAATATTTAATTGCCCATTTTATTCTGTTTACCTTTTTGGTTAATATATAATTTAAAGCACTTCTACTAAAAAGGAGTGGGGAGGGAGGGAAGAGAACAACTGTTAGCTGCTTTTAACAACTCTCTGGTGAGAAGTTTTCCTTCATTTAAAATTCATTGCAAAGAATTTTTATTTAATATTAGTAACACAAACCCCAGGTATTAAAGCAAAACTTGGAAGCAACAATAGCATAACAGTCCTGACATTGACTCAAATTTGACTGACACCAATTTCTGACTGGCAGCCTTTCACAAAGCACCCTAGAAAACTGGGAGGGTGCCACACAGCCTGAGCACTAGAAGAAGGTAGAATAAGTGTGTGAAAAGTGTTACAACCCCTGTTGCACAAAGGGGTTCCACAGGAAATAGCATTCTTCAAGATTTTGGTGGAGAGGGAAAAGGGATTGGAAAATGTATCAGAAACATTTATCTCATCATTACAAAACCAGGGAATGTTTACAGAGGGATATATTACATTGTGATGATTAGGAAATAAACTGCCAGATTAGTGGGCCTGAAAGTACTTGGGTACTGTGAAGTGGATAAAAAAGCAACCATCACATAAGTGTTATACATGGTCTTCATTGCCAGTCATTGGGACATCACAGGTCATCACAGTCATGAAACTCATAGAAAATTATTTCTCTATTAAAAACAATAAAGAGCTGATTTTTGAATTCGGGACAAAATTACTAGAAGCCATACTTAGGCCTTGGTCACTATTTTGAGAATCATAAGAAGACTCACAGGGGCTTAAATATTGACATAAATGGAGTTGTTTTCAGAGGCTGAAAAGTATCACCCAGAGAAGAGCTACTTCAGCGGCTGTATGTTTGATCTTCACTTTCTGTAGTCCTTAACACATATCAAACACATTAGGAGTTTATGGTCTAGAGTAGACTATCACTTTTATCCCCTTCTGCCCTAAGATAAGTTTGGTGGTTTGCTGAAAAGTTTTTGAAAAATAATACATAAATAATACAACTGAATAGATTCCTTAGCTTTTCTGACTCACACTCTTCATTTTCTTTAACAATCATTCAGGGTATTATGCCATTATACATAACATAATATCATGCCATGGAAGTAGATCTAGATGTGGTATTAGAAATCTGGTTCATTAACCGAGCATTTTCTCCAGGTCAAATATGTCTTATTTTTTGGAATTACCTACAATATTAAAGATAACACATATGTAATCACAACATCAGTGCCCAACCGTCCTAATGAAAGTGAGAAAATGTAAACATATTATTCAAAAAAAAAGTCATTACCATGACTTCAGGAACTATATATATATATTTTTTTTTTATGAGAGGAGAAACAAAATGGATGAATAAAATTAAACAGCCTATCTACAGTGTTTAAGACATATCTAGCACAATGCATAAAACTGGAAAATGGCTAAAATTATTCTGGGAGGTATTGAAAAAAATCTGAAAGACAGCACAGTCATTGGTCACAGCCAGCATGTCTTCAAGAGATGAAAATCCTGCTTATCAAACCTGATTTCCTTTTATGACAAGGTAACTCACCCAGTTGATCAAGAGAAGCCAGTTGATTTCTTTGGATTTTAGCAAAGCCTTCAACACTGTCTCTCACCAGATCCTTCTGGACAGAACATCCAGTCCACAACTGGATAAACACTTCATGGGATGGGTGAGCAGCTGGGTCACGGGTCAGGCACAAAGGGTGACAGTGAATGGGGTGACATCAGACTGGGGACCTGTCACTACTGGGGTTCCACAGGGCCCCATCCTCAGCCCTCTGCTCTTCAACACCTTCATAAGTGACGTGGACACAGAACTGGAAGGGATACTGAGCAAGTTTGCAGATGATACAAAACTGGGAGGAGCTGTTGACTCCCTCCAGGCAGGGAGAGGCCCTGCAGAGAGACCTCCACAAACCAGGAGTCTGGGCAATCACCAGCCATATGAAGTTCAACAGGGGAAAGTGCTGGATTCTGCATCTGGGATGGGGCAACCCTGGATGTATGGACAGACTGGGAATGAGATGCTGTAAGCAGTGCCATGGAAAGGAACCTGGGGGTCCCGGTCAGTGGCAAGTTGACCATGGTCAGCAGTGCCCTGGCAGCCAGGAGGGCCAGCCCTGCCCTGGGGGGCACCAGGCAGAGCATCACTGCTGGGCAAGGGAGGGGATTGTCCTGCTCTGCTCTGAGCTGGGGCAGCGTCACCTCGAGTGCTGGGGAGAGTTTTGAGCGCCAAAATGTAAGAAAGACATTAAACTGTTGGAGAGCATCCAAAGGAGGGCCACAAAGATGGTGGAGGGCCTTAAGGGGAAGCTGAATGAGGAGCAGCTGAGGCCAGTTGATCTGTTCAGCCTGGAGAAGAGGAAACTGAGGACAGACCTCACTGCAGTTACAACTTCATTGTGAGGGGAGGAAGAGGAGCAAGTGCTGATCTCTTTGCTGTGGTTACCAGAGACATGACCTGAGGAAAAGGCTTGAAAGGCCCCTGTGGCAGGGGAGGTTCAAAGAAGCATTTGGACAATGTTCTCAGGAACATGGTATGACTGTTTGGGATGGTCCTATGCAGTGCCAGGAGTTGGACTTGATGATCTTTGTGGGTCCCTCCCAACTGAGCATATTCTATGATTGTCTGAAAATGTTTATATTTTCTTCTAGTACATGTTCATCAACCTTGGGAACAGATTAGGCCTATACAATGGAATTATCTGTGGCTTTGCTTCTTAGTGTTAAAATCTCAAAATAGCAGGACATGCCTCTCCACCAAGGAGCTAGCTGAGAGCAATTAGTATTTGTGTCTTCGGTAAGAGTAGGCAAGGACAACATGAGCAGGAGGTTCCTATGTTTAATTACCAGATCATGAACAAGTGGTCAGTATGATCATGTGAAAGGTCACTCTGTATTGGAATCCTCAGACTTCATCATTTGCTATAAAACTAATCCAAGTTTGGCTGAATTTTAAGGGGAAACTGTATCTGTTAAGAGCAAAACAAGACAGCAAGCAGCACATCCCTACCCCAGCCCCACCCCTTTCTCTGACTCTAACAGACAATATTTCAAATCTTCAGGACTTCCAGACAGCAAGGTTTCAAGGAAGTCAAGGTCAGGAAACAGTAATTTCCTCATTAACAATGCCAGCTGTGAGGATGCTCTTCCTCCTCTGCATGATCAGCGTGCTGTGACTCGCTTGCTAAGGGCCTCCCTTCACTGCTGCTATCTCCTACAACCTCAGGGAAGCAGTACGTGGTGCCTACTTCCACAGCCCTTTGGTCTCCTCTGCATTTGTACACAGAGTAAGTTCCAGCCACTCTTGGCCTCATTTTCCCTGTCAGCTAACCCAAAGTGCTAATATTCTGCAGCATGAAGGGCATGCATTTTGGGATGTAATCCTACACTCTCTGAACTCATGAAAGTGATACTTAGGCTAATATCTAATTTTAAAAATAAAATATTTTGTTACTGACTTTGATATAGCCTGAAAATGTGCAAGAATTTTTGCTCTATTGAATTGTGGTTTTTGTGCCATATATAGTTTCTTCCTTTACACAAAAAATAACTAGATCCTATTATTTTGTTTACGTTTAGCCAGATGGTAAAATGGATTTACCAGTTACAAACTACTTGCAGACATCAGAGTAACCTATATTATTTGAGAAAGGCTAGTAATCTTTATCCAATATTAAGAGATAGTTTTTGCTTGTTAAAATCCATTTTAATCCCTGAACTGATGAATACATAGATGCTGTTCTACTTTTTCACCTCAGAAATAGTCTTTCTAGTTTGGTTTATGTATATCTTTCTAAGTTTTCTGAACAACACACAGGCACTACACGCTATTAGTCTTCCTGCTGTCTAAGAATGTCTGCAAACTGAAGCAAGGAGAAGCAGGAGAAAACTAATTCTTCTAGTTTGATGTCCATTCGTGTTCTATTAAAGTATCTAAATCTGGAGTCTATCAGTCTATTAGTATCAAAATTATATTTGGCTATTTTTTTCTGATTTTTTTTTTGTTAGTTTCCTTTGTTGTGCTCTAAATTGCTAAATAGAGATTACAGAAGCTGTTTCCCATCTAAATTTCACCATCCCTCACACTTCCTTCCTAGACTTAACCTGCCACTAGTTTAATATAGCCTGTTCATTATATCCTCCTATTAAATGCATTCAAATTCTACTCTCTTGCACCTAAAAAGTTCATCCCAAATGGGGTTAAAAGCATCATTGTTTTTAAAAATATCTTTAAAATCAGATTAAAATATTTTTAATGTGCCCTTTATTTTTCGTCTGTTGTCCTTTGACTATCAAACCTCATAGTTTTACGAGCAGACATTCTGAACCAGTAAAATATTTTACTTTTGTAATTAATAGTTTATTTCATTTAGTACTGATTACACAGCAGAACCTCTTAATTCTCATCATATGCTTGTAGTTTTTTAGATTTTTTCTAGTCTGTTCTATGGACCAGATGAAAATTTCAAGCACACAAGTAGATAACTTGGATCACTTCTTCCTTTTTGTACTACCTCAGCTAAAAGTAAATTGTTAAAATAATCTTCAAATATTGCTTGTGTTCCCAAGCATAGCACAGGCAGACTTGTTTTCTGTTTTCCTCTCCCAAAAGAGTGAATACTCTGGCTGCATTCCATCCTTCAGAAAATCAATTCACTTTAAGATGTTTAGTTGCCCTTGTTCTGTGCTGCCCTAAGACGACAAAAATGAAAGGAAGATGGACAGAGTTGGGCTTCTCTCAGGAAATGGTACCTTTTCACTTGGTTTTTTGTTTGGGTACACAATACACACAAAATACAGACAACTGTGTAAGTCAGAAAGTAATGACACCACACTCAGGAGGAGTCCTGCCAATGCGCATGGAAATCAATACATTGGTCCCACTGCAGTAAAGTCTCTTTCCTCTTTGTTAGACCCAGACAGCAATCCTGACACTGTCAGGCTGGGTGTTCAGAGACTTCTGTCTGCCAGTGCTGCACCTTCTGTTCCATTTCACCCTAAGGGTAAGTAAGACATTATATTCGGTCTGCACACACAATAATAACAACAGTAATACTCAGTACATTCAAACATTTGAAACAGTTCAATCACAAATGCCAGTGGAAAGCTGGATCTGCAAACTTGTAGCACACACTTGTGACAACATCACTTAAATACAAATGAAAAATGTTACTGACAAATGTCACTAGAAATGGGTTCTGCTCTTCAACTGTTGACTCATCTTAAGCAAATACATTGCCTCCTTGAACCACAAATGCCTGTATCTATCCTTCTGACTTTCTGATAGGATCACACTGGTAGGTTGACTGCAAGCAGCAATTAACAGGAAAGGTTTCAAAGTCCCTCCATATGCATAGAAAGCTCTGCAACAGTCTGCAATAAAGATT
>VZSJ01001108.1:59105-111286 GCA_013398405.1 Pheucticus melanocephalus | reverse complement strand
GTTTGTTAATTCCAAGGTGAAGAAAATTCTCATGCTATAATTTGACTATTACTTTATGAAGTTTCAAATATTTTCCAATCAAGTCCTGACTTTGATCAATTCCCATTTCATATTTTTGTTTAGGTTTTTACTTATTAAGGAATATTTGTGAGTACAGAACTGAGTTTTATTTTAAAGTGAGGTTTTCATGTAAACTCTCAGAAGTAAAAGTGGTCTGTTGTTTAATATACCAGCCATGAGGATGTACTGTTTACAGGAAAAATCCAATGCTAATTGCTAATTTGAGAATGATTGAATTAGAGTCTTGCAGCTCTGTTTTTCTTCATTTTTGTACTTATTTCTATGACTTGGAGCATCTTAAAATGCCTGATTAATGCTAAAACATGTTAAAAATGACCAAACTTTCATCTCTATGTGTGCAGTGGCATTTGTCACTTACAGGTTGCTTGAAGAAAGCAAATTGTTTTGCCTGACTTGGTTTTATTCAGATAAGCCAATTATAAAAGGATTTGTGAGCGAGTCTGATAGTTTTACACAGGAGTGTTGCCCTTAAAACAAAGTTTTTCATCTGTCCTGAAATGAATTCACTGAGTGGTAGCTCAGAGCAAGCCTGAGGGGTGTCTTTATTTCCAAGTGTTCTGTTTTAGGTGTTTTCTAGGAGGAAAACTTTTTGCACCTGTTTCAGAAGTTTTAGAAGACCCCACTGATTCCTCCTGGCAGGGAGAGAGGATTTGTGTGTGTTGTTGTATATTTAACCCAAGGACTTGTCAACATCAGCACGTCACTGATGTTTAGAGAGCTAATTGATTAAAAAGGCAAAGTCTTTCAAGGATTGCTCCATCAAACCTCGAGCTCGTCAGTGCATGTGATGTGATTAAAATATAAATGTCATTTGGAGTAATTGGATATCTTCCCCACAGCAGAGTCTCATTAGCAGCCTCCCTTGGGAATAAATGTTTATCTGCAGGCTAATACACAGATATATTGCACATGTGTGAGTTTCCAGCACTGAGTAATGCTGACATCCTTTGTGTGTGTGCCATGTTCAGTTTCTGCTGTAAGTAAATAAAAGCTGTTTCTGCGCCTGTTATGTTTCTTACAAGTTTACAGTATTAATATTTTAATCAAGTTATGAATATGCATGAAATAATTTGGTGTGCAAAGCTCTTTCAAGTTGCTTTCTTTGTCAGGGGATGTTGTCTTCTGGATATCCTGCATATGTTGCCTTTATAAATGATACTGTGTATTGTCTTGTTAACACAGACAGAAAATCAATTACCCGAGGAAATTCTACAGTGCTGCACTTTTGCGTTGCTCTTCTCCCAGGCTGGGTTTGCCTTTTATCTCTCCTGTGGATGGGATTTTTGGAGGATAGACTGAGCTGAAAATTGTGACTGTAGGTGGCAAAAGCAAGATGGTATTGGGAAGAAATCACCAGAATGAGACATTAAGGTTTATTTTCTCATTCTGACTCAAATGCTGCAAATTTACAAAAATCAGTTGGACCAAGAATTCAAAGCACCCCTTAAGCCTTGGCTCTCTGGTGAATGTTTCAAAGTAGGTATTTGGCCACTTCTTAGTGGTTTTGTGCCCTCTGTTTTCAATTTTAATATCCCATAATTCTGACTTTGTTTGGAACCTGATCTTTGGCTTCTGATCCTCAGTCTTGGACCTAATTTCTGTACAACCTAATTTCTCATCAAGAAAACAAGGGCAATCCATCTTTTTCTCACCCTAATCCTTCAGTTAATTGATAAATTCTTTGTCATGAGGTAGCCAAACACATTGAACAGTCTTGGAGCTTTTTCGGTGTTAGTTTCACAAACAGTAATGACAATAGGAAATGAAAACATCAATATGCTTGCTAACCTGCTTTAAAACAGGTGTATCATTGTAAACTGTAATTTACATGCGATTAAAGTGAGGGAAAGATTTGTTTTGTGGTGCAGGTTGAAGTCTAATTCACTCAGTAGAGTAAATGGAGAGGTAAGGGCAAGACCTGCTGTAGGAAAGAGCTTTTCTGGTGTTTGGGACCTGAAAGCACCTATCAGAGGTTGCATATTGAGCAGCAGACTTGTTCCAGTGCTCAGCAGAGTCAGTCACACCTTTGAAAGGATGGGAGAGCTGGAATGGAGCTCCTGTACCTCCCTGATATACCACAAAGTAACCTGAATTTTGACTTTGCTCTGTGTCCTGGACAGGTTCCTGTGAAAACACAAGGCAAATACCAATAATACCTGGTGTCATGGGAGGCACAGAACAAAATGAGAGTGTGCCAGCCCTGTGTGTGAATTACCAGGGAGCTCACAGGAAACTTGGGGCTGTTTTGGGTTTTATGGCCAGGATTTGGTGGCAGGAGAGCTGCAGGGGTGGCTGTGATGCTCTGATCTCAGCCTGCATTCCCCATCCCCTGTACCACTGCAAGGAGGAGGGAGAAAAAATTCCACATTAAGCATGGGGAGAAGGGTGGGAAGCTGTTTTAAGTCTTGGGTATTATTTTCTCATTTTCTTGCTGTGATTAGACTAGTTTGTTTCAGTCAAGTCTGTTTTTCCCATGACAGTAACTGCTGAGGCACCTCTGCCTGTTCTCACTCTGACCCAGGTGCCTTTCAGTGAATTTTCTCTCCCCCATCTGGCTGAGGAGGGGAGTGATGAAGCAGCATCCACTCAGTGCCATCCTGCTGTTCAGCTGCTTGGTGTTTCAGCCAGCTGAACCTTCTGATTCCATTGTTCTGTGTTTTATTTATTGGAATAGGGTAGGATTTTACTGACTGATAACAGTTATTCAGGAGAAATTGTACCTACCTGTCTTCCTGTGCAGACTCTGGTCTGAGCAAAAGACAGATTATTTTTACAGACTGATGTATCCATACTTCTAGATCGTGGAGCTGAATTATTTCATTTGTCTTCCCTGAGTCTAGGGGGAAAGAGGGAGTGAAAGGATGGGAAGGGGATTTAATGGCAGGAATTCTAATTGTCCAGCTAATAGGATAGGATTTACAGTTGATCTCCATGGCTAAACTCCCAGCTGAATACATGCTAAAAGAGGATCTTATTGTAAATGCCAAAGCATCTGCTCCAGATTTTTTGAGGAGTAAATGGTGACTTTGTGTCTCTTGTTGAATCTTGTTGTTGAATCCCATTTACTCACAGGCTT
The DNA here is from genome assembly GCA_013398405.1 of Pheucticus melanocephalus. NCBI lineage: Eukaryota > Metazoa > Chordata > Aves > Passeriformes > Cardinalidae > Pheucticus > Pheucticus melanocephalus. Next base: position 108,129 of record VZSJ01001108.1, on the reverse strand, counting down.
GGGCACTTTGTGTTTATTTGCTTCTAACCTGATTGAGGATGTTTTATAGGGAGAATGCTACTGATAGGGCTCCTGGGGGGAAAATTTTTCTTTAATAAATTGATTCTTATACTTTGATCTAAGCACAGTCAGGATAGGGCACAACTGTGCTTCTTATGGGAAAGAATTTAATAATAATTATAGTCTTACTGCTGAGAATGTACTCATATCTGGCACAGTAAATCAAGATCTTTATGGTCTCCCAATCTGTCAGTGACTTTGAAAAGCCAGTGCTTGGAAATAGCTGGCAGAATTATTGATGCTAAAAATGAATTAAGGATAATATTTAGTGTGTCTTGTAACTTTTTTGTGTAGTGAGGACTGTGCTGGTACTGAACAGGGGATGCCTGAGTGCTGCATTATCATTAGGAGGAGGAGTGAGGGAGGGACAGAGATAGCTGAGAGGGGGAGCTTTTCTCAGAGAGAGAAACTCAGCATGGTTGTGAGTTTACCCCAGCTTTCACTTTGGGTCCAAACATGCTCAATAGTGTGTGACATGCAGATATGAAAAAAAAGGAAAAACAAGAAACTTTACCAGACTCAGCTCCATCAATTTGCTGTGAAGCTGCGTAGCTGTGCTGGGAACTGTGGAGAGTTTGACTGAAAACAGTTTGAGATGTAATCAAAATAAGCTTTAAAAACATCAAGAGGAAAATTTTGACTGTCTGCAGTGTGTTTGGGTTCATTATTCAGGCATGTACTTAGTTAATTTAAGCCTGTAATATGAATTCTGTTTTTCACTTTAGGATGATGTACAGCTGCCAGCTTTGACACTTCTAATGGCTGCAGAACTCATTATTTTGTTTTCATCTCCTTTCTCCTCCCCAAACACACACATTAAAATGGTTTTTGTGAAATATCTTGTATCATAGGGTATATTTATAAAAACAGAGGATAGAGGCAACAACTAATACCATAAATAATTTTTTTAGTAAAAAAAATAAGAGATAATGCAATGAAAGCAGGAGCAAATAGTTTTCACTTGGCTGATATTGGTTATTTCTATTTAAATTTAAATTGGTTATTTTTATTTCAAACTACCACTGTTGATTATTTCTGGTACATTTCTGGATGGCCTGAGGAGTTGCACCTTGACACAACAAGCAGCAGCTCTGACCTCCTTGCCTTGTTTTCCAAGGGCATCACTGCTTCATGTGAGCAGGGATCACAAGGGCTGAATGGCTCTTTCACCCCAGGAGCAGCTAAATGCCAAAGCAAAGTTGGTTTTGTTTCAGAATAGTTTATTTTATACTCTGCTGACCAGAAAGCAAAGCTGCAAAGATCACTGTCATATTTTCTGAAAAATCCCCTTGCCCAAGATTCTTCTCCTGGGAAGCTGAGAAGCCTCAGAGAAAAAGGAAAACAATATGATCTCATTTGCTTCTCCTGTGTTTTGCTGCTTTGGAATGTGTTTGGAGATTGTTTATCCAACAGGTCATTGTTCCATTGGTTTCATGTGAATTGTTTTGACTTAATGACCAATCAGTGCCAAGCTGTGTTGAGGCTCTGGAAAGAGTAATGAATTTTTCTTTATTATCTTTTAGCCTTCTGTAAGCATCCTTTCTCTATTCTTTAGTATAGTTTAGTATAGTATTCTTTAATATAATATAGTATAATAAAATAATAAATTAGCCTTCTAAGAACATGGAGTCAGATTCATCATTCCTTCCTGCCATGGGGCACCCTGCAAATACAAGAGATCACTTTCAATATTAGGTCAAGAAAAGTTGTCAAAATTAAAAATAAGTCAAAATATATGACTTAGACTCATTTTGCAGTAGTTTTTTTTCATGGCTCAGTGTAGTCACTCCTGTCTCCTGCTCTTCTGATCAAGCTGCAGTGCTGAATGCCCAACTGTTCCCTCTTTGTTCCTTCCACTTCCAAATATCCCACTTCTGTGAGGAAGATATGATGCTGAAAATGCTGTATTGAAGATAATTAAGTACTCTAAGGCCTGGAATCCAAATTTATTCCCATGGAATGGGAGTTTTCTAGATTCAGAATAATGATGCTTAATGATAGTTAGCTCTACTTGCTATCAAAGGCTCAGCCCCTAAAAAGGAGAATGCATGGAGTGGAAGTTTTTGGAATCTTTCAGGTGAACAACTTCCTAGCTCTGTTAACTTCTTGTTCTTGTGCTCAGATAATCCTTTCCCTTTCCTCTGTTTCACAGGAAGGAAGTTTTTTACTTAGAGTTCAAATGCTGAGAAAACAGGGACAATATAATTGAAGTGCAAAGAAACCTAACATTAAGTTCTAAAACTCCTCTCCAGGCTGTTCTTTCTTTTTCAGCATTGTGAAAATATTGTTGGTTTGCTCTTTCATATTATGTATTCTAAGTATATATCTCATTTATATGTGATTTCATAAGCTGCAGGACTCCTGTTGTGAGCCTGCATTGTTTTTAGTTTGAGATCTGAGCTTTTAAGTGAGCCCAGGCTCCACAGCTGTTGCCTCCTTGCTGGATGCAGTGTTGGCTGCAAGGAGGAGAGTCCATTCATCTTTGGAAGGAGTTCTACCCTGATACAAATCTATAAAATCAGTGGATATGTCAGGCAAATCTGGGAAACCTATCAGTAAGGCTGAAGGAAAATACTGGAAACTTCCTTTTTTAGAACTTCAGGGAAATATGACAGCTGCGGTAATGTGTGTGTGTTTTAAAACCACATCAGAATTTATTTTCCATCTTTTCTTAATCAAAATGATTTCTTGTATATCTGAAGGGCTAATGGAGGCATATGTGCTAATTAAATGTCACACTGCAATTGCTAGCTAATTTAAAGTATTCAGAAATATTTTCCATCAAGTCATTCTGATTCATCTGAAGCTAAAGCTACCCTCCAGAACCAGTCCTCTATTTGCCAGTGACATTAAATAATAACCCCAAAAATATGCCCATGCCCTTTGTCTTTATCAGTCCCAATAAAGCTCTATATGGGGATTTTAAATTGTTAATCAGAAAAAACAAATTGTTAATTAGATGTAAACACTGCATGACATTGTACTGGGAAAAAAAAAGTTTTTAGTTGTTAAAAGGGATAATTGATTGATTCTGGTGTTCCTGTGTCAGTGTGAGTGTACAGTACTTAATTGGTTTTAGTGCAGTTAAAAAATGATATTTACAGTAACATGTTTCCATAAAAGTCTGTGAGGAACCAATAAAATATTAGGTCTGTTCTGATGGGAACACCTCATTTGCATTCAGTACCTATTGCAATATAAATTGGGATATATATTTAAAATTAACTCTTTCCTTTTGGTTTCTCTGGAGAAGTTAAAGCTGTTGCTGGGTGTTTGTCAGCAGTGCCTTCTTGGCATTTGTAGGTAATAAAGTCCAATTAATAGAATAACTGCAGAATTCAGAGTTACTTTGGTACTGACACTGGAATGGTTTGCCCAACCTTGCTTTGTAAAATCATATCAAGAAACATCAAATCTCTTGACACCCAGTGTTGTGCCTTAACTACAGAGAGCATTTCTATCAAAGTAGAGTTTATATTACTGAAGTTATATTTTTAATTCATGCCAGCTTCTCCTTTGCTCATCATTCATAATTGAGTCTTGGCCAGGTATATTGTAACCCTTCTTGATGGCTGAGGAGCTGTGGATTTCCCCAATTACTTTAGATATTAAATGGCTCAGATCTCTTTGCTTGTGCTAACCTCTGAGCTGACACAAAGCTATCTCATCATGCTGATACACACAGGCAGCAGCATTTCAGAATCTGAATTGCTCCAGCTCCTTGGAGAGCAGAATCATGGTGATAAACCACAGGCTTTGCTTCTTATCTCCCCTCATCACTATCCCCTCTCCTTCAGTTTTGTTAATTTTACATGCCAGCCACAGAACTTTTCAAGCTTTTCATATTTTGTTAGTTTTTGCAGGAATTTGTAAAATAACCTCCAAGAATTTATGGTTTGGTTTTTGTTTTTTTTCCCCCTAATATTATTTGTAGGCAGAAAACAAACGTAGCTTTTCTCATGGCTTGAGAATCAGTTATTCTCTCCAGGTACATCAAATAACATGACGTGAATGCTTTCCCCACTATTAGTGTGTTTCAGAAAGGGAAAATAGAAGTCTTGAATTCAAGTGTGAACCAAGGTGAGTGAACAGTATTCAATGCTGATGCAAACTCTGGGCTCTCTCTCTCAGCCTGGATCACTTGTGGGAAGCCCCTAAAGCAAATCCTGAGTTATAAATTGTGCACATCCTCTGTAATTAGGTCAACTATTACCAACTTCAGCACCACTGACACCACTCTCAACTTTGCAGAACAGCTGATTGCACAATTTAACATGGCAGGCACACCAGGCAAGCTTTTACTACTAGCTGTGAGACCCAGCTTGGGGAATACTAGAGAAAATATCCATGTAGAAACATGCAAAATGGAGTTCTAAGAGTCTCAGCTAACCTGTGGTTTTGGGAGAGGCAGCAGTGTTTGCTGATACAGAATTCTGCAGGCAGGGAATGGTGGTCAGAGCCAAATTTATTCCCCACAAACCCCCAGAGGTGATTTATAGGAGAAGTTGATGAACATCTGGTATGTTTTTGTTGGTTGCCCCAGTGAGGACATGCAGACAGAGCCATTTGAGGATAAAATCTGCTTATCAGCAGATGAAGTTTACAAAAGAGGAGGGGCATTCATGAGTGTCTGGGTGTCATAATCCCAACTTCCTGTTCATTCTCTCCTGGTGCTTTGCCATCCCAAGTGTACTGCTCTGTCCTCTCAGTTATTGTCACTTGGTGTTTGGACAAGATTTGTCTGTGAGAGAAAAAGTAAAAGGCAAAAACCCCAATTTCCCCCTTCTGCTGCCAAGCAAGCAAGCAAGTAAGCAACCAACCCCTCTTAGCTGATGCTCAGAACCAGGCAGAAATTTAAACTTTGCTGTGTGATTCATGCAGCTGAGGGCCAGGCAGTGGTGGAAACAATAAGGTGAGGTGCCACACAATATCCTGCTGCTGCTTATGGGGGATGAAAACCACTGTGGAAACTCAGGTCAAAACCTCTGTGAAGATATTTCTGCTCTGTTTGATTCCTTCACTATCAGGGAATGGTTTCATAAAAAGATAACCCCAAGTTATTAGTCCATAACATCACAAAACTGCTTTTAGTGAGCTGTTACCTGGCTCTGGCTGTGATGTGGTGCTGGCACGAAATGATCCTAAAGGGCTGCACGCTGTGAAATGGAAATGAAGTTAATGTACCTCGAAGACCTGGGAAAAGAGCAGCATTTTTACTCAGTGTGGAGCTGCAAGCAGCAGTGCTGGCATGGCCAAAGCAACCCCAGGGACTGGGGCACCTGGTGCTCATTGATATTTTTAATGGAGTTTGGGCTCCTCTTTCCCTTGGGTTGCTTTGAAAGTCACAGTTAAACGCTCTCCAAGTTAATGGAAGTGCTTTTATGCCTTAAAGACATATCATCAGGCTGAAGTGTTTGAAATCTTGCTTGCTAAGCTGTTAAAATGTTGGGTGAATATGTAAAAAGGAGGAAAAAAGGCTAAAAAGCTAAGACTACATTTTTCTGTACTAAAACAAAGGGAGTTTTTTGGCCCACCAGGGGACGCTTCCATGGCTGAGGTTGTACTTTGGGCCGTACCACAAAAGGATCAAAACTAGTTTTCTCTGTCCAAGGCCTGCACTCATTTCTCATCATATCTAGTCCTTAAAACAAGCTTGAGCTGACTTTTGAATAGTGATAAACTGCACTTTTGGTTGGGACAAAGGAACATAAATCCAAGTGTCAGGCAGCTTAGAAGCCAGTATGTCCTCATGATTGTTTAATGGAGTACAAAGGGAATTGCCTTCAAGCTAGTGAAATCTCATATCCACTCACCCATTGGTGATGCTTCAAAAAAGAAGAGAATTGTTCTCTTATGAGTCTTGGCATAAAAATTTAATTAGCAGTTGAGCTCTTTGGGAAGATAAAAAAAAAGTTATTTCTTTTTTTACAGTCTCTTTCCTTTAACTGTTTACTTTCTATTTCTGTATTCTTCACAGAGACATCTGCTGCCTTCTGCAACTATTTTTTTTCTCCTTCAGCAGTGATTCTGAAATTTTTTTTTCCCAGTTTCAGAAAACTTTTTTGTTTGTTTATTTTCTGGGGTTTTTTTTTGCATTATGTTGCATTAAATTTGAACACAGTTTTGGGAAGATATTCTGAACACAAGTCAAAGTAATACATGAAAACCTAATCAGACTTAATATATAGTGGGTACAAAACTGCTGCTGTTGCATAAAATAATAATAATTGCAGTCATTGATGGATTTGTTGAAATTACCCATTCTTTATATGAGTACAGATGAGTATATTTTAATCAAAAAATCAGTCCTCACCTGAAATCAGATCCTATTTATGTTATTTATTACATTTTCATCTCTTTAGCACGAGTTGTTTTGCTCTTAAAGGCATTAAATCTTATGACAGTATCTGCAGTGTCCCAGCATGTTTCCTTAAATTTTGAATTTGACTTTGTAAAAATTCCTCAGATTTAAACAAAAATAATTTCAGCTTTCTTACATCACAAGGGGCAGGAAACAAAAGATCAAGAAGAGCCCCAAACCTTTAACTCTGTTGGCATTTGTTCATAATGTCAAATGTCTTAACATCAAATTAATTACAGTTCTGATCCAATGTGACAAATTTTCCAGAAGTGCACTGGTGTGTTGTGATCACCTTGAAGCACAGATGTTTGTGTGCTCTCTGCAGTTACCAGAAATGGTTCAAATAATATTCTTTAGGACTCTCTTAGTTGAAATTTGGAACCAAACCTGCTTGCATTATCTAGGAGTTGACCTTTATTTTTCTAGTTGAAAACTAGAAAATGAATTTTTCATATGGGTGATATAGAGCTGTTCTTTAGAAATGTTTCCTATTTTCATGTCTTGCACAAGCCATTGTCTTTTAAACTTAAAAAAGCTTTGTTTTCAGTTTGAAAACACTGAAACAAATTGTTTTGGCACTTCTGAAGTTCACCTTCCTTGGGACAGCAGGCTCAGACTCTAGGTTGGAGAAGCTGAGTACAACAGTAAATATTCCCCTTGCAAAACCAGACTCCTTAAGCTCCCAGAACAATCTTGTTGTCCATGTAGGCCAGTATAGGAAACAGAAATATTGTTACAAGGCTCTGTTTGACCTTTGGTCCTTAAATTTGGTTGTTTTCCTTTAGGAAAGTATCACTGGAAGGGTACTGGGGACAGCCAAAGGTGATACAGAGACTCCATCATAGAAGGCATGAAAAGGACACTTTATAATTAGAAATCTACAGTTCTTATAGAAACAATGGTGAATTTAAGACCTGATTGGCCTTTAGGAATCTTCTCTCACACTGTTGGTGAATAGCATGCTCTGGAGAACCATATCTATAAACAATGGTTACAGAAAGAGAGATAATCATTGTTTGGATTTTTTCCTCTGAAGTTTCTCACAGCTTCTACACAGCTTCCAGGATTTTCCTGGGAGAGCCATGTCTCTCTCTGTTCAGAAGATACGTAATTACTACAGGAAAGGAGAGGAAGAAGAGGTCAGGGAGTCTGAGTGTGCTCAGGTAAAGGGGGTCAGAGAAGGGTTTGGGGTGAAAGAGACCTTTGAAGATGCCCTAGTTCCACCCCCTGCCATGGGCAGAGGCTGTGGCTTGCTCCTCTTGAGGAAATTGCTGACCTAGCTGGGTTTTTTGAGGTTTGTCTTCCCTGGGGAGAGCTGCATGTATGAGTATGGTTTAATTTCACTCTGCTCTGCAAATTGCTTTGGGCTTTTTCTCTTTACAAAGTCACCTGATGTGCCTGCTACTGATGTAAAACCTGTGTTTGGAAAGGTTTAAAGCCCTTAGCTTTGGAAAACCTCCAGTAAAGAAAGCTTTGGGCTGCTACACCTCTGAGTTCTGGCTCTGGCTTATGAGGTGAGACCAACCTGCAGAAAACTGTCCCTGTGTCCTTCTTCAGCACCCATTCCTCAAGTGCTGGTTTGTTACCAGACCTGAAATGAGCAGTGGAAAGCAAAAGCCAAACTTCCCAGGCTGCCTGATATTAATTCAAAGCCCAGAAAAGTTAAAGAGCAAAGGGCTCTGTGGAAAAAGGAATATGCTTTAAATAAAGTGAGATAATTTAGGTAGTCATGAGAAGCTTCTGAAACTTCCAGCTGCAGCCACAGATCACAATTCTTGCTTTTTCTTTCAGTGCATGCAGAAGATACGCACACAAATTACTATCTACAGAACAATGGGACCTCAACATTTTATTTTGATGCTCTTAATTGCAAAATAACATAATTACAGAATGACGAGGTTCTTTAGTGTGTTTGTTTGGGTGGATTGGTTTTGGTTTTCTGTTCTTTTGGGTTTTTTGCTTTGTAAGAGGGCTGTTAGACACAATAATGAAATGAAAAGTGTTTTGATAGAATGAGACATTTCTGGTAGATTTAGATCTTCTTAAGCTTGACAGCCCATCCTGTTTTAGGAGTAAGTCTCTTTTGGAGAAATTCTCTAAAGTTATCTCTTTTTTCTATCAGTAGAAGAAATTTTCTGGGCTGCTTCTTTCTTTTGCTTTGTGATCCTGCAATTGCAACTGTCGTGCTTTAAAGTCTGAATCTTGACATTTAAAAGGCATTTAATATTTTACATTTGTTATATAATTTTTTCAGGAATTATAAACAATAACTATAAAAGACTGGATTACATGATTGTAAGTTTATAATAAATGACTACATTATTTATTTAGTCTCACAGTGTTATTTGCACGCTACTCCACCCCCCCAAAAAAAATTATCCTCCACAGTAGTGTTTATGGAACTTTTATAACTTGTTATAGAACAACTTCAAAGGTGTAGACTTTTAAAACCCATTTTCTGAAGGGTTTATTTATAAAGTTTCTTACTAAAATGCAGTGAGGTGGGATGGCATTGTAGCAATTTATTAATAAGGATAATTCATGCATGCTGTGTCATAGAGTCAAATTTGGGGGAAATTATAAATGAGCAGAACTCTTCTGGGGGTTTTTAGTCATCACTTCAAATTGTGAAACATTCGTATCTTTCACTGTTTTTTTTCAGTTTTACGGAATTTTTGGATCCATTCCAGCGAGTGATCCAGCCAGAGGAGATCTGGCTGTACAAAAATCCCTTGGTGCAATCAGACAACATCCCCACACGGCTCATGTTTGTAAGTACCAAAGGTCATTTGATGGCTGCAAACTGAGTAAATGTTCCTTTGATAAGCAGCAGGAAACATTTCACAAGTGGAGGAAGTTCCTTTAATCCTAAAGGCAGCTCTTTTCCAAGCCAGTGTTGTCCAAAATGTAGCAAATGATGGGAAGTCTTTGAAAAGCAGCATTATCAGATGACTGAATTTATGAATGTTGATTTTTCAGTTTAGGATTGAGAGCAGTGGTAGCTAAGAGGGATGTGAGAGAGATGAGTAGAGAAGTTTTTTCAATTAGCTGGTTGGGTGACCTGACAAAACCTTGCCATGCTCTTAGAAGGTTAAGTGCTTAAATTTTGAGATCCAATTTGTTTTAGTCGTGTTAGGCGCTGAGATACTGGACTCTGAATAATCTTTTTTTTTCCCTAGAGGGAAAACCTTTGTTTTAGCTTCTGCCAACACTAAATATATCACAGAGCTGCCCTGCTGTCACTGCTCTTCTGGCTCTTCCCTGCTCAGCACATGCAGACTGGATGGCTGAATTTGGTTATCAAACTTCATAATTTTGATAACCTTCACTAGCAATGATTAATAATCATGATAATCTCTATATATGACTGCAGTAAAACAGACAATCTCAGAAATGCTGAAATTATGGCTGTAGTTCAGGCTGTAAAAGTGGTAGTTCAGTCTTTCCAACAACTGCCTCAAAGTCACCTTTTCCTGAGTCTTCAGTGAACCCAGAGTTTTACTTTACAAACTTGAGTTCAGATTAAATGCAAATCAGCTATATAATTTCTATTCAACTTTTTTTATAAATGCTTAATCCTTCATTTATAATAAAATTTTAATTAAGGAACAGTTTAAAGGCACCTCCTGCATATGAGGCAACCATTTATCCCAGCCTTCTAAGAGAGAGGCTGAAGGCCTGATTTTTAAATTTGCCTTTATAAACAAGAAACATTTTGTTTATATTGCATTAAGAAGCAGCTCTATTTTGGACTTTTTAATATTGGAGGGAAGAAAATATATGTTTTTCTTGAAATGGAAGACAGCTGTGCAAAAAACCAAAAATCAAACAACAAACAAACAAAATAACCCCCAAGCCAAACATTAAATTGTTGTGCTGGGAAAGACTGAGTTTAATGGTGTGGTTTTTGCTCATGCTCAGCATTACTTTGCCACATGGTTTATCTGATCTGTTTGGAACTGAGGAGTTCAAGAAGCAAGAGTGAATCATTGCACAAGGTTTTGCTGCAGAGGTGAAATGATTTTTGAAACCAGTTGAGGTAATCATTAATCCATCCTCTTATTCCCCAGGCAGTAGGCACTGGGAAGCACAATTCTGGGATAAATTTATAATATATTCCCATAATAATATTCCCATAATAATAATTCCCATCTAATATGTTCCCATAGCCCCAGATTTTGGCAAAGTTTGTGGTGGGTGGAACTTAGAGGCGACTCTGTGTCAGTAACATTTGTATGGTCTGTGTTCTCTTTCTGGCTCAGATTTTAAACAGTCAACAACTTCTTAAGAAACATGGATAATTTCAATATTCCTTTCTTATTTTTTAAATTTAAAAGAAGAAATATCTGACTCTAGCATTGCTCACAAGCTTTCATTATGGAAAGAATTTGTTGCAACTACTGCGCTCTGAAATTGAAATTATGGCCATGGTCTGTCAGAAAGCAATCTCTAAGACTTGATGAATTGCTGGATTGTTTTATTTGCTATGAGAGACTTGAATTAAGGAGAAATGTTGTGAATGCACATCCAAATTAGACAAAGCTGACTTCTGCAGGGGGAGCAAAAACTGGAATGAGCTGAGGCTGGTTCTGTGTCTATCAAAGGATATTCCTTGTCTTTGAAAGTGCAGGTAACTGCCAGCTTTCCCTTGGAAAAGTGGAATTGTGTCCCTGTAACTTCAGCATTGCCAGGATGAATAATAAATGACAGAGATTTTGTCCATGTTTCACAAAAGCCTGGCAATGCTGGAATATTTCACTGCTGGGAAAGGAAAGATAGCTGAGATTCATCAGAGGAGAGTATTGCTCATTAGAATGTTGCCAAATCTGTTTTAGATATGAGCCATAGAGAAACTTTTTTGCAAAATAAATAAAAGGAGTCTGTCACAAGCCACAATTTCTTTGTGCATGCGTTTTCCTGCAGAATAAAAAGCACCTTCCAGCTAATGCTTTTGTGTAAGGAGCAGCAATACACCATGAACATGAATAGTTCATCTCCCTAAAATATTCACATGCTTGTAAAATATGAGGAAATCTGCACTTTTACCAGATTTCTTAAGATGGATGGAGAAGTGGTTTGGAACAAGCTGCCACTTGAATGCTATTCTTTGTTGATAATTTCTGATGCTCCTGCTTGTTCAAAAGATTTCTGACTCCATTAAACCACCACTATGAGCCTGTCAGCCTTGGCTATATTTCTACATGTTCTTCAATCCTGGAATGCAGATATTTTTCATCTTTTTTTCCTTTTTTTTTTTTTCCTGGTGGCAATACTTATTTTTAAGAATGAAACTAGAAATTCTAGGATTTGCTTCAACTTTTTTTTTTTTTCCACACTGTCTCCGAAAGTAGAAATTAAATTGTTGATGGGGACAGAGAGAAGTGAATATTTCTGGAACAGTAATGTTGCATTGGCATCCAAACTTGAATTTCACACACACTTAAGACAGGGAGATTTTAAGTGGAAGTGTCTCCTCTTTTTGCACAAATTCTGGTGCCTGCCTTCCTAAATGTAGAAAAGGGGAACAGACTCCAGCCTGTGTTTTAATCTGCATGGTTCACTGAGTTAGTATTTTGGAGATGCAGTCAAGGACAATCTGGTGCAAGATGCACAGCCAAAATTACAAACATAGCCCACTCTCATGTTGTTTCCCACTCAGATTGTCTGAAATCATAAAGTGAGGACTGGGATTAATCTGTGGTATAAAAAGAATATTGAGTCATGTGTCTTTTGCCATAATATATCTGTCTGGTCTGGTTTTTCACTCACTGGGGCTATTTAAGAGTAAGGCCCAGTTCAGCTTCAGTAAAGAAAGCTTAATCTTACTTAAGACCTGGAACCTCTTGTGCCATTTAAAGTTTGATTTTTTCCTTGTTAAAAAACAAAACAACAACAAAAAAACCCCAAAAAAACAAAAAACTCAAACCTCAACCAGTAAAATTCATTTTTTTTTTTTTTAAAGAGAATAAAATGTGTGCACTGAGGCACAGATACCATTTCAGGTTCCTGGCAGGAGGATTCCTGTCCTCCAGCACTGACAATTACAGGATATTCTGTTTAACCAGTGACTAAACCTGGAGATTGTCAGGTGTTGTTTTTCTGAGTTTGAACGAAATGAAGCAGTTTGCTCCACATCCGAACACTTGTAAACAAAAGAATCATAAAGACACAATCTTCCCAATGCATTGAAGCATGACAGTTGAAAAGAAAACAAAAAGTAAGATAAAGAGCATTTTAAAATGCCAGGAGGTTGGTGCTGCAGGCTGTTGTGCTGAGTAGGGGCACACTGAACCCTCAGCCTGGGTGGGTGGGCTGCCTTCCTCAGCAATGCACACTGAGGAAAAAAGGTCCAAAATCTGTATTTTGGAATTTTGTGGACCTTATAGACTGTTCCTTTTTCATTGGAGGAGCTGACATTTTAAATGCATCTCTGGGCAATTACAAATCAATTATAGCTGAGGGCTGTATTGGAATATTAATGTGCTTGTCACCCTGGAGTTGCAAAGACAAATCATCCCACTTTGCTTAAGGTCAGGAGTTTGATAAAGATCATTCAGTTTAAATGGAGCTGGCTGCAGCTAATTATTAATCAGTGGGCCAGAGGAGGAATTGATGCTCTCACACATGGTGTTTGTTATCTCTCACAGGCAATTTCCTTCCTCACGCCGCTCGCAGTCATTTTTGTGGTGAAAATAATCCGTCGAACAGACAAGACTGAAATTAAAGAGGCTTTCTTAGGTAATGTATGTCATTCTTCAAGGTGGAAAAGTGTCTGATGGCTCTCAGAGATTGATTCCAAGTGTAGTCCAAGCCTTGAAGAAAACCTGTCTCCATTACAGCCCATTATAGGCGTTGTCAGTGCAGTTTCAGGGCATCTCACAGAAGCCTTTGGGTTTATGTGAGTTTGTAGATGTACAAATTCAGTGCCTTAATTCCACAATCTAGCCAGCAAGGACTGGAATTTGATCAGCAAAGACCAAGTCCATCTGAGAGACTGTTCAGATGTTATATTTTTTCTGTCACACTCAATCTATTACTTACCTCTTATTTATACTTGCAGCTATTCTAAATCAAGGCTTTGACTGGAAAGTCTTGTGCAACTCAGCTGTTTAGTGTAGGAAATTACTCCTCTCATTGTTTTCTCTGATCTTCTCCTGCCATTCACTGTTATCCATTGCTAAATCCATGGTCTTGGCTCAGTTTTTCTAATTAGAAGCTGTTGTTTCATCCTTAACTGCCAATGGAATTAGCTGTGCACTTAATCCTGCACTGTGAGCAGTAGTGGCTGTGCCATGGGTTAGGTCTAATTGCAGTTGTAGGCAGGAAATTGGAGCAGGGGACAATGAAAAGGGTAAGGTTTAAGCTGTTTTAGCTAATTCTGGCCGTGCCTATATCTTGAAATCTTACAGTGGAATGTGCTCAGATCCTTTTTGTAGATAGATATTACCAGAGACCAGTATTGATTCAAGCACTTTCACTGGCAAGGGATACCTTGAACCACTAAGAACTGCAAATGTTTTTGTTGGCCCTATGTTTGAAATATTCATAATTCTGAAATTCTGTTTTACTGGTTAATTTACACTTTATTTATTGCCCCTTACATGGTAAAATCAAAGCAATACTCAGCCTTGCCTTAACTAGGTAGGAATGTAAATGGCACGGAGTAATTGGAAAAAACAATTTAGACAAGGCTTCATTCCCATAGATTATTCTTTCTCTAGTTGCTCTCACACAAGTGTGAAATGATCCTAGGTTTGTTTTGACTGCTGTCAGTCATTTGTTGTAAGTTCTGAAATGTCTTTGAGTGATACTTCACTGACAAGTCCACTCAGTGGAAATAACTCCTCATTCATGAAACACACACAGTTCTGAGCCTCCCTTCCTGTTGTGTAAGCAGGAAATGAGCTTAGGCTCAGTTTCTCCACCACTTACTTTCACCTTTTTCTTCTAAAATGACATTATTTATTTATTTTTCCTGCTGTTTTGCCTTCTGTTGCTATTCCCTCTATAACATTACAAGAAAAGTTGCCAGCTTCCCCAGCATTCCCTTTGCTGCCCCGACTAAGGAAACACCAACCCTGATGTTCTGTTCAGTTTGTGCCATAAGTGTGGAACTTCTTGTGGCTTATTTGCCACCTATTTACCAGTTCAGGTGCACTGTACTCTAATAAAGTTCAGTATCTGGTGATGTGAAGGTTCATTAGGGGTGATGAGCCTCTGGTTTGCTGAGATCTGGCACAGAATGTCCATTAAGAATGATCAGGGAGTCCCCCAAAAGGTGGATTTCTTTAAGCATGATGCATGGAGGGGAGAAAAGGTGAAAAAGAGATGAAAATTCTTTGCCACTCATATAGCCATTAATAGAGAGAAGGGGATTCAATGCACCTGGAGTAAGGAGGAGTTAATTTAGGTGCCCTTAAGCCTTCCCCTGGGAGTTGTAAATCTCTCACTGACTGGATTATATGACTTTAGATGGGCAATATGGATCTTTCTTAAAGGAAACAGCAGCAGAACAAATAGATTTTTTTTTATCATCCTGCATTCACAGTCTCACTTGATGCTTGGCTTGCCAGTGTAAGGAATGTGCAACAGTGAAGGCACAGCTCTGTCAGGTGTACAAGGAACAGTCAAGACAAAACTCAACAAAAAGACTGAATTTTACTGCCTGTCTCCAAAAGCAGACGTTTTTTAAGAAGGGCAGTGTAGTGCTGTGGCATTGCTGGTCATCTGCATTTGACTTTATGGAAAATTTTCCCATGCAATTTCCATAAAAAACTGAGACAAAACAATGGAGGGTGAAAACAGAGCATGAGATTGAGTGGTCACTGTGAACACAGATGTTGAAAGAAGAGTTTATTTAAGAGTATGGGTGTCTCTAGGATTGACTTGTTCTTTCATTTTTGCTGGCAGCTATTGTTATATTCTGAGAAAACCCTTATTTTTGCTTTGATGAAGGTCCCACTTTTTTTTTAACTTTAAAAAATATCACACTATAACACATTTTTATGATCTGTAATATCCTCAGGCAAAGGTTTTATAGAGACAGGATGAGTGCTGCTGAAGTGCAGCGTCTGGGGCAGCAGCCCAAGGAGAAAATAGCTCAGTGGCTGTCATAATCAAAGCTATATTACTGTAAATGTTCTGCTGGAAATCAGACATTTGCCTGATAATTTTTTTTCTGATGGGAAATAAAATTCATTGGCTCCTGGTTTGCAACAGGGAGCTACGGTGTGGACTGCAAAATTAAATCATTTTTAATCTAAAATGTGTGTATGTGCAGGATCCAAGTGCCAGTGAAATCAAGGCAAAGATCTCCACAGGCTTGAGATGAGGTTCTTTGAAAAGTCTGGGGACTTGGCATGCAAGCACAAATAGAAGAGATGATTAATTCTCACCTAGTATGACAGTTCTTTCTTGTTTTCCAATTTTATTAGAAGAAATTGTTAATCATGGGAGCAAACATGAGGGAAAAACACTGAAATATTTAATCAAAACATCCAAATCCTTTTGAAAGAGAAATAAAGTCATCCAATTGTAATTTTGGCCAAAAGGCAATGCTTTATTCTGAAAGTGAAGTGTTTAATTGCATCACACACATATATATATATATATGTGTGTGTGTGTAGATATATCAATATATCTTGTGTATTGGTCTATGCAGGAATTCTGCTTGACATAAACAGCATGAGAGTTTAATCTGGTAAATTACAAAACTCAAAAATTGCAAACCCACAGTACTTCATTCTCTAATTTTTTTCCATTTATTGACTTAATGCCTGTGCAAATGGCATGGTAGGAAAACTGGCTTTGTGTAGGGAAATAAGAACAAAGTAAGTAATGATTATTACAGTGCTCTGAGGTCTGTCCTTAGTCTGGCTAACAAGAAAAACAGTAGGTTAAAAAAAATCATTCAGTTTTCAGCCCAGTAATGGTTTAAGTCTGTAAATCAAATGCTGTAATGCTGCAGTTTATTGCTTGGTACTTAGGTTATTATTGTTCTCTTTGTTCATTGTATTTTGTAGCTGTTTCCTTGGCTCTAGCCCTGAATGGTGTCTGCACAAATACTATTAAATTAATAGTGGGAAGGTAAGTCCTGTCATGTTCTAAATGATGGGTTTAACTTGAGAGGAATGGAGACAGACTGACAGCTACAGCAAATCCCAATAAATAGAGAGCTGCTGCTCCAGAGCACGTGGAGTCAGAGGGGCCCTGTGGAGCTGTCCTTGGCCTGGTGCAGGTGTTGTACCACTTCATTAGGTGACACCCCACTGTGGCAGGAATCCATGGCCGTGTTCTGCTGCTTGCTTGACTGGCTGGCAGACCCAGACAAGAGAGGGCTTTGGGAGGAGTGGTGGGAGCTGAAATCAGCTCATTAAATTGGCAGCACGGGAGGGGAGAGGCACAGCATGTGGGAGCTCAGATGCCAGTGCCCGTGGTCTGATTAAATAGGAATCAGTTAATTTAGTGAAAAGCAGATTCTGTGTCCAGGTGACATCCACATCCACAGCAAAACAAGCCTGGCAGCTAGGCAGTAAATGCATTCCTAAGTAGAACATTTATTTAGGGAAGTATTATTTTGAATGAAGAGCTCAGAAAATATGTTTTAGGTATTTTTTGACTCTATATCAAAATTTTAAATGATTTCAGCTGAAAAATATACATTGACTTGAGTTAATACACTGTGTGACCAAGCCCAGTGCTGTTTTTGTTGCTGGGATGTTTTGCAGCATTGAGGAAGCAATACTTGTGTTTGGTTTCTGATGAACCCTCTCTGCTGCAGAACTGGTGCCCTGACAGTAATGGCACTTGGCACTTTTATTTGACGGGTGCTTTTAAAATAATTAAGATTACACCCACTTCTTTAGACAGGAATAAGCTCATTTATCCTGCATTCCAAGCCAAGTATTTTGCTGTCAGCTAGTCTCTAAATCTGTGAGGCCCAGCTCACAGCAGGGTCAGGAGAAGCTCAGATGTTTGCTCAATGCACTGAGACAGCATCAGGGCTGGTTTGGATTTTGGTGGCTGATTTTTGGATATTCTGAGCTGGGTGTTTCAGCAAAACCTGTGAAAATTTGGGAGTCATTACCCTTTGTGCAAAACTGATCACTCTAGGCAAGAGTAACGTGCATGTGTGTGATAAGCAGTAAATGTAATAATCACTGTGAGGTTTATTTGGTACTACAGCTTTTTTTGTATTTTTAATATCCATGGTGTTTTTTGTAGACCGCGTCCCGATTTCTTTTACCGCTGCTTTCCAGATGGAGTAATGAACTCTGAAATGCACTGCACAGGTGATCCAGACCTGGTCTCTGAAGGCAGAAAAAGCTTTCCAAGCATCCACTCTTCCTGTAAGTTCACTTAAATACAGTGCCTCTTCTGTAAAAAGCTGTCCTTTCTGTGCTTTGGGGTTGCTCTTTTTCTTCTGGATCGTGAACCTGATTTTTGCTGGAGGAGTCTGAATTTCTGACTTTCAGAAAGTCAGAAATTTCCTTCTGAACATAAAATTGTGAGCCTGTGACCCTTCCTCTTGGGAGCCACCTGAGAGCATTCAGAGTCATAGCAGAACATTGAGCAGAGTGAAGCATATTCAAGGTTCCAGAACACTGTGATTCTGAGGGGCATCAGTTCCCCAGTGTGGACCTTTGTCTAATAGTAAATATTTATTTTGTTCTATTCCAATGAAGAAGGACAATACAGTCACTCTTCTTTTGGCTTTAGGTGGTCCTCAATCTTGGTCTCATGGTTTGATCAGGTACCATCAGTTTGTGCTCTATCCTGACAGATTTTTAGGTGGCGTTTTGAGAATTCATCTACCTGAATTAGTTTTGCTAACTTAGGTGTTTGTAAAGGTTCCTTTCTCTGTCTTGAGAAGATGAGTTCTAGTGTGTTTTATGCCATGTCTGATAAAACTTCTTTTCATTTGTAAAATAAATTGTTTACTGTAAGCTTCTTTGGAGTTTTTCGGCCAGTAATGTTTGTTGCTTTCAGCAACAGTTCTATTTCTAAGAGCTGCCAATTGAGAACCACTAAGTTGTATCTATGGATTTTTTTTGCAATTGTTAACTTCAAGTTGCCTAATTGTACAGAAGTATATACTGCAAACAAGTTGGGTGATGAGATGAATGAAATTGTGAGCTGATTTTGCTCCTTCTTTCTTGTCTCAGTCACAGAAACAAATAAGAGAGTATTAGATGATTGTGGCTGTGTTATAAGCTTCAGTTCTAAGCCAGGGGGGCAGCCACAGGAGGAGTCCTGGGGTTTTCCTCTCACCTGGCACTGGTTGTGTAAGCTCTGAGTATGGTGCTGCAGCTCACACCTAATTTATTGAAGCAGAATGATGTCCCAGAGTATTTAGAATCTAAATTATGAGAGCAGCTTTCTCCATCTCTGACATAAGATTAGTGTGGCTGAGTTGAGTGTATTTCCCACCACAAAGCCTTTTATTAAAATGTGATAAGAATGAAGAGATATTATATATTCAGTAATTTTTATCACTTGGTTAAGTGTATGTTAGAGTTTAGAGGCAATTCTGCAGCTGCTTGAACTACTTAGCTGTTTGAAGCCTGATGTTATAATATCTGTCTCTGACAAGCCTTAAGAATCCATACATGTTTTAGTCTCATAATGGAGAAGAAAAGCATTTAATTTGACAATCATACAATGCTAACCCTTCTTCTCTGCAGCAAAATTATTTTAATAACCAAAATTGTCAGTTTTATCAAGAACAGTTTATAGCTGTGATCACAAATTTATTTTCTTGCTATTGCTTCATTCCCAGTAGTATAAAGAGTGGTAACCAAAAAGGTATTATTGGAAGCACACCATTGTATTGCTTTCCTACACCTATGAAGCAATGAGGATGTTTGGGATATAATAATTCATGTTTACAAATTGTGCTATAGTTTTCTATTTTCTTAGCTCAGTTTTAAAAACTGTCCTTACTGGCTTCTTAATGTGTGAGTATTTACAAACTTTCCCTCCATCATCTCAGTCCAAAACTTTTTCCTTGGTACCTTTCTCCCTTCCTTCAGCACAAGATTGTTACAAGGTAAAGTGAAGGAGTTCCACTCTTCAGATTTCTGTCATCCTTCACTGTATGTTGTGAAATTCATGAAACAGCACCAAAAAGGGTTGTTAGTTTGGCTTTTTTGTTTCTGTTAGTGTTTGGGGGATTGTTTTTTCTATTTCATAACTGCAGAAATGTAAGTGGTGAGGATGAGAGTTGACATAAACTATAGTACCTCTCTTGGTATGATGGTTTTAAGTAGCCCACTAGAGTTTGGTATTTCCTATTTCACTTGAACCCGTAGGGAAAATAAATCACTAGTAAAAGCTGCCAGGCAGCTCATAAAGACGAGTTAGAAGCTTCAGTCAAGAGCCATTCTCATCTTCAAAACAGTTTTTCTTAAGGCATTTCTAGGATAGGCTGTCAATCACAAGCTTTGTTATACCAGAATCTAAAACTTCATCCATGCAAGACGAGGCCTTTAATGAGAAAATCTGTGGTGCTGTAAATGGGGAGCTGTGAGAGGGTAAAATGCAGGGATGTGTGTCAAGAGTGACAGCACTGGCACTCCCAGATGGCCTGGCCTGACCTTGCTTACTCCATAAAAATGTTGTGAACAGCCTGTTACCATTCTCAGAGCCAACTTGTGTCCTGAAGGAGAGTTCTCTTTTCTTGGAGCACAGATGATTTCCTTGGCTTCACCTCCCTGGGCCAAGGAGAGCATGGCATAAAAGAAGAAAAATGTGTGGAGCACAGGCTGTTTCATAAAGCCAGAGAGGGACGTGCACATTCCACTGGATCAAAGAAATCTCTGGACCTTTTGGATTGTTTGGAACCCATTTTGCTTCTTTTCCAGTGTGCTGCCAGTCTTTGAGAGGGGATGGACCTTTGGCTGTAGGAGCCCAGACTCCTGCCTGTGTCCAGTAGCTCACAGGTGCTCCTGAGTGGCACAAATACTGCTATTTTGACACTCAGAATATCTCTGAAATACACATTTGTTTATTCCATATTTAGCATTTCCATGGTTTTATAATCCATTGGCAATTTCATGCTAATTTAAAGCCAGCACCTGTGGAACCATGCAGCCTCTCTGTGCCCATACTTATCAAAACAGTGATGTTTAAAGATCACAAATTCAGCATTTTTTCCTGCCTGTGTCCTGCCTGTGTGCCTTCTGAAGAGTTTTCTTGCAGAGAACTTTGGGGCAGCCTGCCCTGGAGAGGCCTCATGGCATCCCCACCTCTGCAGATGTTTTTTTTTTCCCTCCTTGCAGCAAGATGGAAAGAGCAGCAGCAAGCTACAGACCGAAAATGAGCAACCAAATGGATGGACATACAGACAGAATGATTGAGTGTATTCAGTGAAAGCAACAGAACAAATTGTGCAGAAATCAGCAGAAAACCTTTTATTGGCAATGATTACCCAGCATACCAGCTGATGAAAAATGTGATGTATGGATAAAGAGAATTTAACTGAATGCAATACAGGCAAGAGGAAAATTAAGGTGAATGAACACAGAACAATTAATTGGACAAGCCATGTGCACAACTGGGAGCTGAAAAGATGACTGAATTTGCAGGCATGCATTGTACTAATGGGATGGATAGACAGTTTTTTGTAATTGATTTCTTCCTTTTCATCAAATGCCTGATGTCATTTTGACATGTGTGTCAGGCTGACAAAATCTCTCCACAAACAACATAGGAATTTATGAGTCCTGGAGTGTTATTTATCTAAAAATCAATTTACAATGCTTGTAAATCCAGGTTTGTATCCAGTGAAGCAATTCCAGGTAGGCTGGATAGGCAGTAATTAAAAATGGAAAAGAAATCAGTAGGGTTAATTTAATTAACAGTTCTTTGTTACTTTGAGTAGCTTTATACATTTACCAGCTCAAAGAAGATTTCACAATGTGCCAGTCTTTATGCAAGTTACAAGAAGTGAGCATTTCATTGGTACTTGTGTGGACAGGGAGGTCTGAGTCTATTTTGGTGACAGAATTTAGAATTTGTATCATTACCATGGGGTCATGAGAGAAAATGCCAGATTTCTAAATCCTGTATTAGTGTTAAATTGCAGTTAGCTATAATTGGTTATAATTGCTATAATTGGGTAAATATCTTTGTTTGGAGAATGTATCTTAATTTTTTCAGGGAACATGTTCAGCCTGGAAGCCACCAGGGTTTTTCATGCACAAGGAAGGCTGATTCTGCTTGACCACATGTCAAGAACATGTTTAATTAAGGTGACAGGAATACTGAATGTGTTTTCCATATGAGAGCTCACATTTCTGAAAGAATGTAGGGTTCATGAGCTGCAGCTTAAAATTGTTGCCATGCCCTGGGACTTCTAAAGAGTTCTCAGAGGAGAGCAGAAGAATATGAGCAGGAAATTTCCTGTGGTGTTGCCACATCACCAGTTGGGTGTGTGGAAGGAGGGGGGAAATTGGAAGAAGGGGTAAATTCTCTTTTCACTTTATATCCTGGTAATGGCACAAATATGAACTGGTTCCACCAAATTTTATGAGTTGGGTTTTGTCCATGTCTTTTTCTAGTTGCTGTCTGAAATGAATTTTGGCTTAAAATATGAATCCAGATCATCTTTCCAAGTTTTGGATACAGAGCTCTAAATCAAAAGAATAAAGACCTGATCCATTGCATTCTAACTGAATCTTTGACCCAGGTTTCACCTGTATAAATGAGGACAGGCCACCAGCAGCAAACAAAAGTGCTGCAATAGTAGTATGTGTTTATGTTAAAATGGATAATAAATGAGTCTTGATTTATTGCCAAAACCAGGACAACTTCATGGCTACATCTGAAATGTTTATGTTCATATGTTGCTTATCAGAACAGTAAGCAGCAAATCACCATCAAAGGCTTGCTTCAAATATTGTTCAGTAAAATGGGCTGTTTAGCTTAAAAGAAAAAATTAAATTCTAAACAGGGAGATGTCCCATATGCTGCTGTGATTGTAGTAATGGAGTCCTTGTACAAGCAAATATGGGTAAATAATAGTAACACAACACAATTTATTTAGAAACACCAAAAATCCTCTGTGAATTTAATGCCAGATTCTTGACCCTGTTTGCTTTCTTAGAGGAAGTGATTAATTCTTCATGATGTAACTCCCTTTAGGCTCTTATTCTGCTCAAAACATTTGCAAGCAAATTGCAGTTGCCAGTTTTGGCTTTAGCTTTATTTAGTGCCTATTTTTAAATGTGTTATTTCTGAGTTGGCCAGAACTATTGAAGCTGTGTTTTTCAGCTAAGGAATTAGATTAGAGGAAGTTGCATGAAACTGGTTTTGGTACCTTTGTAGTGAAGCAAAAATAGTGGATTGGTGAGAGGTTAATTCAAGCTCCTTGGGGCTTGTCCTGCTGAGTGTTGGTCAGGGGGAGATTGAGCCCATGGTGGCCACCAATACCCACAGAGACATCGTGAAACTGATGTGTCTGCTGTGAAAAAAATGAATAATCACTTGCTAGTCTGTTTTACATCAACTTATAGTTGGATTCACAGAACTCTGAGGATAAAGGTGCCTCTGGAAATTGTGCAGTTCCAGCCACAACCGATAGCAGGGTCAGGGTGAGAAGGTTCCAGAGGATGATTCCCAGTTGAGTTTTGATTTAATGTGAAGATTCCACAATCTGTCTCACAGGGAAGCTGGTCCAGTGCCTGACCACTCAGTGAAAATGTTGTTTGTTATATTTAAATGCAATTTCCTGTGCTTCAGTTGGTGCCAGTTCACCTTGTACTGGCTGCCACCCAGCAGAGCTGGGATGTCCTTCCCCCAGTTCAGGAATTTGCATTTCCCTCTGTTGGACTTCAGGAGATTCCTGCTGGCTACTGATCCCATCAACTGATTGGAAGCCAAACTTGCTGAAAATTAAACATTTTAACATGGTGGCTGCAGAGATGATTGAACTTTCACTTTCACATTGGATTGGATGGATTTATGGGAATAGAATTAATTAAAAATTAACATATCCTGTATAAAATTGCTATATCAGCAGCAAAATAAATAAAACACTTATGATTTTTATTTTTCTATCTGCAATTTAGTTACTTAAATTAGTTTGAAAAGTTGACTTTTGGATAAATTGTGTCCTTTTTTAAAAAAAAAATCTTTATTGAGTCTAGAGATGCCTTTTTGCAAGGAAAAAATAGAGTTTTAAAGAAATGGTTTTGTGATGGCATCTCAATTTTATATTTATAGAATGAATCTTAACACAGAGCTGTGCCAGAGCTTTCATTTCTCATGTGGGTGTTTTTTTTCTTCTTTTTATTATATTGCTGAAAGAGGTTTGTAGATATTACTGTTGACTATTGCTGAAGAAATCAGAGAACTCAATCAGGAACCTGAAATGAAGAATGCAATCAGAGGCAGTGGGGACAATAGCAGTGACTTGTGTTGTCATGTTTTTTAATTACCTCCTTGATGAACAAATGTGTCTTGATGTGTTTGAGAAAGTAATGGCCCTTTAGAAGTGAAGAAGAAAATTATTTTCTTTGCCTTTTGAGCTATAGTTTACCCTTGGAGACAAAATGGAAATATGGAAAAAGCTGAAGTTAAAAAAGTGAGCTGCAAGTGTAAGTAAATCTCTTATTTTAGCTGCAGTCAACCAGTTTGCCAGCAGCTGCTGCTGGTTTTGGGTTATTAAATTGCAGTTTCTTGGTTATTATATCTGTCTAGTTTGCTTTCATCTGTGCAGGGAAGGAGCTTAATTACCTTTCAGTCTAATTCTTCCTTTCTTTTTTCCTAACCTTAGATTTTTAGGCAAATTTTGTAAGCTAAGGTTAAGGTATTGGTTTCAGGGGCTGCAGAAGACTTTGTCGTGCTGCTGTGGATTTCAGCTGTATCTAAAGTAAAGAGCATTGTTCTTCTGCCTGACCTTTTCTGTTCAAAGTTCTCTGAGTCACAGCACAGATCTAAAGATCAACTTCCATCTGTGAACTGTGGTGACAGCTCTTCTCTGGAGTGAAATGGGTCAGAAAGCACAAGTTTGATTTGCGATTGGAAGGCTGTGAACTCCCGGGGGGCTGGCACATCACTTTCTGACCATGTCTGGGGAAGAAATCTCACCACAGTGCTGGCAAATATTGAGATCCCTTGAAACTGCCATTGCAGCACATAAATCAGAGTATGCAGGGGAGTGTTCTACCTGCATTAGAGCTACTTGCAAGTAAACCCAAATATTCTGTGTCCATGGGGACTTTAAAACTCCCTACTGAGCACTCACCTTTGTGAGCTGGGGTGGGTCTTTTCCACCCTAAAAGAATTAGTTGTGATCAGTCTCCAAATCCTCCTTGCACACTCAAATCCCCTCTGAGCAGCAAAAGGGATAGACCTGACTCACACAAGATCATGTTCTTCTAATGCAAACAACTCTGAATCCAGAACAGTTTCATTAAAATCAGGAGTGCCAACTACAGTTCTGCTATAAGCAAAAGAAAAATAACTCAATAAAACCCTTGAAATTGAATGATAAAGTTAAAATGCCAGGCAGCTTCCTTTAGAGGTGACTGACTGATTTATCAAACAGCAGAAATCTCAGTCATAACATTTTCTGAAAACATTAATTTAGGTCTCTTGAAAGCAAGGGGATATTAAAAGGCTCTTGAGATAAAAGCTATGAGATAAATGCAGGAAATCAAGTATACTATTTATGCCAGAAAGAGAAAAAAAGCACCTGCAATAGCCTCATTTGGATTTTGCTAATGCTGTCAGTTCCACATAGAAAACATGAGTTATTAGGTAATTTATTTCCCCTTCCTTCTGCAGAAGACTGAGCAAATAATGACATTGGTGTTTTCTCAAACAAAACCTACATGACAATTATTTATGCAAAATACTTTTTAAAGTAATACTGCTTTGTTGAAAACTACTGATTTGTCTGGTGTTTTTTTGTTGAGACTTTCAGTTTTCCTTTGTTTCAACCTGGATTAAGACAATGGGTTTGGAAGCCTCTCAGTCTGGCTCCTACATTTTTTATAAGCAACTGGGAACTTTTGGAGAATGATTATGTTGAGGGTTTCCAACCATGTTGGAAGGCAATGCTATTTGGATTTGTGGATGAAATAGCATTGGAAGTATTTAAAAAAAAAAATCACTCACAGGGAAGGTAGAGGGAAGGAAAAAAACCTCTGGATGATTTTACTGAGGGAATTAATGAGAAAATAGCAATCAGAATGATTGGCCCAATGTTTAGGCTATCAGAGCATTTCCACAGACATTCCACAGACATCTAAATATTTAAAACATCACCTGCTTAGTCATGCAAGAGGTTCTCTATCATATGATAAGCTATTTTATTCTTCATTTTATTAGCCTGTCTTTGCTGGTCTCTTCACCCTGAGATCCACAGGACACGTGGGAATGATTCAAAGCTGTGCCAGGGGTGGTTCAGACTCAATATCAGAATAATCTCTTTACCATGGGGGTCGTCCAACCCTGGAAGAGGCTTCCCAGAGAGCTGGGCAGTGTTTGCCAAGCCTGTCACTGTTCAAGAGGCATTTGGACACTGCTCTTACAAATTTGCTTTAGCTTTTGGTAATTTTTTTAATGAAAAAATAATTTAAAATAATTAACTAAAATAAATTAATTTAAAATTTAATGTTAATTTAAATTGATTTAAAAATTAATTGGAAAATTATTAATTTTTAAGCTTTTTCAGCCCTGCAGTGGTCAGGCATCAGGACTGGGTGATAATTGTTGGTCCTTTCCAACTGAAATATTCTGCCCTTTTCTGTTCTATTCTCCATGTTCCCTGCTCTGTCTACCTTCATTACGTGCTTGAAATCAGTAAGTTTGTGTGGATGAAGAGAGGAAGATCCCACTTGAACAAACTGAATGACTAGTTGATGTAAATATCAAAACAGTCAATAGGCAATGTTTAAAAGATATTTATGCTGTCAAACAGTAGGATATGATTTCAATTTCTGGTATTGTTTATGGCAAGGAGGCTGGAACCTCAATGAAAAATATTACTGTGTACAGAAATGCCTCTTGCAGCAGGACAAGTGATGGTAGGAGTTAAATAGGAGGAGCAGGAGAATAATTTGGATGTGAATATCCATGGATCTGGCCTTGATTCTATCTATTGTTCTATGGTATTTCTTGGAAATGTGAATTTTCCTCTAACAGCTGTAGTCCTGGTATCTGGTTCACAGAGCAGCACTGCACTGGTTTGGATGTGTCCCATTCCCCCCAGCTGGACTCTGCTGATTTGGGCTGAAAGCATTCTCAGGATTACTCCTAAATTAGGTTTCCATCTAGTCCCCCTCCTCAGTTTTGGGAGAAAAAGAGAGAAATCTCTTGGGTTTTGCCTCTCTGAGCCAGTTATAAATTCTGTGACAGCAGCCTGGGAATGGATTCTCCTCTTAGCCAGGTAAAGACTCCACAGCAACTCTCAGAACATCCCAGCGCTTCTCTGGTGACTGGCTGGTTGTGAATATTTTATTGTCTCTATCTCTTCACAATTGACTGCTCCACTCAGTGTTTGTCACTGTATATCATCAGAGATATTAAAGCTGATTATATCATTTATGCTCTAGACTTGCCTGATGAAGCACTAACTAAATTAACCCAGCATTTTTGGTGTTTCTTGCTGGACCACTACAAAGAAGAAAGTGACTGGGAAATGTGTCATTAGAATGAAAGGACAGGTGGCTCCTCCTCCCCTTTTCCACTAAATAATTAAAATTAGTCAGCTGTAAGAACGAAAATATTTTTACATGTTAAAAGACATCCATTTGTTTGAAAAATTAAAGTGAGTTATGTGCTTCAGAATGGAGAAATTATTGAATTTCAATAGAAGTGTTTGCTATCCTGTGATAATTTTTATAAAATATTACCTCAGTACTTGTAATTATAGTTGGGTATCTAAATTCAAACTGTTAATTATCTTTAGCTAGCAATTTCATGGAGGATAATCATATTTCCTTCACTTGAAAATGAACATTTTAAGTAACAAATGAGCTACAAGCCACAGGTTTTTGGCAGTAATTGCTGCTACTCCCCTATTTTCAGGATAAATCTCTTAATTAACAGCTGTATGGCACTGTCTCACTGAAATATTTCATTCTTTTATAAAAGAATCCAGGGAAATATGAAAAGGATTTCTTAGATATGCAAGGAAAAAAAAAAAGGTCCTGAGGGGTTTATTGGCTTCTTAATTCAAACTCTGAGTATGCTCAGGAATGGTTACGTGTAATGTTTCTACCTCTTCTCTGACATAATTACCTGTGAATGCTCAACTACAAGGGCTGTTGGAATTCATGAGGGGCTTGGGGAATGAACTCCTTAATGTTCAGTTTTCCAGCCTTAATTATAAATCAACTCTTTCAAGCCTGTGTGAGGTTCAGATTATGTGTATGCCTCAGAAAGATATTCCTTTTTTTCTGAATAAAAAAGGTGATGTTTTAATACAAGAATCCTGGAGGTGTAAAACAGTAGTTCCTCACTGAGATTTATCCTACCTGGCCAACTGAATTTATTTATTATTATTTATTTATTAATATAGATAATATTATTAATAATATTATTATTTCTTTATTATCAATAATATTATTATTTGTTTATTCTGAATTTATTTTACACAAAGGATGTAGGAGTTTGGGTTGGAAGGGACCTTAAAGATCATCCAGTTCCACCTCTGCCATGCACAGGCACAGCTCCCACTAGACCAGGTTGCTCTAGAGCCTTCTCCATGCTGAACAATTCAGTTATTTAGGACTTTGAAAAGTTATATTTTCTCCCTTTTCTTTGTATGCTTAAAGGTATTAATCCCAAATCTAATGTGTACTCTGTAACAGAGAGCAACTCTTGGTTTACTCTCTTCAGCTAGCAAACTTCATTCCAGACTGAATTGGGAATGAAGATGCCCAATTTTCCAGCCCCTGATTTTCCCAAGAGAGTTATTTAAAAGTCTCTCTCAAGAGAGTTTTTGGCAAGTTTGGAGCCCATTGGATTCAGTGACAGCACAATCCTGCTGTGAGCCACTTCCTCCTTGAGTCCTGGTCCATTTGAAAGTGGGGGTGAAAAAGGCTCAAAGTCATTTGCCTTCCTCCTGTCCAAAATCTACTTCTCTCCATAAAACCCAAATTAAAAGTTCCTCTTGCAGATGGTGGATGGATCAGGCTGCATTGCTTTGCACTTTGCAGTGTTGCAAGAATAAATAACATTTCCCTATTCCTGCTGTGTGTCACACCATGAAAAGAGAAGCAGTGATTTTCTGTATAATCCTTCCTACTCAGGCTGGGCACAATCCTGGTGTTTCCCTAGTTCCTTTTTAAGTACTAAGGGGGATTATTTGTAGCACTAAAACTGGTATATTCCAGTAAACTCCTTGATACTGCTGACCATGAGTTTGACAGAAGCATTCTGATCCTCCACTGTCAAAAATATTTATCCATGGGGAAACTTTTTAGTCTGTCTTCTAACTGTATTTTACATGCTAATCTGTATGCTTGGGCCAATTTCCTTCAAATAAGTTTTAAATTATGTTTAAATTTATTATTTATTATTAGTAGTATTATTATTACAGAATGAGTGATGCAAATACTTGGCATGACAAGAGGTTGAGCAGGATGTGATCCTTAGCCAGGATGTTACTGATAATGTAATTACAGAAAAACAGGAAAGCAAGAAGTTACCCTGATCCGTTGGTTGGAATTTGATATCTCCCAGTGTTGACCTGGAAAATAAAAAATTGCTCTTGGTAAGGATTATTTGTTGTTAAATGTCAGATAAATGGCCCCATGGCCATAATTTGTATTAGAGCTGAAGAGGCAGTATCTAAGTCTTGTGCCTAGGCTGTGCTTAAAAAGAGAAATTATTAAAAGTAATTCCAGGATCTGAGCTGGTTTAATCTTCTCTTTACTATGTTCTCAGAGAAGGAGGATTTTTTCAAGGTTTCTATCCACAGAAATGGAAAAGTAGGCTGTGGAACAGGTTGCTGTTAGGACTTTTGTAAGAGGTGTCATGAACTGAACAAATCAAAACTTAGTTCTCAGTTTCTGGTGGCAAAGAGATGCATCCTGAGGCCACCTTAGGAATTTCAGGTGAGATGAGGTATCTGGAAGGGTACATAAAAAAACATGTCACCAAAAAAACCCAGAAAAGTTCATAAGAATTCACTGTGACAGTGGTGCAAAAACAATCTAATGACTGATGCTCTTGCTTTTCAGATAATATAAGTCTATTTTTGTTCTAACATGTCTCTGTCTCCAACATCTCTTTTTTGTTTCCCAAGTCCCTGCATACATTTGTATTTTGTGATGTGCTTTTCATGTTGCTTCTCCTGAACTGTCTTTGTCTGTGAAAAGAAATTAATAAAGCTAAGCCAAAGGGAAGGTGATTGATTGACTGTCCCAGTTGGAAAAAAAGAATTTAAAAATATTTTGTGAGAATAAGCTCATAACATTCTTTGGGAATTGTACTTCTATAAAATGCTCTTTGAATTGAATTTCAGCATTAAAATTTATGCCCTCATTTGGTATCATACTTTTTCCTTCAAGAAAGATAAATATTTCAGTCTTTGAACAGTGTGAAACTGAAAACATTCAGCAGTAGCCCTAGCTGCTGGAATTCCTCAGTAGGCTGCTAAGCAATTCCAGTGATGAATAGTCTGTGTTTGCACTTGGGAAATGCGCAGTAATCTCTGCAAAAATAAAGCATTGCAGACAAAGGGATGGATCATTTTATCTGATCCTTTAAAAGGCCATTCAGATGGTTGTTTTGTAATTTGATGACATTTAAGTAAGTTGAGGGGTTTTCTTTAGTTCAAAAACTGCTTAATGTAAAAAAGTCATTTATTGTGTGCTTAGCAAACCATCCATTAAAACTTGAGAGGCTGAAAATCTTCCTGGGGTAGTTTAAATTTCAGAAAAACACTCACAAAAGCAATTACATTTTTAAATGAATAATTTATTTGGGGTGCTTTAGATCAGATTCTTGTTTACAGTTCCTCACCTTATGCATTTCAGCTTGGTAATTGGTTTGGTCTGTACAGACAGGTTTTTCAGCTCACCTAAATTCCCTGTCTGGAGGGAATCAGGTGTCAGGATGGGATCTGTGGTGTCTCCAGATGCTGTCGTCCTCCTTATTCCTTCTGAACTCCTTTTTTTAAAAAGAACATCATAGAAACAAACAGAACAATTGAGTCTATGGTATTTTTATTTATTCAAATAGTGACAATGCATTAAAGCATTTTAACGAGCCATGACAGAACCTGTGGCTTGTGTCATGAGAGTTTTTCCTGAGTTCAGCAACTTGCGGCATCAGGACTTTGATTTGAGTTAGCTATACCAATTGGTAAAAATATCTCATTTCCTCATTCCTTTCTCCTCTTACAACATTTAAAATCAATTGAATTTTTGTGTCTGTAATTTGTATCAACGTGTTTCTTGTGTTAATGTTGTTTTAAATTAATTCAGACTGATTTTCTTCTGTTTATATACATCAATGCCTCCAAAAAGGGCTGGTTGGTATTTTATATTGCTTTTCCCTTCTTTGTATAAAAAGAGTTTGATTTATTTTCTGGAAGAAGGCAGCTTAGAAGTGGTTTTGTATTGCTCTGCTGAATCTTTGGGATCTGTCTTCCTAATAACTTTTACTAGGACAGTGGGCAGGGTGTGATCCTTCAGGGCATATGTGTATTTGCATTTCCTTCATGCTGCAGTGATGTATGGACTCCAGCTGGTGCAGGAAAACGTGCTCAAATATATTCTACTGATGGACCAATTCTTCAGTGTAAATATCACCTTTAGGCCCATGATTCTTGAAGAGTGAATTGTTTTTCTTTATGTTCTTGACTGACATTTTCAAAACAGAGCCATCAGGCAAAGCTGCCCACATGGGGGGCACAGCAATTGAGCTGTCTTGAATTCTGCAGTTACTTTTATAATGGATATCCCACATCCCAGAGCATTTTGCTGTTAATTCCATGGTTTTTGCTGCTGACTCTGCATGCACTGGGACTGTTGGGTCAAGCAGCTCTTTCTGGATTTGCACTCTCCAGGGTAAGAGAAGTCAGTCTGAAATTCTGCAGTGTAAGGCTTCTCTGCACAATGGTAGTTCTACAGCCACAATATTGGTTTTATATATTAATATATTATTAGAGTATATTAGATATAATATATTATATATATATATAGATATATGTATAGAGACAGTATATTAGATATATTTCTTTTCCCTCTTATATTAGGTGTGGGTTCCCCTAGAGGAGTGTTTGTGACTCTCTTCTTTCTGCCTTTTAATTTAGAGGAATACATCCACCACCTAAGGCAAGATCAGCCTTTGTGTTTATTGCAGACATAGAACCTGCTGAATTTCCATGTTCTTCCATGACCACCTCCTTCTGGAAATGTGGCAGACCCTGAAAAGAACCCCACAAATTAGGGGGAAATAGTCTTTTAAAAATATCACCAGATTCTCTCTAAAGTCTTTTTAGCTACATCTGCTGCTGCTGTGAACCATGCTGACAATTGCTGGTAAAATTGCCTGGTAAATGGTATTAGTCCTAAATATGACTCTAGGTGGACTGAACACCTACTTTGTACTTTGGGCAATATTCCTTTAAGCCCTCTAAATTGTTGGGCATTGCAGATTGCCTGAAAATGAAACCACAAAACAACTGATTCTTCTGCCTGGGAATGCTGCCTTCAGATTTCAGTTCACCTAAAAAATAATAACCTGAGGTGAAAAATAGAAATATGAAGACAAAAATATTTTTGGAGTGGGAGATGTTTTGCTTCAGAATTGCATTTGATGTAGCATATCCGAGACAGATTTCATTTTGATTGCTCCATTTACTCATCTGGAAGATGAAATGATGCAAACAGGTCCTTTCCTTGTCCAGTGTCTCTCTGGAAGGTGTAAAAGCTGCAACAGGAAAGTTCAGTGCAGAAACTTGGTGCCTGAGTTCTCTTGTCACTGCCACTTGTGTATGTTCTATAGAAACTGGGTAATGGAACCTAAAAATCTCATTTAAATGTAATTCAATTACAGTGCAAACTGTCTGAATCCTTTTCTGCTTTGAACCTCAATGTTTTAGAATAGGTCTAAAATCAGGAAAGATGTGCTGAAGGTTGAAGCATGAAAAAGCTTTTGTGACTCAAGTTAAAAATTTGCTTAAATGTTTAATTTAGTGTCTGATGTCTCCCCCAGAGGAAAAAGGTAAATTGCTGAAGGAAGAAAAAAAATTAAATTTCTATCGGATAGGTAAATGTCTAGAGGCAACACAGTGTTTGCAGACATGTCTGATTATATGAAAGCTGAGTGTATATATTAGAAAAAAATCAAATTGCTTCTGAGTGTTCCCTTTCCTGGTTGCTTGCATTACTCTAAGTAACACCACTGCTGTGGAGAATGCATGTATGCCATGGATCTTGTTAGAGAATGCCTTTTCTAATTCACTTCCCCAAAAATGTGATTTTTTTTAAAGTTTGCAAGATCATGATTGCTTTAATAAAAATAAAAATAAAAAAAAGAAAAACCAACCAACCAAACCAGCACTAATTAGAGTTCACTGCAGTGATGTGCTTTGCTTTATCAGTTGCGTTTTCAGGCCTTGGCTTCACCACCTTCTACCTGGCTGGAAAGCTGCACTGCTTCACGGAGAGCGGCCGGGGGAAGAGCTGGAGGCTCTGTGCAGCCATCCTGCCCCTCTACTGTGCCATGATGATCGCCCTGTCACGGATGTGTGACTACAAACACCACTGGCAAGGTCAGGCATGGACATGTCCTATTTCCCTACTCTTTTTTTCCTGAGTTAGCCATGGATTTCTGTTGTACTTCCACACGAAATGAGCGACACTCGCGCTTTGAGATGTTCAAGGTAAAAAAGGCGTAGTTTATTTCTGAACTCTGATATTTATAAGTGATTACGGATTGGAGGACGAAATTGCTACTTTTTTAACTACACTGGTCAAACTAACAGTTTATTAATTCTCTTTTCTTCTAGAAAGGAATGTAAAACAATTATTTATATGAAAAGTGTGTGAGAAACTCTATTACAAAAATGTAAACATCAGAAGGTTTAGAAGAACTTTAGAAGAACATGGTGACATATTTCTTTGATTTTTTTCTGTTTCAGTACATGGTGTGAGTTAAAACACCATGCTGTGCTATAGATTTTCCTTGCTCCTGGATTGATGCTGGGGTTTCCTAGCGAGGCTGGATTAGCTAGCACTGACCTTCAGAGCTCCAGGCCTCTGCCACAGCATCCCCTCCTCCCTCACAGCAGGCACTTCTGGAGTGCAACAGCCATCAGGTCACTGCACCTGTCACTGTTGTCTCAGAGTCCTTCAAAGTTCTTTAACTGATGGAGAAGGTTGTGCTATTTATCAATTACACACTCATGTGACAATTCAGAAAACCCTGCCATCAATTATTTCTTTTACCATTTCTTGACCTTCTTTATGGCCACCTTTGTAGCTTCCTTGCTTTTACTCATGTCTTCTGCTAAGTAAACCAGCCTGTAATTACTTTTTCCCTATTTTTCTCTGTATTCCTATAAGAAATACCATGCCTGGTATTTCTGATGCTGTTATGTAGGTCACATTGTCTTTCTGTGGTATTGCTAGGACTGCACTGCTGGCCTTGCAAATTGAACTCCCCTCAAGGTCCTGAGTGCTCCTTTCAATTACCTGAAATTGCAGTTCCATACTGGTTCTGTGCTGTTTCCTGTTTTCCAGCACTGTGGTGGGTTGACCCTGGTTGGACACCAGGTCTGTCACTCCCCTCCTCAGCTGGAAGGGGGAGAGAAAATGCAGTGAAAAGTTCATAAGATAAGTAGAGGGAGAGATCACTCAGCAGTTGTTGTCATGGAGCCTTGGAGTAGCTCCTGCCCCTCCTTCCTCACTGACCTGGGTTTCAGCAGGGCTGTTTCTCTCACATCTTCTCACTCCTCTCTCCAGCTGCTATTTCAGTTGTCCAAATTTTTTTTCCAGTTTTTTACATCTGTTACCCCAACATCTGTTATCCCAGAGGTGCTCCCACATCCCTGCTGTGCCCAGCCTTGGCCAGTGAGAGACCCACCCTGGAGCTGCCTGGTGCTGGCTCTGATGCACGTGGAGATTCTCACAGAAGCCACCCCTGCAGCTCTCTCTTCTACCAAAACCTGGCCCCAAATCCCAGTACAAAGACAGCATTCTGTTGTTTCCTCACATAATTTCAATTAATTGCTGAATTGCTCTGTCCCCCTGAGCACCTTCTCATCTCATCCAGCAGCAGAACCAATCTCAGCCATGCTTTCCCTCACCCTGCTGTGCTCCTGCAGCTGCTTCATCACCAGCCATTAGCCTTGACATGTTCTCTGAAGAGCCTCCTGGATTCCAGCAGAGCCTTGTCTTGTTTCAGGACCCATTTCTCCTTTTCTCAGTGACACTGGGGCTGGGGAGAGCCTCCAGCACAAACCTGCTGAGCACGAGGCGCTGCCTCGCCAGGCTGGCAGGAGCACACAAAACACTTGGCCTGAGCTCCCTGTTAAAGAGAAAAGGAGGAGTGAGAAGAAATGTGGAGGGTACAGGCTTGGAACAGGTGTTTGCAGTGTGAACTGTCCCTTGCCAGAATTACTGATGGGCTGAAAGGTGAGCAGGTGATGGTGGTGTGCTTTG
Source organism: Pheucticus melanocephalus (assembly GCA_013398405.1). NCBI lineage: Eukaryota > Metazoa > Chordata > Aves > Passeriformes > Cardinalidae > Pheucticus > Pheucticus melanocephalus. The sequence continues at coordinate 73,080 of VZSJ01001108.1, read as the reverse complement.
TGCATGGTGGAGGAAAACTGCACCCAGGGGTTGGGACTCAGCTCATCACAGCTGCTCCAATTCTGTCTTTGAATTTTAAGGAGATGGAGCTGCACACTTGTGGGAATAAATTACACAGGACTCCATTTTCTTTATGGTGCAAAAAAGGCCCATTCTTTATTCACACAATTCATTTTTATACAGATTTACAGACTTTGTGTGGGACTCTAATTGGTTAGGAGTTCTCTTGCCAATTACCTTTATTGGTTAGTAACAAGTTGTTATTCTGTATTGTTTGGACACTCAAACTCTCAGTCTACATGCTGGGAAGTTGGTTGTGAAAGATTGTTTTCATTTTTCTGTCTAACTGTGTAAAAACAGTTAATGCAGATGCAAGTTATCTGAGAATTGCACCTAACACAGGTTTATAGAAAATTAATCTTGTCACAATAACTAAGTTTTTTACGAGTTGATTGATGCTGTACAGTGAAAATCCTTGCCCTCAGTACCTTTAATATCATTATAGTTTGGTAGAGCCAGGCTGATGAAATCAGTCAGCTTCCAGTGTGGGTAGGATAAGTTACTGTCTGCACACTATCACCTTCTAAATTCCTGTTTGAGCCCCTGTTATATTAATTTGCGATAGATTCATTTTGTCCTTTTGTGTGAAGGAAGAGAACATGGGATTAGAAGGCATCTCCTGGATCATTCCATGTAGTCCTGTTCCTCAAATGTGACTTACATTCACATTTCTTTAATTTATCCACATCACGATTAAATTTATCAGGTTTTCTTGCTCCAGCCATTCCTGATAAAAGGCATCTCACTTCTCTAATGATTACAAACCATCTATTATGCATTGAAAATTGAACTACATGGCCTTTATTATAATAAAAATCACAATGCCAAACCAGGGTATTTAATCTGTATTTAAGGACTTTGGACAAAAATAATTTGTATTGATTTACCCTTCTTTGCCAGTAAACTAAATGATTCACCATTTTAATTACACTTTGAGTTTTTTGAAATTAAAAGAATGGAAACACAGGTACACACAGATGATGTGGTGCTGAATCAATCTCGTTAAAATAAAATGTGTTGTCAGGTCACTTTAACCAGTGCCTTTTGCCTCACTTCATTATTCTTCATGTTAAATCTGAGGCTTTCACAGAGTGTGCATGTCCAGTGAAATTTTTCTCTTGTTGATTGTAAATGAAACACAAGGTGAGGTGAGTGTTTTAGTGAGGTGAGTATTTTCTGGTTATTTTAATAACCAGAAACAGAAGGAATCCTCTATAGGAAATTTTAAATTGCCTAAGTGTGAGAACTGCAAATATCTCATCCAATAGTCTTACTTATCTTACTTTATTTTCTGATAGGAGTTTGGGATAGTAAAAAACATCAAAGAAAGATATTCAAGAGGTGTTAAATCAGTTAACCGGCATGCTTAGTCTTTGACCTTTCAGATGCTTTTGGTAAGAATTCAACCAGTTTGAAATTGTTCTTGGCAGTCTGCTTTTTGAACTGGATGAAGATCCATGGGTTGCCCACCCACAAGGGGTCAGCTGTGATCTGGAACATCAGGAGTGTTTGACACCCCGTGGAGGCCATTCTGTTCCCAATGTTCATCTCCCAAAACTGAGCCAACCATCTACAGTTTGGGTGTTCAAAATATTGCACAAGTCCCCAAGGATGGATTTTGTGTGTCTGGTGTGATTGTGGTATTTGGTTCCAAATCCTTTAAGAAAATTCAAAATCCACATTTTCTGTGTTAAACACTTTCACATGAATCAAATGTCTTTTATTTGCAGTTTTCACTCCTGGCTGCCCTTCCCCTTGTAACGTGCTTCTGGTTTTGTTGCTTTTTTCCTGCAGATGCTTTTGTTGGAGGGGTCATCGGCCTCATTTTTGCTTATATTTGCTACAGACAGCACTACCCTCCTTTGGGCAATACAGCCTGTCACAAATCTTATGTCAGCCTGCTGGATCAGACCTCAGTGAAGAAAGAAGAGAGACCCACAGCAGACAATGCTACTGGGCTGCCTCTGGAGGGAATAACTGAAGGTCCCGTATGACTTTGAGAAATGGGCAGAATGAACTTTTAGCCTTCTCACATTTCCTCCAAACTGGTCTCTTAACAGTGGTTCTTAATGTACATTTTTTCTTTTGTTTATTTCCTTTTTATAAAGGGAATTTAAATATTTTATTTTTAATGCCATGGCACCATCATAGTTTTAAAGCTAAATTTTAAGTTCGCACTGACTTGCTGAATTATCTGTTTTCAGTCTACTGCAAGCAGGTAGAACTACTCAAGGGAAGGGGAAAGCACATTATTAAAAAGAATCTCGTGTGGAGAATGTTAAAGAGAGTAATTTTGAAGTGTGGTTGAGCATATACTAGATCTGGAAACAGATTTTCTGAAGTACTGAGTATCTTCTACAAAGTTCTGGTCATCTTCAGCACTCATTGATTTCAATGGGTGGCGAGTACACAGAGCACTTTTCATCAGGCGTTCAACATCTGTAATTTGATAATTTAGGGCATCATCCTTATGTTTATCTTGCTGCCTTCTGACATTAACAAAAATCCCCACGTGCTGGTGGAACTTTGTATTAATTGTCAAGTTTTGCCAAGGTCGTTCTGAGCTTCTAATGACTAAGAGAGCAAAAGGTGTGGCTGGTGAAGTGCTTGTGAGAGCCAAGCCTTGTGCATTAGTAGTTCCACAGGATGATTCTCACCTTCAGGAAGCTCCATGCTGTTAAAATTGCCAACTAAGAACAACATACAGGATGGATTAGAAACTTGGTATTGACCATCAGCAGTTTTTGAGAACTCTTGCAGTATTTACCATCAAAACAAATTTGAAAGAAAACACCCATTGCATTTAACAAGCTGAAGTCTTTCAAACAGATGTTTAAAACCCCCTAAAACTGGGAGGACAAAGAAACACAAAGTTTTCTGTGGATCTCGTTGTGCCATGTTCATTCTTGTGTAGTGACTCACTGCAGCATTGGTGACCTGAGGAAATGCAAAGATTCTCATTCGTGACTTTGGGTGCACAACCACAAATGCCTGTGGTGGTTTCCAGCACTATAACATATCCAGAGGAAGGCTGGAGACAGTTTTCCACCAATCCCATCCCACGTTTTCAGCCCACCATGCTCTTGGGCATGGTGATTGCCAAGGTTGGTACCTGAATTGGAACTCACCTGAACCAAACCACTGTTGGCATGGAGAAGGTTGACAAATGTGTGAGCGAAGTTAATTTATTATCAATAGGATTCTGTTTGTTAGGAATGCACTATGCAGTATACATCACATTCCTGTGAGATGATGTACCTTTGGATGGCAGAATGTCAGATTCCAGATTTTTTCTCCTTAGGTATGCTGTGAAAAATGCAGGCAGAATATTCCAGACCACACCCTGGCAGTTGAACATTTCTTGGAGCAATCAAGATATAATGTTGATCAACGACCACAATTACGGTGCTTCAGACTGGAGGAGACTGCTGCCATGATTATAATTTCTGTGTTCCTGTTGGAATATGCATCAGCCTCGTAGACATTTTGTGATTCAAACAGCTCAATGTCTTTATGTAAGGCTTGTCATTTACTTTTCTCAAAGCAAAGCTTTGTAGATTTTTTTTTTTGAGAAGAGCTGCTTCCTGATTGGCAACACTTGAATTTTTATAAAAAGCAAGTAAATTAGGGTCCCCTTAAAAATAAACCTAATAACTGTGTACAAGAGGATGCAACCTTGCTGTGTATAAATTTATATGATATTTGGAAATGGCTATAAATAGGAAGTGACATTAAGGAACAGAAGGTAACAGGAGTGAACCCGGGAGATTCTGTAGAAATCAGAAAAAAGCAAAGCTGGTACAGTTTAACTGAGCCAGAGGGAGGATGCTTCACTTACAGAATTCTGAGCTCTACAGCAGAGACAGTTGAACTTAGCTGTGGGTTTCCTGGTGAATATACAGTAATTCACAATACCAGCATCTGCAAAGCAAAATTACTTGGCATTTGCACTGGATTTGACAGAACACTCCTCTGGTGTGGTTGAGATCTTATTCTAGAAACCCACAGAGTTCAATGGAGGTTTAATCTTCCTACAAAGTTTTTAAACCATCCTACAGAATTCTGTAACAAATGTAGTTTTCTATTACTTCATGTGGGAGGATTACTGAGAGCCCCAGAGCCAGGGTGAGGCTTAGCCATCAGCTCTTTCTTTCAGCAGGAACCCTAGTCTTCCAGGTTATATGCAAATGTTAAAAAAAGAATAAATCTTCAATCAAAATAAGAAGTTTAATACTGATGCATAGAGCATTTTGCATGTTTTTATATAGATCTGGCTTATTCTCAAAATGGAGTGGGGCCTTCTAACTGTGCTGTACACATTCTCAGTATTTTAATGGCTTTTGGTACAGGCAGGCTGTCTTTGGGATGAGGAAAATCTCTTCCAGCTCTCAAGTGAGTAGTGGCTGTTAAAGGATTGTAACATGAAGTGTAATACAGCATAAAACCTGAAATTGCAGGAGTAATTGGTGATCTCAGAAAAGCAGTAAAGAATAACACATTTTAATGGGAATAATTCAATCGAGAGTCATGAAGGAGACAATGTAAAAGGTTTGATTAAAATGTAATTAAAATTATGAAAGACTTAATGGAATGAAACTTGTGGAGGGATCTGTAGGTGCCACAATCACCACTGCAAAGTCAGCGTAGGGAAGGCATTTTTGTGGATCAATGTAGTTTAATCTCATGCTTTCTCAATGTGAAGGAAATGTAATGTTGTAATGCACCAATAAAACAACACATGAATGTGGGTTTGTACATCCGTTTGTTATCATTTTTTTGAAAAGAATATAATTTAGCAAGTTATTGTAATTAATAAAACATGTAGAGCATCACACAAAAAAAAAAAGCCCTAAAGAAACAATGTTACTGATAAACAGTCATTACTGATGCTGTTAAAATGGAACAGCCTCCCTCCTTAAACCAAAATAATGCTCTTCAGCTTTCCTCCAGGCAAAGGTACAGTGTAAGACTGCAAGGCTGAAATTCTGCAATTGTTACCCAGCTAAACCCAACAGGTCCCTTCCCCTGGTCCCATTCCATATCCCAAATAACCCTGCAAGTGCCATATTTAATAACAAACGTGGTTGGGCTAGAACAGGAGGACAACATCAAATCAAACACAGCAGGGATATCCTGAAAGCATGAGAATGGCAACCAGCAAAATGTCCCCACAGTGACTGAAATCTCAGGCACTGGGTTAGGAATACAGCATTTGTGCTGATTCATTCAGATTTTGTTGCTTTTTCTAATTTGGCCCTCTATTTTTTTCCCCTGTGCGTAGAACAAATTATTTTTATTTAATGTGAAAACAGAACCTCATTTTCCTTCTTTCTATACATGGCAAAAAGTACTTTGCTGTGGATTGGGGTGAAAAAAACCCCCAAACCTAAGGAAAAGCCATATTTTTGTTTTGTGGTGCTAAAATTCTAATTACTTTGGGAGAACTGCTCTGGATCACTGAGCACATCAAATCCTGTAGGTAGAATAAAGCCTTTACATGGGTTTTTTTGTCTTAAACTTGCTGAGCAGGACCATGTTGTTGGACAGTTAGGAGCAGCACCCACAGGCATAATCTGAAATCAAATTTCTTATTACTCTTGCCCATCTTTACAAGATGAATTGTCTCACCTGTACCAGAGTACACTCCATACTCATCTGATTAGCAGAATGCCTACATTGCTGTCCTAAGAGGCTAAAATTAAATTAGAAGTTTCCACTGGGATGCACCAGTTTAATTCAGTTTATTATACAGAGAACTCCTGTTCTACAGGTGTGCAAATTACTCCCTGCTCAGGAACCTGGTCTGAACAGAGAAAAAACATTATGATTTTGCCATTAAATTAAAATTTGCTCAACATATATAAAATTAAAATGACAAGACTGGGTAGGTAACTCCAAATGCACTGAATTAACTGAGATTCTTTTTGCAGATGCTACAGGTTTTTTGCTGAAATTTGCAGAAATACCAAGAAAAAAAACACCAGCATTCTGACTGGTCCAAACTTTGAACCCAGATAACTATAATAAAAACATCTGAACTGCAACAGATGTATGCTGAATTTACAGAAGTGAAGATCTGCCCATTATTATTTTCGGAAAAAAAAACTTTCCAAAGGGAAAAGCAAGAGGCATTTGGGATAACCCACATTACATAATCTGAGTAGCAAGGTATGAATGGGGCGTGAAATAGAAAATCCTCTCTCAGTGCTTTGGCTGGGTGAAAACAGCAGAGTGATGCATTCAGCCAGTTCAGGAGGACTGCACAAAGTCAAGCATGAAACACAATTGAAGCAGCTCCAGGAACCTTAAACCTTTGGGCTGGGTCTCTCTGTTAGTTTGCCAAAAAAGCTCTTCATTTCACTGGCAGATTTGCAGCAGCCATGCATTATTGTGCTAGATTTTAACGTGGTCTGAAACAAGTTTATTCCTAGGAGTAGATGGGGCACAAGGACACTCTGGTTTTTATAACAGTCATTATCTCTGGCTTGCTTTTATTTGGCCTCTTGTTCACAGATGTAATTGTGCTTTTTAATTACAGCCCACAGCACTGTGCTCTCTGAGCTCCTTTGGGTCCCTGGTTCTTTCCATCTGCAGAGCAGCTTCTCTCCTGGTGATGAGAAGGGGAAGAGAATTGATGGTGACATGTACACACCTTCTGGATGGTGTCTGTCTTCCTTCCTTTTCATCTTAATTAGATTTCCAAGTCTAATTAATGCACTTCTATATAAACAATATTCACCCACAAGACAGAGTGCAGCTCCAAAAAGGACAAGATGAAATTGCAGAATTGCCCAACTGAATCCAGACAAGCTCCAGCCAGACAACTCAGGCTGCCATTGTCCAGTACACAGAATTTCTCACCTTTTAAGCCAAAGGGCATTTAAAGAATTTTAAGGCTTTTACAATTCTTAGTTGTGGTATTTTCAGGGTCCCCCATCGTGGGGAAGAACTGATGAATCTGACTCCATGTTCTTAGGAGGCTAATTTATTATTTTATGCTATTTTATTGTATTAAAGAATACTTTACTAAAGCTATACTAAAGAATACAGAAAGGATACAGACAGAAGGCTTAACAAGATAATAATTAAAAACTGGTGACCCTCTCCAGAGTCCCAACACAGCTGGACTGTGATTGGTCATTAAGTTAAAACAATTCACATGAAACCAATGAAACGATGACCTGTTGGATAAACAATCTCCAAACCACATTCCAAAGCAGCAAAACACAGGAGACACAAATCAGATAATTATTGTTTTCCTTTTTCTCTGAGGCTTCTCAGCTTCCCAAGAGAAGAATCCTGGGCAAGGGGATTTTTCCAGAAAATGTGACAGTGACACTTAGTGTTGGAGTGAGAAAGGGCAGTCAGTAAAGGGAAGTTTCCAAATGCACTTTCACTCCTGAATTCAAGTGAATTCTCCCCCTGATTCACAGCAGATTTCTGTTTTCTCATTTCTCAGGTTGTAGGCAGAGCACACTCACACCTGATCTGGGAGGGACTGGTGAGTGCCCCGTCACACTTCTGGTTTGGAGACAACAGCTCAAAACATCCTGGTTTGCATCATTCTCAGTGACCCTCTGACACCATTCAGACTAAGGGAGAAGAGCTGCTAATTAAGATCCAAGCCCATCACATAATTGCTGGAAGAGATGTAAGCCAGGGAAAGTTTGATTTATTAGTTCCAACAGGCTTGCCCAGTGCCACTTGCTGGACACACAGAGGAGGGGGCTCTGAAGGCTCCCAAGAGGCAGATTATTGTCAAAAATCTCCTTGAGCTTTTTATTAATTGTTTTTGTGTGTGTCAGGGTTATTGGGAGAAAGGACTCCCCTCTCTGTTGAGGGTGATATTTACAAATAATTTATTGCTACTCAACAGACTGTTGAAAAATATCTCCTGAATACACAATTCTGTTCACATCAGCCCTTATCAGCATTACAGAGCATTTGTGTATAGAAAAACCCATTCCATCTTCATTCCCAGCCCAACAGGTTGAAGCCACAATGAAAGGTTCAGATGTGGGCTCCTGCTGAAACCAATATAACACAGTAAAAAAGGAAGGGGAAAAGAACATTACAGCAATGTCACAGTGTCACTGTAATCTAAGAGGTGGAAACTTGTCCAGGGAGTGAATGTGATGAGATTCATATCTGCAACGTTGTTCAACAAAGATAAAGCAGCTTAAACATCCTCTATCACTGAGTGTGGAAAAGACTGGAGCTGGCTTCCTCAAACAAATCATTGCACAGAGTAAAGGGAGAAAGATCCTATTTCTGAGGCTTGTTTGGGAAACAGGAATTCCATTTCAGAAAGGTTGGGAAATATTTTTAATTTCTTGTGTTAATAAAATTCATAATTTTAAGAATATGCTAATGGAAAAAACCGTAATCTCTTGTTACATCTCAGTGTATAAAGACTTTTGCCAGCCTGTGGGAGAATGATTGCCAGGAACAATTTTATGTCCACCCTTGCTCTTTTGAAGCTTCCAACCTTCTGATGTCAAGAAAAGCCCAGAGTAACTGAGTTATTCTTGAGTGGGTGAATTGCTCCTTCCTAATTTGCTCCTTTCCTAATTCCATTCTGGTCTGAATAATCTCCCTTGGAATTTCAGTGCAACACCTCTGCTTCTGTGAATTGTCCTGATGGGAAATAGTTTCATTTTGATTATTGACCAGTTTATTTTCAGCATCAGCTGGAGTCTCCTCATTTTAAACACTGAAAGAAAACTCCTGTGCTACTGATCCCAACAGGGGTGAGCACAGCTGATCTAATTTCAGGCTAATGGGGAACAAGGATTATCACACAAAAACCCAGCTCCTGCAGCAACATTTTGGGTGAGAGCTGGCAGGGGAGGCACAGAGAGCTTGTGGATGATGCAGGAAGAGGTGCTACAGGAGCTCATTATCAGTAAGTGGGTTTACATTTTCAATGAAGTGATGAAAGCAGCCTCTGCTGTATTTAGGATTTCCCTAAGTAAATGGCAGGGAATTGGTTGTGAGTGCATTCCAGCTGAGAATTTGTGAAGTTTGAGGACTGCAAGATTTAATGTGGAGAAACTGTAGAGCAGCTTCTGTGCTATGGCTAAAGGGGGGAGCAGAAATATTGACCTTGTGTCTGTATGGCCCTTACTTTGACAGAGGTTTCTGTAGCAGATGATAATGCAGAATTATCACCTAAGAAACTTTTTCAGCTTTTTTTTTTCCCTTCAAACCAGAGTTTGTGTTCTCCTATCTGCCATTAAAAAGGGCTAGCTTTTAACTCAAGGTGTACTGGCTTATAACCAATCAATATCATTACTCTCTTCCATCCTTACTTTTATCAAGTGATTATACTGAAGAGGCCAATTGGGTTTTTGAACACATATTTATTTAGTACTTAAAATATTTAATACTGACATTTCTCAGGAGTTATAAAGAGTTGTTATGCAAATAAATACACGTTTAGCCATAATGCTGTCCTTTCAGAAATAAAGAGGAAAAGTTACACTACTTCTACTGCCACATTTCTGTAACACTCCAGTGGTGAGAGCATGGTTAAATGAGTTTAATGGCACTGCTAATGGCTATGCAATGAGGAGCATTTACAAAGCAGTAAATGGAGCTATGAAGAGCAGTGCTTACAAGGTAAATCATAGCAGGAGTGCCTCGTTGGGCTGTGATAATGCACTAAATAGCCAGAGTCAGTGCAATAATGAATGTTGCTGTTCAGAATTTCGCATGATCTGCAGCCCCCTCCATGTAGGAGGTAAATCCTACATGAGGGGCTGAGTTTGCTTTCCTCTGCTCTGTCCTTGCTGATATTCACCCAGGTACATCAGCATCATGAAGAATTTGTTTAAACACCAGAACTAACAGGTGCAATAGGATCTAAAACCATCCCCTGGCATGAATTTCAATGGCTTTGCTGAGAGAGTGGGACAAAAATACATTTTGTTGTCAGCTGAAGTAGACTAAAAGCTTTTCTGTCACTTCCCTGTCCTGATGTATTTTCACTTAGTCTCAAAGTGAGGCAAGAGGTGTAATTGAGTCTCTGGGTTTGTTAAAGGAGTAAAGGTTAGGCCCAAAGGGGGCAGCTAATCGCACAATGCTCAGGGAAGCAGAGAGAGATTCACAGGCACTTCTCTCTTCTATCCCTGCCCCCAGTGCAGCATCACAGCTCGTATTTTATGGTCCAGTGATGTGCTTTCAGGAAACACCCCCTGCTTTTCTTCAGGACAAATTGTGTGTTTATGTTTGGGGCCATTTCTAAACCCTTGCATTAGTGCCCCCAGCAGCTTCTGTGAGCTAGGGCTATGACACAGGAAAAAAGGCTGAAAGCTGAGCTTTCAGGTGTGAGGCTTTGTAAAATGTTCTCTCAGTATCTGCAGTGTGCAGTGATTGCTCTCTCTTATTAAACAGTGATCTCCCAAGGTGATTATTTGAGAGAGAGAGATTCTCCTGCAAGCTCTCACTCTTTCAGTTAAATGATGGTTTCTTTTTTTGCTTTCAGCAGTGCAGGGCACACAGCTGAGCAGCTCAGGGTCTGCCCAGAGAAGCTGGAACTGCCTCATGTGAGTGGGGTCTGAGCCAGGTTTCTGTCAACATCAGCCTTAAATGAGGTTTAGGGGCTTTGGGCTTTTTTATAACCAACACATAACTCTGTACTTGGATTACTCTGGAGGAAGTTTTAAACCTACAGCTGCAAGTGAATCCCTGATTAGGACAAATGCAGATATCTGCCTACAAACCTGGCAATGAGAAGTTTATATTAAAATTAATGTGGTGATAGGAAAAAGAGCTTCCTTTGATCAATGCTGAAATCAGTGGAGGCCAAATCAAGTTGGGGGATCCTGGCATTAATACTGTGCATTATTTTCTGTGAATTTGTCTGTGAGAAGGTGAGCTGGCAGGCATGACAGAGCTCCTAAAAACATCAGCATAAACTCAAAATAGTTCTTTATGTGAGATAAACTCACCTGAAGTCCAAAAGTGGGTCAATCAAATTGTTCCATTTCAACAAATCTTAATGTCAATTATTCAAACTGGTACTCATGGTCTGATCCAGGCTTTCACTCTTTCCTGCTGCCCAGTAAATGCAGGTGGGGGATGGATGTTCATCTGGGTTGGACATGCCTTGAATCACCTTTATTACCTATGAGAGTTATTTTTTCTGATTTTTATTGATTCCTGATGCCATCCAAAGGACATGAAAGGGCTTGAGGGATGAAAGCAGCTCTCATCTTCCCTTTCACTCTTCTGGCATTAAACCCAAATAGGCAGGAGCTGGGTTTTGGTTCATTCTTGGTTGATTTGTTTAAACGAGTCCAGTGAAAACGCCTTCCTCTTTCACATGGTGTGTTCTGAGGAAAATATTTTTGTCATGCTGGGTGAGTGGCAGCATTTCACAAAATATTTGCATGAATATCATCAGCTTAGAGAGCATTTGTTTGCACTGAGCATTACAGAACTATCCCTGGGCATTCAGGGAAGTATATCCCAGACCATGGGATATTTTTTTTTATCTATTATTAGTATTTTTTATCTATTATTAGTATTTTTATCTGTTATTATTTATATTTTTATAATTATATTCATTATTTATTATTTTATATTTATTTTTAATATTTATTATTTTGTCTACTACCTTATTATTTTTATCTATCATTTCCCTGATGCAGCAGTGGTTAGAGACCTGCTCTACCTCAATACAAGCAGGAAGGGCTGTGCTGACATTTTTCCCTGCCTCTGGCCTTGATCTGAAGTCATTCATTAATTTAAATCACTTCTGGAAGAACACCTTTAATTTCTCCAGCTTCATGCCTCCTAGCAGAAAAACATCTCTAAACTATTTTATTGATGTATTTGGGAGCTTCTCCTCTGTGTATGCTCCAGGACAAGAACATCTGGAAAGCTGCAGACAATGGCACTAATAAATTATCCTGCAAACTTTTTCCATCCCTCAAACCACGCAGAGACTGAGTTTGGGCTGCTCATTTGCAAATGAGTCTGTCTCTGCCTGGCTGGATGGATGTCCTGTAATGACTGCCTGGCTCCCAGCTCCAGGCCATTTAGGATGTGGTGAAGCTTCTTTTTGTCTCTCTAGCTGCTGGCCAAAATTAAAATCAGAGCAATGTGTAAAGTGCAATAGTGTTGTATAATGTGACTGCAGCAGGAAATCTGACCCTGGACCTGTAAAATACCTGGCAAAGCCTAAAATGAAGAGAAAATAAAGTAAAACACCAGGAACCAAGGCAGTGTAGAATGGAACTACCTGAGTGCCTCTGCACTAGAAATGAGGTATCTCTAATTTATTTTTTTTCTTGTATATTAAATTTCATAGAACCAAGCCAATGGAACCAAATGTTCCATTTCTCCACTCCATCCTTGCAGGTGACATCAGTATTTCTCAGGTGACCACCAGAACAGAATGTTTTAAAGGGACTATTACTTCATAAAACCAGATTTAATTGCTCCAAGACTGATGTTTTCATGGCAGCACATTCTGTAGCCTGCTTATGTGAGCTCTACTCAGAGAAAGCCTGAATGGTGCTATGAAAACAGATCATTGCTGTGTCTCTGGAGAGGGAAGGGTTTGCAAAATGAAGATCCTGAGGAGCCTGGACCCCCTGGGCAGGCTGGGCACAGACATCCTGTGCTCGAGGGGGTTCTGCCTCCTGGGCAGCAAAAGCACCAGGTGGGTTTTGGCAGGAGCTGTAAATTTTGGCTTCCTAAGTGGTGCTTCTGTACCTCTGGAGATTTTACCAACAGTTAATGTACAATCAGCTTTTATTTCCCCTACGTTAATTTGGCCTGAATTATCCAGCATAGATTACATACTGAAAATTAAGTCCCTTGAGTGATAAGTCTGGAAACACCCATGAAAGAAAATCCATCAATTAATTGGAAAAGTTGGCTAAGTAGCCAACATTAATATTCACTGGTGAATTTTAATGACCAATGGCAGAGCAATCACTGTAATAGGGCAGCTCTTGCATTCCAGAGCAGCTTAAGCAGCATCTCAGCTCAGTCCTGTGTTGAGTAGGTTTGGACTGGATTTATGGAAGAAATTCCTCCCTCTGTGGGTGCTGAGCCCTGGCAGAGGTGCCCAGAGCAGCTGTGGGTGCCCCTGGATCCCTGGCAGTGCCCAAGGCCAGGCTGGACAGGGCTTGGAGCACCTGGGACAGTGGGAGGTGTCCCTGCCATGGCAGGGGTGGCACTGGGTGGGATTTAAGGTCCCTTGCCACAGACACATTTTATGAAAAATCCTTTCCTTAGGATTTTTTTTCTCTCCTGAGAAGCTGAGAGGCCTCAGGAACAAAATGTAAACAATGGTTATCTGCTGCTGTGGAATGCAACAGGGGCATCTTTGATTGGTCTCATGTGGTTGTTTCTAATTAATGGCCAATCACAGTCTAGCTGTCTCACACTCTGTGGTCAGTCACAAGATTTTATTATCATTCCATTCTTTTCCTTTCCTTGCTAGCCTTCTGATGAAATCCTTTCTTCTATTCTTTTAGTATAGTTTTAATATAATATAGATCATAAAATAATAAATCAGCCTTCTGAAACATGGAGTCAGATCCTCATCTCTTCCCTTGTCCTGGGACCCCTGTGAAAACCACCACAGTCCCTCCCAACCCAACCCATCCTGTGGCTCTGTCAGCCCCCCGAGCTGTCCCCTGGAGCTCCTGCAGGGCTCAGCCCCCCAGCTCTGCTGCCAGGGGCTCCCTGAGGTGCCAGCACTGGAGGTGGCAGCTGCGCCTGCTGCTGTGTGTGCATGGGGCAGCAGAGCAAACCCCAGCTCATCCCTGGGCACTGAGGCTGCCCTCAGCTCTGAAAGGGGCTGCAGTGCTGCCTCAGGAGCATTTTGACACCTGGCAAGAGATTTTTCTATTGCTGCTGAAGCCTAACAGCTCAGGCATTTCCCAAAGCTGCTCTT
>VZSJ01001108.1:33576-52619 GCA_013398405.1 Pheucticus melanocephalus | reverse complement strand
GGGATATTCACCATAAATGGGATATTCACCATGACTGGTATAAATGGGATATTCACCATAAATGGGATATTCACCATGACTGGTATAAATGGGATATTCACCATAAATGGGATATTCACCATGACTGGTATAACTGGGATATTCACCATAAATGGGATATTCACCATGAATGGGATAAATGGGATATTCACCATAAATGGGATATTCACCATAAATGGGATATTCACCATAAATGGGATATTCACCATGACTGGTATAAATGGAATATTCACCATCAATGGGATATTCACCATGAATGGGATAAATGGTACATTCACCATGACTGGTATAAATGGTATATTCACCATAAATGGGATATTCACCATGAATGGTATGAATGGTATATTCACCAGAACATCTGAAATGGAACAAGATCTTGTGAGTTTACTCAAACACTTCAGTAAGCCCAGAAATTGGAGTAGCACTCTGATTTCTGTAGCCTGTGTGATTTCTGTAGGCTGTGGTGATTCTGGGGGGAAGGCTCCTTGTGCCAGGGTGAAATTCCTACAGCAAACACTTCCCAGCCCTGAAAGAGACCTGGGCACAGAGGCAGTGCTGGTCTGGGCCCCTCTCCTGATGTACCCAGGGATATTGTCTCTCTGGAGGAAGGGGCATTTCTGTGCCACCAGTGAATCACACCAAGAGGCTTAGCAGCAGTTTTGTGTCATAGGAGGTTAATGAAAGGGAAAATGGAAAGTATTCAGGTTTTGATTTTCCTCTGAAAGTGCTTCTGTTTATACTGCCATCATCTTGGTCTTTAGGCAGACTAAGAAAGAAGCTCCCAATATGAAACAAGCTTAATAAATTCATTTAGAAACAAATATTAAATAAGGTGATATTAGAACAAGTGTATGGAGTACAAAGCTAACCAGGGAATGGGAAATAATTCTTCAAAATGTTTATGGAAATGAAGACCAAATACAAGAAAGCCTTTCATTGATTTATATTGGAAGGTGATTTTTGTTAATAATTTATTAATTTACCAGGTGAAAACTGGAATTTAGGTACAGAAGAGTGAGCAGAGTCACCTGAGGCCATGCCAGGAGTCTGAGGCTGCAGCCCAGCCTGCAGCTGCCCTGTGCTCTGCAAAGAGTCTCCCAGGCAGGAACACTCAGCAAATTTACAGGCAATTACTCCAGGCTGGGATTCCTTGGATCATTTACATCCATCACTTGCAATTTGTTGTATTAATTCCACCAGCTCAGCACAAAACCTGGGGATTTATCACAGGACTAACACCATTGCTCATCTTGTGATCTCTCTAGTCAGAGCTGCCACCAATTTAATGGCACTGTGAGGAGCTGAGGGTGAAAAATCATCATCTGCAGAGGGGGGACAAGTGAATTCTGAAACTTGGAATCATTTCTTTGTGTATAAATACCATAAAGGTTTACAGGGAGCCTTTTAAAACGGAATAATTTATTTATGCACAAATATAATGGTTTGCAGGAGCTTTTTAAGACTGAACAGCTACATGCAGGAAGAATGTACCTCAATTTTTGTGGGTTTTTTGGCATAAACCTTTAGATGTCCAAGTGTGGAGAGAAGGAACCAAGAAATGCAGCTCTGTAATTCACCCTGTCACACAGCTCTGTTGGATTCCTCAGTTGGCTGGGGTCAACAGCCCCTCAATATCCCAGTTCTCTGACACTTTCCATCATTTCTGGAATTTAGCTGTGCCCAAAGCCCTCACAAATCAGCATCCAAAATTTTTTTTAGATTTTTTCATAGTTGTAGGGCTGCACCTTCTCTTGTGTATATGAAAAATGTATCATTCTACCTGTAAAATCTCTGTTTCTCTGAATTTCAGGCATTATTTAAACACACTGGAGCAGCAGCTTCTTTAATTGCAAAGGTTTATAGATGAAAAACCATAAAGGAAAAGAAATGATTTTTGATTGAGGTTGTTCTGCTCTCTTGTTGCTAAATGCTGCATGTATTGAGAAAAAGTTTCTTGGCATATTCTCCTCAAATGACAAATATTCCTGAACTTATATTAAATATAGGTGGTTCTGATAAGCACAGCTAATGCTGCAAGGGAAGGTTTGCATGAGCTAATGAGAGAGGGAATGTCTCCTTTGATTTAACAGATACTGATTAGCCTAAAAATGTTCACTTAGGATAAAACTAAAAGTAAATGGGGCTGAAATTGGGTAATCATGACCTTGTAATACTTCAGGATGTGCGTGGACTCAGTAACAAGTTTGGTAATTTCTGCAAGTATACAGAAAAAAATGCCACTGCTGTTGATCAGTGAACAGTCATTAATTAATAATTAGGTATGTTTAGGCTGCACAATACCAAAAATGGAGATACAATCTGTTTCCAGAAGTTACTGCCAAAATTACACATTTTTTATTAAGAAATCATTGTGAAGGGTCTGATTTTCCTTCTGTGTTTCTTTAGCTTTTTCATGGTAACTGATAACTCCCAGAACAGCTGGACACAAACACCTCAAATATGCTACTTGAAAAGGCAAAAAGCATTTTACAAGAGAAAGGAGGGATGTAAATTCATAGGAGGGTAAGAGCTGTTTTACAGTCTGATCATTTAACCATGCCAAGTATAAGAGAGAAGCTTCAAAAGGAAAATTTTGGGACAATGAGGCAAAGAGCCCAGGAAAACACACCTGACCCTACTTCAGTTTTGAAAAGAAGATTTGCAGAACTCCAGCTGAATGTCTCTGCACCATGGATATGAGTCCATTGATTTATGCATGACAATTGCTCCTTCAAGGAAGGCCTTGTGCCACTGCATGAAAGTTTGCTTTATC
The DNA here is from genome assembly GCA_013398405.1 of Pheucticus melanocephalus. Classification (NCBI taxonomy): domain Eukaryota; kingdom Metazoa; phylum Chordata; class Aves; order Passeriformes; family Cardinalidae; genus Pheucticus; species Pheucticus melanocephalus. The sequence goes on along the minus strand of VZSJ01001108.1, from coordinate 49,807 downwards.
TTGAGCCTTTCTTGCAGGCTTCAGCTCAGAATATTCAATAGAAATGAACAATATGGTTCAACAGCAAGAATAATTGAATTTTTCATTCTGTTATTTTGCACAAGAAAGAGATGGCAATTTACATCTGTGTGTTAAAAGGAAAAAAAAAGGAAAATAAATTGTAGGGAAAAGGAGCTGGAGAGATTCTAGTGGGGTTCTCATGAGTCTGACCTCACTGATGTAGAGAATTCCCCCTCCAGTGGCAGAGGAGCAGGCTGGTGCTGCCTCTGGGACAGAGGGAGAATAAATTTCAGGGCTGGAAAGGCAAATTCATGAGATTGTTTGTAAGAAGTGCACTTGTAAATGGTTTCCTCTGCTAGTAATTCCCTTTCTAGCCACAGAAAGCTGGTTTCTGGAGCTTTCCCCAAATCCTGGTCCCACTGATAAAACTTCTAGCAGCCTGGAAATTGTGGAAATTCACTGGCAAAGTTCCAATTTATATCATACTGTTAGGTTTTAATGTCAACTTCTTCCCTTTAAGCAAACTAACCAAGTCAGCCTCAGATGTTATTTGCTTTTCTATAAAACACTTTGAATTCTGCTGGTGGAAAACACTGCATAAGAGCTGGGTGTATTCTTTATATATGAAAGAAATATTCTGTATTTAAGACCTGGGCACAATATTTCACACAGTGGTGGTATGGGTTAACATTAATTTATTTCTGAACCACAAGTTATTGCCCTTCCTGCCTCCTGCTTTGAGATGGAGAAAATGAGACACTGAAAGATTAAAGCCAAATGAGCTTTTACTCACACTTATGGTAGTAATTATAGAACATTCACTTCTTTGCCAGCTATTCTTTGTATTTTCTGAAAGAGGGGGCTGAAATTTCAGGATATGGATGTGGAGTTGGAGGCAGCCCTCTGTGTAACAATTCAGAGAAAATGCAACTCAGAGGTTGGGGAGAGTGCAAAGAAATCGGGCAGTTCTTCACTCTGAGACAGGCAGTGCACAGGAAAAAGGAAAACCCATTCTGTAGCAGCAGCTGCAGAATATTGCACTAGGAGAGCAGGCAAAGCCATGGAAAACACAGCTAAAATGATCTGTAATGCTAAAGGTCTGGATGGATTCTGGAGGGACTTGGGACACCAAGGGAAAAGGATCTGCAAAATATTGAGCTGCTTATGAGAGGTCTCAAGGAAGACAAGCACAGGCAGGCTGGGGGAAGCTTTGCTCCATGCAAATGTTCATTTATGTAGCTGATAAGCTGCTCAGAGAACTTTTAGAAGCTTTTGTTCTTTCTTATCTATTTCCCCCTCTTTTTTTTTATATTCTTTTTTTTTTACTGTGATTTTTTCTTTTACTACACCAGTGTTTGGATTAATGATTCCTGTGGAGCACAAAATGTTGCTCTTCATGGAAATCTGGGCTTTTCTTTCCATAAATAGTAAGATCCTGTCCAAAACTGCAGAAACTGGTGCTCTTAGTGGTTTCCACTGTCTGGAAAGGGTTTGGTTGATTTATGACCCCTTTTTTTTTAGTTCTGTGCTATACAATGGATATATTCCCCTTCTCTGCCTGTGAATGTGCTCCCCCATTTCTCTCTGTGGACTTTAAGAGCTTCAAAGTGTTTCTTGTTTTTACATAAGGCAACACAGATGAACTTTCCTGTGATTTAATCTAATAACAAATAATCCTTCACTGGTTGCCCTTCAGTGACACAATTTTCTGTCTTGTCTTAACTGATTTGGAGGAAAAAAGGGTCCATGGAACCTTGCTGGTCTTAGAGAGAACATCTTTATTTTCATTCATTATCTGAACATCTAAGGAATAGAAGAGGTAAAAAGACAAAGTTATGCAAAATAAGAGGTAAAATTCATGAAAATAATCTCAACAAATTTGATTTGTTTTTCCATTGCATTCTCTCCAGAGAACAACATGATATTTCTTACAGTTCCTCTTCCCACTTACTAATACAGTAGATAATGATCTGCTATGTCTAAACAAAGTACAAATATTTCCAAAGGTCTTAATATTTCTTGGTAAACATTGCATGGAAAGGGATTAACCTGAGCAGAAGCATTTTCTGATACAGAATTAATTTGCTGTCTCATACTATGATCCAATAGATCAATAAATTGATGTATTCATTAATGTATTACCTCCTTTAAACACCTTCAGAAATGGGACATAGAGGGTTTTTTTCCTATACCTCTGGAAGCATCTGCAAGATTCTTTTTTATGAAACCTTAGCATGGTTTTAATGTCTGGGTGCTTCAGCTCCTTGAGGAAAAGGATGGAGTTGGAACAAGCCATGGGAGAGAGGAGATGGTTAGGGCTGAACTCTTTGCTAGTGCTCCTCTGGGACACAGGATCTGAGATTCCTGGGCTGTAACAAGTCAAGGGAATCCATGGAACAGTTTTCCCCCTGCTTTCCCTGTCACCTGAGGAGAGATGCAATTTGCTTCTCCTTTATCCCATCTGTTTGGCAGAGCATCCACAAGCACCTGAGGGAGGTTGTAGCCAGGTGGGAGAAACACTGATTTCCTTTGCAGCAGCTCAGAGCGGCTGATAATCGATCAGAGAGGCACCATTTGTCTGACTGGGAAATAAACAGCACAAAAAGAGCTTTAAACAGCCCTGACAGATCCTCAGTGGGCTCAGGGAGCAGTGCCAGGAGCCTGGAGATGTCCATCTGTCCATCTGTGCTTGGGAATGCTGCTCTCACCATCCTGCTCCTGGCAGGGGGGTTTGGAACAAGATGATTTTTAGGGTCCTGTTCTAGGATTCTGTGATACTGAAACTCACTGCTCTGCCTAAAGCAAGGTATCTGAGAGATACTAAACCATCTTAATTTAAAAGTGTGTCCAAAAAGGGGCAGTAAATCTGGTGGAGCTGTTCTGGAGCACAAGTCCTGTGAGGAGCAGCTGAGGATGCTGGGGATGTTCAGCCTGGAGAAAAGGAGGCTCAGGAGAGATCTTTTCCCTCTCTACAACTCCCTGAAAGGAGCTTGGTGAGGGTCAGAGTCTTTTCCCAAGTGACAGGACAAGAGGCAACAGCCTTGAGGAGGTTTAGATTGGATATTAGGAATAATTTCTTGCCAGGAAGGATCACCCTGGAACAGGCTGGCCCAGGCAATGATGGAGGCATCAGCCCTGGAGGGATTTAAAAGGGTGGTACCTGGGGAATGTTTGACTGGTGGGCTTGGCACTGCTGGGTCAATGATCTTAGAGGTCTTTTCCATGGTAAATATTCTACAATTCTACAATCCCTGTCACTGCTGGGTCTGGGGTGGCTCTCCTGGGCAAGAGCTGCAGGACAGCCCACACTCAGATAAAGAGCCAAGTGCTGGAGTTTCCAACCTCTCAGACAAAGAGCCAAGTGCTGGAGTTTCCAACCTCTCAGATAAAGAGCCAAGTGCTGGAGTTTCCAACCTCTCAGATAAAGAGCCAAGTGCTGGAGTTTCCAACCTCTCAGACAAAGAGCCAAGTGCTGGAGTTCCCAGCCTCTCCTCATTGGAGACTCATTGGCTGAGTGGGGGGAGCTGTGCAGCCTGTGATGGTGACTCAGCTCTCATCTGCTCCTGGACAACTGGCACAGCCCATCTGATTTATGAACTCATTAAACTTCTGCTGCTTACTCGTGACCAAGGCCTCCACACAAATCTGGTGTTGGGTGAATTCAATGCTCTTGTGGGTGTCTGTGTGGCAGGAATATTAAAAATCCCAGCATATCTCACACAATAATACACCTGGCTTGGAACCATAATAAAAAGTTTCTGACTTTAGTAATAACAATACAGATACTTCTGAGGCAGTTTCTTTTTACAGCCCCTCGGAAATAATGGATTCTGCTTCCTTTTACACACAGTCATGAACGATTACAAGATGGGGCCACTACTTTATGAGCCCTTTCCAAATCATTAAAAATACATATATTGAGCTACCCAGTGCTGTAAAACATGAATCACCGTGCAGCTCATGAAAATACTTCTGAAGGGTATAAAAAGTGCCACTCTTTCCATTTTTAATTAGTTTCTTTTGTGCTTAAATGCCTTTAACAATGAGAAGGTGGAAAGTTCTTTTTATTTTTTTTGCATGCAGGCAGAATTCACCAGTAGAGCATTAATAAGGCAGGGCCCTTTCCCTAATACAGAAATTTTTTACTCTGCCTTACAGAAGTCTCTCTGAGATATCAGCATGCTTATGTGAAACCAACTCACTTGTAAGCCTGTCATTAAAAGTGAAATGTAAATTGGAATGGAAAAGAAAATATGAACTGATTTTTGGAGGTCCAATTTCTGATTATGACTTGTAGCACTCCTTTGTTTTCCTCACTGTGCCACAGAAGGAAAGAGGAATCACTGCAATATCTCAGTTGCAGATCCACAAATGCAGATAAAAACATGAGAAGAATGCAGAATTAGCATCCAAGATACCAGAAACTAACAGAAATAGTGATGGCAAAAAGCTGTAGTGCATCACCCTGTTTTGATATATTTGAGCACAAGTCCAGATGGATGTTATACCCATTCCTGCATTCAATTGTTTTATTGAAATTGCATTTTCAAGACAAATAAAGTGAGGAGCTGCTTCAAAATTCAATGGCTCTTTAGTTACAAATGGACTGGCTGTATCTGGCCAACCAAATTATCTGGTGTGCAACTGAGAAACATTCTTTCTGAAGAAAAGCAATATAAATAAAAATAAAACCAGGCCATTTCACTGTTTCCTGAATGACAGCGTTGCTCTGGGCTCTCAGAGGACTTTGGGGCCAGGTGCATCAGTTTTAGTTGCAGTATTTTAGAAGAATAAAAACTTGTCCCAAGCCTGATCACAAGCAGTGAGGGTGTGATGCTACAGGGCTCTGAAAAATCCCTGTGTCTGCTGCCTCTGTCTCAGCACTGGGAGCAGAGAGAGGAACTGGGGCAGCTGGCAGAGCTTTGGGCTACTGGGATTTAAAGGTACCCTAAGGGTCAAGCACACATTTCATTTCTCTGCGTGGTTCCCCCAGCTGGGATGTGGGTAAGAGAATGGTGAAGAGAATTCAGATTGTGAAAAGAATTGTCAGATTTGTGTCAGTAACTCAGCTCCTCTCTGAGCTGGGCTCTGGGCTCCAGCAGAAGCTGCAGTTGAGCTCAGACTTGGCCCTGGGCATCCCTTGCAATTCCTGAGCAGCAGATGCAGGGTGTTGATGCCTGTCCTGAGCAGCTCACTAACAGCTGCTCATTTCACTGGGAAATAGATGATAGAGTGGCTGAACAGGCTCCAGTTACTCCTGCATGGCACCAGGACATGGCAAGGCAAAGGTGCAGCTGGGAACTTTGTTCACAGGGGGATAGCACATGTGAACATTCCTAAATTATTCTTCTTATACTGCCCTTGAGAGTAAAAGAGCTGCAATTGAGGATGCTTGACCTTGAATTTTAGTATATTTAAGTGAATTTTCTCATTTAATTGCTTTTGCAATTTTTTCTTTCCAACACTTGGGGAGAAGCAAGGAGTTATGCCAGTGAGAGGAGTGAAATTCAAAGCCAGGCAGGGTCTGGGTCCCCTGCCTCAAACTTTGATTACTCTGTGTGGGCTCCTGTGCCTTTTTCATGGCCCTGCACCCAGTTTGCACACTGCAGTGCTGCAGTCACTGGTGTGCTGCAGGAACCATGCAGAACACTCACAAAACCCCCATTTATTTGAAGATAAATCAGTTTATCTGACCTGGGAGCCCTGTGTGAGCAGCTGTGCCATCTTTCACATGCCATGCTCTTTAAACAACCACGTCTTTGGGCTGTGGCTGTGTTCCTTATTCACTTGCATAACATTAACACCAAAATTAGGTGACACACTCACTCCATCTGTTAGTTGCTCATTATATTCACTGATGGCTGGAGAAAGCTGCAGGAGCCAATATTTTCAATATTTTCCTTTGAGAAGAGGGCACTGGCAGGTGACAGCTTGCTTCCAGATTGTGGGGGAGAAGCCAGAAGAGCAGCTGGCCCCAGCTCCAGCCTCTGCTGGATCATCAGCTGAGGCAAATCTGAAGAGGAACCACAGAATGAGACCCTGGGAGAGAGAAAAGTTTCATCCCAGTTGAGAATACTGAAATGGAAATTCCACAGGGTTGTTTGGTTTTTTTTTTTTCTAAGTGCTTGTTATAGAAATATGGCTAAGGTGGATTTCTTTAAGAAGGGAAAATATTTGCACAAAATTATTTGGGGGAAAAAAATTAAATTTGTAGGATTGTTTTTCTGAAAACTGAAAAAAAATACAGATTGAGATCCTTACTCATCCCAGTGCAAATTTCATTTAACTTAATACTGACAGAGGCAAATGGCTGAAGGGTTAAAGGTCAGCAAAATAAATTCACTGGGATATAAATTTCTTCCATTTTCTTATTTTACTCCTGATGATGGTAGTGAGAAGATCTGGGCAAGATATTGGATTGGGGAAGATGTTCTTTGTTATGCTTTTTTTACAGAGTGACACTTTTACACAATGATGAGGGAGAATGAATCAGTAAATAACACCTGGTCTGGAAATCAGTGCCTAAGATGGGGTACAAACCTTCCTAACTTCTTTTTTTTTCTTGTAAGTTCTTCCTGGCCATTTAGTTTCACTATGAGCATTTTATTCCACTTTAATTTTAACTTTACTTTTAAACATTTCTGAGAGGAACTCTTTAAAATACATCTCTGGAGGTTCTTTCTCTTGTGGTAATATTCTATTTTGGTTTTCATGGGTATCAGGTTATAACCTTTCCTAATTAGATTTTGGTAACATTTTCTTTTTTTTTTTTTTTCTTTTGATGAATATAAAATTTTGAAAGGTTAGATTTTTACTAAAAACCTATTTATAGAAACAGTCCCTCTGAAGACACATACAACTTAATCACTCAGCTCATTATCTTTCTGGCTTTGTTCTCTTCCTCTTCTCCTCCTCCCCATGGCTGTCAATCCACCTGGGTACCATAAGAAAATGTAAAAATTTTCTGCACATTCCACATTGCTTAAACAAATCAACTAAAACCCATCAGAATTCAATGAATGTTTTATTGACTTGTTTGGTTTGGTTTGGTTTTTGGGGGTGGTTTTTTGTTGTTGTCGTCATTTTTTGGGGGGTTTTATTTTTGTGTTTTTGGAGGTTTTTTTTGTTTTAACCTCTTGGGCATTTCAGAAAGCTATGCATAGAAAATGTAGCTCTAATTTCCAAGTGTCTCATCTGGTGGGGATGAGCTTCAACTAAAGATTTCAGACCAAGACTTGGGTCCAAATTATGGATTTACTGCCTGCCCCTCTCCTCAGTTTTCCCCACAGCTGTCCTTTCTCCTCAGCTGCTTCTGATAATTCTTGAAGAGAACAGGTATTTCTGTCATAGAAATTACTTTGATAAAGGTTTTTTTCTTAAAATACCTTGTGACCTTAAAATAAATGATGGGCAAATTTAGACACGTGCAACATGATTCATTTTAACACATATGGTGTTGCTATAGGACATGAAACAAAAGTGCACACCCTGCTGCTCTCAAGGTGAAGAAAAAAAGGAAGTTTATTTTCTGACTCCAACATTTACAGATTTCCAAAAGTGCCAGTGGATTGGAGGGTGGCAGTGCCACCTCTCCAATCACACTGGACAAACCAACAGTCCATCAAATCTCTCCTCCTCCATAAAAGAACACAAAACAATGAGTTATTTACAGAAAGTGTGTGAGAAAGTTTGCTACAAGAATGTAAACATCAGAAGGCTTAGAAAATCTTAAAAAATCAGGGTGACAATATGGCACTTCATTTTTTGTAAGGAGCGCTGGTGTGGATGTTCACAAGGAGTTTACTGCACTGTTCTGATTATCTTCATTATCCCATTATTGTGATATTTCTCATTAATCAAAGCAGTTGGGTTTCAGGGCTCTGAATGCAGCACATCTGGTGTTGGATGGAGCTCAGCACTGAAAAGTTGGCATGTTATGGGCAGAACTTGGTCTCAGCCTGGCCTCAGCTGCTGCCTCCCTCTCCAGCTTTATCTCTGGGTGGCTCAGGCAGGACTGGCTCTGTCCTTGGGCACTTCTTGTACTCAGCCAAAGCTTGGAGACAAGCCCCAGCCCCAGAGCAGCAGGTTCAGATCTGAATCACAGAACCACAGGGAATTTAGGCTGGAATGGACACCATGGGACATCTGCTCCAGTGCCCCAGCCCAGGACAGAGCCAGCTTTGAAGTCAGCTCTATTTTGAAGCTCAATCCAGTAGCTCAGTTGTTCCTCCAGCCAAACTTTCAAAGGCTGGAGGTTCCACAGGCTCTCTGGGCTTTGGTCTGTGTTAAACCACTTGCAGTGGGGAGGATTTCACCCCAGTCTCTGAGCAGTTTTCCTTGCTTTAGGAGGTGTCCATTGCCTCCAGCCATGGCACTGCCACCTCTGAGAACTGTCCTGCTCTCTGTTCCCCTACACACATTTCCTCTTGACCCTCACTGCTCCATTTCTCCCCAGGTTTCATCTCCATCCCCACTGGGGCACTCCCTGCTGGCTCAGCAGCTGGTGAGGGCAGCCTTGCCCTGCTTTGTCAGAGCTCATCTGTGCCTGGCTATTCACTCTCACATACACCACCACCTTCCCCTCCCCTCCCCAGGAAATACCTGGACATTTCTGATTTTGCCTCCATTAGGGAGGAGAGGACCAGCTCAGTTATTATATTTTATATTGCAGTAGGGTCTGTGTGAAGATAAAACACTTTCTCCATTGTGATGGGACAAGCCTAGGATGTAATTTCTCAGTCCATGAGGATGACTCCTCCTTCCCTATCCTACCCTGGTGCCTAAAATCACCTGCACAGATTAATCCATTGTGCAGAGTTTGCACAGGCACAACTCAGCTTTCAGAAGCAGCAGAATTTTTTTTCTAGATCACCTTTTTTCCTCCTGGATTAGTACAGCATCCTTATCAACAAAATATTTCTTATTAAAGTTCAGAGACACTGCGCATCCCTTTTTGTTGGTTGTTTTCCCTCATGTCTCCTCCTGTGTTTTAATAATCTGTGCTATTTTTATTTAGCATGAGCAAATAGTCTCAGACTAAATTAAACAAACCACTAGGACCTTCATTTGCCAAGCATTACCAAGGGTTTTTTTGTTTAATTAAAAATACTTGAAAGATTCTGACTAAAAAGGCCAGGGAATAGCAGTCAAAGGAAATGCTATCTAAAAAAAGTAATTGCTCATTTCATGTGGGCAGCTCAGGTTAAATATCTCAAAGGAACAGCCACATTTTGAAATGTTGAAATAGCTAAATTACTATTTCTGAAAGGAAGAAAGATTTTTCTGTAATTCATTAGATCTAAATATAGAATTCTCCTTGCTTTACCTGAGGTGCAATTACCACACCACCTTTTTTATTTATACAACCTGTTATCTAAGCATGCTTTAAGCCAAAGATATTTCCACTTTTTTTTTTTTCCCTTCACTTATGATGTTATGGTAATTAAAAATCATATTTAGGGGAGAGTCTGAACAATCTGAAGCTATAGCTTATAAAGTAGCAAGTAAAATTGTTCATATCTAGACCTAGATATTTATTTCTAGACACATCTAGAAATAAATATTTCACAAAATATTTGTTAAATATTTTTACAAAATATTTAAGAATATTTACTAAACATTTTTACAAAATATTTAAGAATATATTTTTTTAAGTGTGTTTATAAAGATTTGGTGTCTGTGGAGCCGAATCCAGCTTTGCCCTCTGTATCTCCTCCAATCTTGTTCTGCCATAGGCCATTCTGCAAGCCCAGGACCTCTCAGCAAACATTTCAGGATTGCTTTTCCCAGCTTTAGTGGACTGGCTTGGGGACCTTTTTGCTTCTGGCTGTGCATTTTCAAACAGATTTATAATACCATATCTATTTAATGGGAAAGGATAATGGCAGAGAAAGAAAACTACACAACCCAGGTGGGTCAGGGGGAATTTGAACACTAAATTCATTATTTCAAAGGCCTTTTCCAACCTAAACAATTCTATGATTTATCAGCATGGCCTGTTAGCCTGAAATAAAAAGGTAACACTCCCACTGGTGGTGATAAAAATGGGGAGGCAATTTTTAGTAGACCCACAGAGCAATGATTCATTTTACCTCTTCTTTCAGCAGGTGTCAGAGAGTTTGGGTCACTGAAGGTGTATCCAGCACTGATGGATGATGCTGTGCATTCCTTGAGCTCTCAGGTCCACAGAGAGACAGAATAATCAGCAAAAGGACCTGCAGGGGAAGCTGAGGAGTAGGGGAAAGCAGGGAAAGGAAAAAAAAAAAAAACAAAAGGAAATTATGCTAAAATATAAATACAACCAGCCCTGATGACCGCCCAGTAGAGCAGGTCTGTGCCTCGGATAGAGTTCAAGATTCTCATGGATTCTGCTTCCCCATCAATCAGCACTTTTGAACTGCTTCCTCCTCTTCCTCCTGCTTCCTCCTACATCCTCCTCTTCGTTCTGCTTCTTTCTGCCTCCTCCTGCCTCCTCCTACTTCTTTCTGCTTCCTCCTACTTTCTCCTGCTTCCCCATTCTTCTCTCTGCTTCCTCCTGTTTTCTCCTCTTCCTCCTCTTCCTCCTGCTTCTTCCTGCCTCCTCCTGCATCCCCATTCTTCTTCCTGTTTCCTCCTCTTCCTCCTGCTTCCTCCTGCCTCCTCCTGCCTCCTCCTGCTTCCCCATTCTTCTTCCTCCTGCTTCCTCCTGCTTCCTCCTTCCCCCCTCCTGTTTCCTCCTGCTTGCCCATTTTTCTTCCTGCTTCCTCCTGCATCCTCCTGCTCCCTCCTGCTTCCTCCTCTTCCTCCTCCTCCAGCTCCACCAACTCCAGGCAGCTCCCCACATCTTCTGGCCTAGATCAGAACCAGCCTGTGGCTCCGTGTGTATTAGAAAATAGACTCTGTGATTAATGCTTCTTGATTTTTCTTCTTCCTTGTCAGTGCCTTTTGAACAACTATCATTTTAATAAATGATCAACATGTCAGTGACTAAAATAGTGTTTGAAGAAATCAGGGCAATGTGCTAATCAGAAATCCACTGCACTGGAGCTGACAAATGATGACCAATATAGGATTTGAACACTTGACTTTTTCCTTCTCCTGGCTTGCTTTGATTGGAAATTTAAGAAAATGCTTTGACCTTTAGATTGCATTGCTCAGGTTATTTACAGCTCTGCTTGGAGTACCAGATTTCTTGTAATTTATAAGAATCCAAGGCTAATCTAAGATTACAGGAAATTAGGGTCTAGCCAGCCCTCTTCATCAGACTAATGATGCTGTATATCCATTTATATATATATATATATATATATATACACATATATATATACATATCCAACTTTTATATATTAAAGTTTTTTATACTTTTTCTCACCCAAGGGAACCCTAGAATGAGAAACAGTATAAAAAACTTGTGACAACTTATAAAATGTGTATAAACTAGGAAAAAACCCTAGACCTGGTATCAGGAGCAGCCTGATTTTCATTTATTTTGGTAGGTCCTTCTCTCACTTTTTTTTCTGTTATGAAGTGAATCACCAGGCAAACTTCTCACTTCCATTAACTGCTTGTCAGGAATATTGTTTAGGAAAGTTGATTTTTTGAGATATCATTTTTTGACATCATGAAAGTTGATTTTTTTCTCTTCATATCCTGGAGAGAAAAGGCCACCAGCATCTTCAAGTCCTCCTCTGACCAAGAATGTCCAGTTTGGAGCCTGTGAGTGGGGCAGTTGTGCCAAGAGGGACACACAGAGGGAGCTGGGGACTCCTCCTGTGTTTTTGGAAAGTGTTGGGTGTGCTGATACATCACTTAAAATCAGATGGAAGGGATCCTAAGGTGTCACTGTCATATTTCCTGAAAAATCCCTTCACCAGGATTTCTTCTCCTGGGAAGCTGAGAAGCCTCAGAGAGGAATGAAAACAAGAATTATCTGATAGCTGCTCCTGTGTTTGCTGCTTTGGAATGTGGTCAGGAGATTGTTCACCAGCTGGTCATTGTTTGATTGGTTTCATGTGAATTGTTTTGAACACCATCAGCTGTGTTGGGACTCTGGAGAGTCAGGAGTTTTTATTATTCATTCTTGTTAAGCCTTCTGTCTGTATCCTTTCTCTTTCTTTAGTATATTTTAGTACAGCATAATATTATAATATAATATAATTAATATAATATAATATAATATAATATAATATAATATAATATAATATAATATAATATAATATAATATAATATAATTAATATAATATAAGCCTTCTGAGAACACAGAGTCAGACTCGTCTCTTCACCTCATCCTGGGGACCTCACAAATACCACACTAAGAGATCTTCCAATTTACCTTTGTCTTCTTCCCTCTAAGCTATCTGAATTTTTTTTTGATTCATCTTCTCTGAGCAACTTTCAACAACAGATCCTTCCCTCATTTAATTTTTCTGGTTTTATTTTTGCCCCTTGCCAGGTGCTGGGTTTTACCCCTCATTTTTGGCATACCATGGAGCTGAAGGCTGGAGGAGGTCCTTGGTGTCCCCTTAGCTGAGCTCCTTGCACATCAGACCCCCCCAAATTAGAGCCCCAGTTCATTCTGCAGCTGCCAAACACATCTGGGCCAGGCAAGAACAAACCACCCTGAAATCTCTGCAAACATGAGGGGAAAGATAACATTCTTTTAGGCAGCTGGACACTGACTTTTAGAAATTCATTAAAATGCAGCCCAGCCAAGGATTTTTTATATTTTAATGCTTTTTAAAATGCTCTTTAGAGCATTTAACCTATTCAATGCACTGAAGAACTCTTGTAAAGGGAAAATCCCCAGCCTGCATTCCTTCAGCACAGCAATGGAGCCCCAGGCATGGTCTGTGAGCTGACACCCTGCCCAGGAGAGGCTCAGAGCTGCTCTGCTCCCAGAGTGAGCCAGTCCATGTCAGTGCTCCCAGGAACTCTCCAGGCTGGGTGGGTGCAGGCAGCCCAGGTAAATAATTTCTGATTCATCAGCGTCCTCATTCTGTTCCCCCTCCCTCCCTGAGCACTCCCCCTGACATCTCAGTGTTTATCAGTGGGTTTGATGGGGTGCAGTCTGTATTTCTGACCTGATCTCATTAAGCAGAAGTGCTTCACATCAGCAAGAATTTACAAGACAGACAGGGAGGCAGGCACTGGTGACAAGGCTTTCTGAGCAGGTGCAATATTAAACCCAGCAAAGGTTTCACCTGGAGAAAAATGCACCACAGCTCCAAGCTAAGGCAGACCTGGGTGTCATCCCAGGTCAACATCAGGTTTTTTCAGCAGTCAGATGCAGTATTGAATTTATCTTGGGGAACTTGGGCTTGTTCTTGGTGATGATTTTTTGTTTTAGACAATACAGCATCATTCCCATTGCAAACACAAGGCTGGGTATTGCACACAGAGAAAATACCACACACCCAATGAGTACAAATAAATCTGAGCTCTGAATTATTACTATGCAAGAGTGAAATTTTTTTGTTTAAATTAATAGTCTTATATCCAAAAATACAACTCAGAGTGTTATCAAATAGGTGTTAATGTCTCAACACTCAGCTGCATATTTTATACAACATGATACAAGTTCTTGCTGCACTTTACCCTTGAAAACACCAAAATTTTTATGCAAACCTGTTAGGCAAAGATTTTATGCAGAGATTTGCTTTTTTCCTGACCTGTTCAGTAAGAGTGTGAACTGAGATCTTGTTACAGAATCTTTGATAAATAATAGGTTAAAAAAAAACCATTAGCATCTCCTTTACTCTCCATCCTCCCTGGTGGCTGCATCATTTCTGGACCTCCCTGGAGAGCCCTGAACACATTCAGGGAGGCTGATGAGCTTCCATTGCATGTGCAATCTCTGTTTTCATTACCAAACTCTGGCCTTTCACAGGACTCATTTTATGTCTTGACTGTGTGCTTCTCATGATTGCACTCTTGCCTGGTGAAAAGCTCAATCAGAACCTTGATTTTCTTTCTGATTTTTTTTTCCCTCAAACCAGCTGAAAACCTTAGTGCTTCACTGGGTTTTTGTTAGCCATGAACTCGATCTTGAGACATTTCTTGATAGAAACTTTGAGTTTCTTTTACACTCAGGAGACCACGTTTTTAATGAGCAGAATATAAAACACCTCAATTGAAGCAAAAGGAAGAAACCACAATGCAGAGTTTTAAAAAAACTGGATTAAAAACCACATTTTTACAGTTAATCCAGTACTCCCTGCCCTCCTTGATTTCAGCTGCAGGAGGAAGATTGCTTCTAATTAGAAGCTGAATCCAGACCTGCACACCTGATTTTTAACCTGTTCCCAAAGCAGGTGGGGAAGACCATGGAGTGCCAGCCTGGAGCAGCCTGAACTCAGCTGAGCCCACAGCAGCTGGCCAGGAGAGTGATAAATCCAAACACTGGCACCCAGGAGAGTGATAAATCCAAACACTGGCACCCAGGAGGGTGATAAATCCATTAGTGGTGCAGGAAATAATCCACCTTGGGGAGGGGAGATGCTGCATTTCAAGAAAACCCTGAGATCTCTGGGATTGTGGTGTATTTCTCATTGGGCTGTGAGATCCTGCTCAGATCTTGGTATCCTCATGGAGTCCTTTCCCAGCACTCCTGAGGCAGTGAACAAAGCCCACAGCAAAGTCATTTTAATGAGCAGATTGTTATTGGGAAACGTGATTTCAGAGGGACAGGCATTTGTTGGGAATTCAGATCTGGTGTAGAAAACACCTTCTGCAAAGGTGTGGAAATGCAGAAAAATGCAGAAAAATGTGAAAATGGAAATACCCTTTTCAGGTTAAAATAATTCCAGTTCTAATCTTAAAGGAAGAAATTTAATGGGAAAAAAAAACCACAAAAAAATGTGAAAAAACAAAACCAAACAAAAAACCCCAAACCAAACAACAATTAAACAACAACAACAACAAAATAAATTAAAAAAAAACAACAGGGTTAAAACAAAGCAAAGCAACATGATTTTGCTCTGATTTTTGCCATGTAACAGTCCCCATCTCTCAGAGCAGGGCAAGGAACAGTTGACATTTCTCATTTATGGTGACCAAAGTAGGTGTGCCTACAGATTTTTGCATTTACCACTGGCAGTCTCACTACAGAAATTCTCTAATCCTCTTCAAGCACATAATTACTCTGGGGAGCCAGCTGAGCTGGAAATGGGAAAGGCCATGGGATGGAGAGGCTGCTGTGCTGCCATTACAGGCTCAGCATGGTGGGACACAGCCCCTGGCCAGCACAGAGAGCCTGTGGCCACATCCCCACCAGCCAAGGAGCAGCACAGCTGCTGCTCAGGCAGAAAAAGGATTTCAAGGCTGCCTTATGCAGTGTCAGCTGATAAATCCTGGATTTATTCACCCCTGCTTGGAAAGCCTGTGCTGGGAAATGAAGGAGCCCTGGCAAGGAAAGGCTGGATAGTGGGATGTGACAGTGTTCAATTAAACTAGCTTGGTGAACTTCCTGCTCTTCTGTGATCTCTGAGAATGACTTTAGAGATGGGCTTTGAAAACTTTTTCTCTCAGAAATTTTAATACAATAAAAATAAAAATTCACCAAACCACTGGTGAAAGTAAAATTTTTAATTTTTTTTGTTGTTTTCCTAAGAATTTCTTTGCATTATTGCTCTTGAACAGCTGCTTTTCTTTTTTCTTTCTTCTCTTTATAAATGCATGTGTTATCTGTAGGCAAAGATCCAATGTTAACTTATGGCAGAAACTGATCATAAATTTCTGTCCCTGTAAACCCTCCCAGTCCCTCCTGGTACTCCAGGGACTCCCTTGGAGGTCAGATGAGGTTTCCCTGTCCATCATTCCCTGCCCTGACAGATTTTCTCCATCACCCAGAGCCTCTTTCACCCCCAGCTCAGCTGAGTCACTTCACTCAGTCCCTGTGAGAAAATGGGCAGAAAAGGAAGATGCATGTGAGCTGGGGCAGAGCAGGAATAGGGAGCTAGAGGAGGAATGGAGGAATATAGCTATAGGAAGCCTGATCTATGAAAGAAGTCTAAAAAAGCTTCACTTTAAGCTGAACAAAGTTATTTTTGCAAGGGAAGCCAGCTCCTCGCTCTGAGCAGGATTAAAGCAGGACAAAAGCAAGGGAGCAGCCCTGAGCACCAGGACAGGCAGGAAATTCCATGCTTGGAGGAGCTGAAGGGCTGCAAAGCTTCTGATGTTTTACTCCAGCCCAGGAGGGAGCAGGAGCAGGGCAGGAAAGGGGAGCCTGGCTCCAGACAGGTGATGCTGGATCCTG
>VZSJ01001108.1:0-28576 GCA_013398405.1 Pheucticus melanocephalus | reverse complement strand
AGGGCAGAAAGAGACATGTAAATTCAAACAGATTAAAATTCAGATTGCTGGAAGTCACTTGCATCCTTGGCTATAGCATCTACAGCCCTGTACTGCATTTTCAGCATAAATAGAGCAGTAGAAGTTAACCCAGGGTAGGTCTTTCAGAAAGATCAGTAATAAAATGCCCAGCTAATAGATAAAAATAAGCTCTTGGCACTGCAGAGTTTCAGCAGTGCCTTTGACCAGACCAAGCTCCTTCACTTGGGTGTGTGCCTTGCCAGCAGACTCCTGGAAAAGTTTTGAGTGACTTCAGTTTCTTCATCAAGAACTCGGTTCTGAGACCTTTTACAAGATCAGCCCTTGAAAGACCATTAAATTAACTTTTCTGCCTGGATGCAAGGATTACACACTACGGGAAATGTTTGCTGCAATTTCTTTTTGTGGCATAAAAATTGATGGATTTTCAGCAGTCATTATCTTCATCAAACCCAACCTGTTCTCATTAGACGTACTCCAAGAAGAGTTGATGTTCATTTGTTTCTGGTGCCATCTGCTTCTGCTGCTACGACAGACATTTGTGGGAAATTGAATATGGTAATGCTCTTTTTTCACCCCTTGTGTAACAAAAACTTACTTTGAAATGCCTCTGAGAAGCAGACCAAAATGAAAGGGAAAACAAACATCCAAGGTGAAGTTATTTAGCTTTCACTGCTAGCCAGCTACTCTAAGCAGTTTGAATTAGTTTTGCATAATATTTCTCAAATATCCTGTAGCAGTCAAAAGTCATTATGAAATAATGTCAAATTAACCTTTTTATTACTGATAGAGTTTCTACTGTCAGTGTCCACTATCACCTCACTTCTTTCAACAGATCAGGATCAAATAGGCTTTATGAGAATGCAGTTTAAGGGTGAAACTCTTCTTGACTGCTTCCACCTGAATACATATTCAACCTGTTGGAGCTGAACATCCAAGATTTTATTGTATCCTTTCTTTTGGATTATTCAATGGGGAATTTAAAAAAAAATCTGTATTTTTCTTTTATGTAAAGGTTTCAAAATGGAGTGGCACAGTGCATTCAGTATCAACTTCCTGCAGTCCAGGTAATCAGAAGAATCATTTAACTCTTAAATATTCTCATTTTCCTCTTCTGAGTAGCTTTTGTGCTGTTTACTCAAATGAGAATGAGCTCTTTTGAATTCTCATGGCTGGGCTCTTTTCCATGGTTTTTATCATCATTTTCATTCCTGTGCCAACAAGAAATCTGAACAAGGGCAAAATGTCATTGCCTTAATATACTGTGGTGTCAAAAGTTATGGTCAGTAATAAAAGGGAAGGAAGGCTGACTGTTTATTCTGGAAACAGGATCTATATTTTAATGGGAAAGGTGAATAATGCAAACTAAATTCTACCTATGAAAGCCTGAATAGGACTGTCTTGCTGTCTGTGACAGAAAGATTATATAATTTTATCTGAAAAAATTATATTATTATATTATTATATCTGAAAAAATTATTTAAAATTATTATATCTGAAAATTTACTTTGTTTTAAGATAGAACTTAGCTGGGAGACACCATTTTGAGCTCTAACACAGTTTAGTTGAGCAATTCCACAACCTCCCAAAATATTATCCTTCTGTGAACTTTATCTGATAGCAAACATTTAAATGTACATAGCTCAAAACCTGATGACTACAGAATGAAATTAAAATTAAACATAAAATATTTTAAAATTAACATATTTTCCCCTCCTTATAGAAGAATCATTATTTGAAAAGATGAAATTATATAAAATTGTGCCAAATATGAGTGTCTTTCATTGCTCAAAGAACCATAGTAGCTTTCCCACACTAATGAATTCCTTTGAGGAATTTCCTTTAATCTCTCATAATAAAAGCAGTCATCTAAATCTTTGGCTTTGGGTTTGGTTTTTTTAAATTATCACAGCAATATCAAATCATTGCTTTGTCCATCCCACTGTGTGTCCATTGTTATGTATTTGTTTAACAAGAATATCTCCTGCCAATTCTTTTACTGAGCTTACAATAATAGATCTGGGTGCCCATGCTCTCCTGATGTTGGGCTTTATAAACATAAAACCCAATGATTGAATATTCTGGAGTCATTCAAAGTTGAATATCTGCCACTGAGAGAAGAAATGTAAAGCCATAAAGGCAGACAGAGTCTTTCAGCTGAATTACAATCCTTAATAAAATGCCAAATGCATCCTTCTGGCTCAGGATATGGAGGTTCCCAATAGCCCTCCTTCCAGCCACATGAAAAATTGCATTTTTCATACAATTCAGAGCTAATTATTACCAATCATAAGGTTGTGTCCAGGTTCTAGGCTGCCTCACAGAGTGGAGAAGCTGAATGGACAGCTAAAGAACATCTTATATTAGTATGAATAATGATTCTGTTCTGAGCTAAACCTGAGGGATCCCAGTCATGGATCAGGATATATTTGCCTGATCTCAAAAGCCAACAAGTTAGATGAGCTCCACAACTACAAAACACATATGGAACATTCATTGCCTGCTTTCTCTAAACTGCTGTCACTCTGTTATTACATATTTGGATAAATAGATGGTGCTTTCATGCAGAAAGAAAAAAAACAACTCACAATGCCACAAGGAGATCTTCTCAAAGGCAGAGTGTGTTTCCCTCAAGCAGCTCTTGAATTCAGTGCACAAACTGGTCTGTGACACTGTATGAGGGAAGTAGAATAGATGAATGGATTAAAATCCCTGCATCAAACCACCTCCCCCAGGAAATGCCCCTTTTTGCTTTGCTCTCTGCATTGAAATGCTTTCTACCCCATATTTTGTCTATTTGAGAAAACCAGTTCAGTCTGGGCAGTTCTGCAGCAAATGATCATGTCACAACTTTAAAATTAATGAAATGTTCTGGACTGTGCTTCAGCATCACCACCAGAGAGGAGGAAAGACAATGGCAACACCCCAAAGGAAAACAGCCCAACAACAACAACAACAACAACAACAACAACAAGAACCATCTGCTGCTCGCACCTGCTCCAGGGACACGTTTGTGTCCTGGGTTGTGAGCAGCCACCCTGAGGAGCTCAGGGATGCTGGAGCTGGCTGAGGAGAGCCCAGCAGGGGCTCCTGGAGCTGTGCTGGAGGCGCTGGGCAGCACTGGGAGGCTCTGGGCAGCAGGGCTGGGAGCTGATGTGGTTTGAGCAGAGTTGGGAATCGTGGCTTGGCAAGGCTCTGGGCTGCAACGAGCCAAGGGAGGCTACTGGCTCACACTGCTGCTCTGAATGTGGCACTGAAGGATGTGACAGTTCACTTGTGGGGAGTTTTCTGTGATTTAGATACGGGAGCTCTAGTTGGTTTTAATAATTATGTTTATTTTCTTATTTTCTACATAAGCTGGAAGGATGAGTTTGGCTCACATCCTCACTGCATGGTTCAGAAGGTCACAAGACCCTCAGTTACAAGACTTTTTAAGGAGTTACTGACCAATAAAACACTGCTAACAATGATATTTATGTTTTTGACCCAATCCTTCAATATTCCATGCTACAGTGTAAACTTCCTTAGCCAATCATGTTACGACACACAAACCTACAGCACTGCATTCTAATCTCCTTGTTCACCTCTGTAATTACTTTTATTTTTTCTATATCTTAAACTCTAAAATACTAAACTTCCCTTTGCTTAACCTGCCTCTGCATTAAACTACAAATCCACATTCTCACTTTTAGCACCTAAGATTGGGAGCCTTTTCCAAGGTCTCAGATCAAATCTTGTGTTTAGTTCTAAGCTTTGGCTCACAGGCCCAAAGTTCTGAGAGTTCCCTGCATTTTGGATTCCAACAAAGATATTAACCAGCTCTCTCTGCTGAAGTTTGCAAGGAGGGTTTGGTGATTTTTTTTTTTCCTTTTTGTTTTCTCTGCCCTCTTTCATGCCTCACATTTTCCTTTTGTCCCCATGTTAATTTAACAGCTGCCAGGTTCCTGCATCAGGAGCGTTTTTAATCTTCTCAAAAGTGATGCATAATTTGTGAGACTTTGCAAAAAACCACAATATTTTTAATAAATTCTGTCGAATGCGGAGGGCAATGCTTCTATAATTTAGCTTACTGTGAAATAAAACATTACAATGAAAATTCCTTGGCATAAATATGTAAGAACCTAGTGAGGAATCCACCAGTCAGACTGAATGTCTGTAACATGTGTTGGTAGTTTGGCTTTGGGGCTGGATTTTTTATTCAGCAGTGAATGGCACCTGAGGAAATCAGGATTCAAATTAAAAATAAATGCAGTCTGATTTCCTAGGAAAAAAAGAAAAAAAAAATACCAAGGAGGTTTTGGGCTCAGACCATACAGGCATTCATTTACCAACTGTTTACTGTTCAGCTCCACTGCCATCTCTCTGCATCGATTTTCCTTCAAAATTACATCCCCCTCACCATTGACAAGTCAATTCCAAACAGCAAATTCTCCTTTCCAAGTGTTCAGTCTATGCTGCTCTTGGGCTTCAGAAATGCCTGGTCTGGTTTAATGTGAGGAGCTCAGGGTTTCTCCCTGACAGAGCTCTCTGATTTGCTGATTACCTGGGATGTTTTCTCAACCACTGAGAGAAAAATTAACTCCCCATTCTGACGAACGTGATGAAATAAATGTGGGCTGGAATTTAATGAGTTTGCTCTCAGCTTTCCCATTTCAAGGTCAATTATGAAAATACTGGTTTTCCTGTGCTGCCAATGGCAGCGTAAATCCCTCCTGTAAATTTTTTTAGGGTAGTTTTTCTTCCCTTTCATGTCCAAACAAAATGTTAAAAAAAAAGAAGAAAATTCTTTATGCCAGATGGGAATTTTTTAATACTTTTTTTTCCTTGAGAGCTCTCAAAAAACTGCACTACTGAAATAATTAAACCCAAATTTTGTATGTGGATGACATTTTTTTCTTTGAACATATTTCTGTTTAAATAAGATTGTTGTCACACAAGTGATGTATTTCTGGAGATCATTTGTTACTCCTGAGTTTTTCAGATAGATGTGGCTTCAGTTCATGGCTCTGCTGGATTTTAGAACAATGCAATGTCTGCACTGGATTTTGAGGCAAACATCTAACAGCATCATGTGCTTAGATGTGGAATTGTTTCCTTTTCCTGACCTATAATTCCTGTTGGAAATCTCCAGGCTCAGCTCAAGGTGGAGCCACAGCTGAGCCCCCAGGACTGAATCACCTTTGGGTTCCTGGATAATTCCCTCCCACCCCAGCACGCCTGGTTTGAGGACACAGCTCTCCCAAACCCAACTCCTTTTCCAAATGGAAATCATTCATCATCTCTGCCAGTGAAAGGTTTCTGCTGGCAATCTGGGGCTGTGTGAAGCAGCAAACCTGCAGACACAAAGCCAAATTTCACCTTGGGGATGCTGGAGCAACGTGGCTTCCACAGGAGCAGCTGCCAAAGTTTATCACTGCAGGAGCCAGACAGGACAGCCCTGGCTGCCTTCCCCTGGCATCTGCATTTTTTATTTCAGAGGGAATGGAGGTTCAAACTCCAAAAGATCAGAAGGGGTTGCACTGGTGCAATCAGTTTTAATTTGTCACTGATCTAAGAATAAATGAGTGATGATGAGAAGAATAAATGAGGAGAAGTTGTTTAATTCCTTGCCTCCTGCAAGCCAGAGGAAAATGCAGTTTTCTTGAATATGATACAGAAACTTAGGCTACATGAAAGAATTGCTGGCATGGTTTAAGATGTGCTGGTGTGGTGGCTGATGGAGCCCAGACAGAACCAGAGAACTTCATCAGGAGGAAAACCTGAATATTCTGAAAGTGTTGTGAGAAGCAGTGACAAAAGAAGCACTAACAACAGAAGTGTACTGCAAGCAGGGAACTTTCATCTCAGACAGGCTGCAAAAGAGATGGGAAACAAATAAATATGATGGCAAAACAATCCCCTCAGAAGACAGATTCCCCCCAGTTATTCTTTTATGAATTACTACTGATATAAAAATATCTGCTGTGGTGGAAGGGAGAGGAGGCTCCTTTAGCCTAGCAGCACAGCTTGCAGCAATATTTGACTCTGATAGAGCAGGGGAATTGCATGGAAAGCTGCAGAGAAGGGGAAAGTGGATATTTCCAAACATGAATTCCTTCTGCTGGGTTGTGAGGGAATCACAGACCCTTAATGAGCTGCGAGGACTTGATGAATGTGTGCTGAGTACTGCGGGTGTTTAAAGATCTGGCAGAGCTGATGAGATGAGATGTCACAGGGAGCTGTGTGCCTTTGCTCTGCAGCCCTGGAGGGTTGTTGCACACGGGGGTGGCACTGGAGCTCTCTGTGAGGGGGGGCAGAGACAAAACCACATCCTGGGAAACTCAGCATTCACAGAGGCAGAGGAAAACTGGATCAGGATGTTTGCTGAACACACAAGAGACTTCTGGAGGAGCTGCCAGCCATGGGTTGAGCACATGACATATATGTGTGAAAACCAGAAAGTGATTTTTAAAATTATTTTAATTTATTTTTTTATTTAATTTTTTTTTATTGACCTGAAAATTTTATTGTGTTTAGCAGAAGGCCTGCTGGAAAATCCACCTCAACTCCAGTTGATCCAGACCTGGTTCTTTCTAGAGAGGTGCCCTGACCAACACATTTCCATCATCTGCCAGTCACAGTGTGTCATTCAAGATTGTTGTAAGATCACTACCTGGGACTACAAATATTTACTAAATTAAACCTAATCTCAGTGTCAAGTGAACTCCTCATGGTGGCCCAGACACATCTAAAGCTCTGTGGCTTTGCCAGAATTTCTAAAACTTCTCTTGACCCATCCGCAGGGAGTGTGAGTGCTCCCTGCTGCTGCCAGGGCAGGATTCCAGCCACAAACCCAGCACAGGTGGGACTCAAACCCCAGAGCAGAGACAAAATTCTGATGTGGAGGGCAGGGAACAGCTGCTCCAAAACTTGGGCAGCTGAAACCAATGGGAACCCACCTGTGCCAAAGAGCAGGGTTAGAACAGCTCTTCAGGGATGTGGCTCACACAGGAAAAGTTCTTAGCTGTATTTATTTTTCTCTTTTCTTTTTTTATTTAATTTTTTTATTTATTTTTTTTTATAGACATGAAAATTTTACTATGTTTAGCAGAAGGCCTTCTGGAAAATCCACCTCAAGCTTATTTAATTTTTTTGTTTGGGAGGTTCTTTGTATTTGGTTGTTTTTTTGTTTGTTTTTTTTTTTTGTACATATATTTTATTTCCTTTAATTAGAACATTTCAGATTTGGGTCACTTTAATTTTATTTTTAATTCTGTTCTTTTGAATGGGCTTAGTGGTGTTGCTTCTTTTGAAACCAGCACAATAGTTCACTCTTCTTCTTCCTTGGAGGCTGTGTCTGACAATACAACTTCGAAGCAGCAGTAGAAAAAGAGTAAGTTCATTTTAATTCTATATATACATGATCTGAAAGCAGCAGAGATGGGATTTGTCTTTCTAGTGAGCTCTGCATGTATTAAAAAATAACTTTTCTTTCCTATGTTAAGAAAGAAAAATAAACCTCAGTGGTTTTAACACTGTATATGTTGATGCCAGCTTAAGAACACTGCCTTTCTGTAACTCCTTTTACAGAATCTTGGGAATTTTCTGGGGGCAAGAAAAGTTCTGTTGGGGCAAAGGGAATTAAATTTTATTAGCTGGTTATTAATTTTTAAATGTTATACTTGTGAGTTATGTAAGAAGCAAACAGAAAAAAAAGAAATATTTTCTTTCTTTCTGTCTTTCATTGTATAAATTCTATGGACATGTGAAGAAATAAACTCACTCTGCTTTTCCCCACCACTTCTATCCCTCATGGCCCTTTCTCTATTTTCTTCAAATCAAGAAATTCTTCTTTATCCTTGAAGTTTTGGGCTGCTTGTTAGATCATGTTGAGAACCACTGCAGCAGATGCTGAACATGGTGGGGCTTGATAAGATCAGAAGCTGTGGGGCAAACCAGGGCAAAACTAAAATAAAAACACGAGATTCCTCAACGGGGAATGAAGCTCTTCTAAGAATCCTGAGGAACGGAAAGAAGTGGCAGATTTAATTTTCTGCTTGGAAAACTAGCCCTAGTTAAGCATATTTTTAAATTATTTTCGTTTTTCTGCATATTTTTTTTCCTTGGAGCAAATTTAATATGTGGCTACAGATGCTTCACACCTCCAGGGTTTCAAAGCTTCGGGTAAATTGAACCTTCACTTTTTTGCTTGTGTGTGGATGTTTCAAGTTCTGGAGATGCAGCATCTGTGTAACTGTTATTATTTAATGTGTGCTTAATTAAAATCCTAGTTTTCACTGAGTATGGTGAGGATGTTGGTCACTTGTGAGCTCAGGTGGGGGACAGATTTGTCTGAGATTAAATAAAACCAGGAAATACTCTGCTTGGTGTTGGGGGTGGGGTTTTGTGGGTTTATTTCTATGAGGTTTTAGTCCTGAACCTGTTTTCTAAAGCTCCTTTGCCATTGTACTCAGTGTTATGTGCCCAAGAATGTGTCTGTTTCTTTTGAATATATCAGTTTATTTTTGGATTACAGCAGTTATTGCATTTTTATTGTTTTATTGGTCAATATTGCATAAAATATTGCATTTTCCTACAACCTGCTTGTTTTAGTATTTAAAGGACATCTTTAAAAGAGGGAAATAACAATATAAAAAGCTGTCTCCTCCCGTCTTCAACACTCACCTTCGGGTGCTACACCAGGAAATCCAGCCCCCTCTTGCTTTACTCTAGATAAGGTTGTTTGAAAAGAAATTATTGCCATTAGCTCCAGATTTCAAAATATCAACATGTGGAAGTGTTTGTGTACCCTCTAAATGAATTTTGCTGGAAGAACACAGGCTTTACAGATAATTTCCACTCACAAGGCAAAGGAAAATGTCCAGGGACTGAAAAGAAATGAAAGCTAGACCTGTAAAATTGTCCTAAATGGGGGAAATGTTAAAGTAAAATAAAACCATTGTACTGAAATAGAAACAATCCAGCTTGATGGGGGCAGGAGGATTTGATTAGAAACAAGGGAAGCTTTGAGTGTCTTTCCCTGCATGCAGGTGAAGCCATGGGGCTGGGCAGGTTCAAAGGCTGCTCTGCACACTCTGGGGGAAATGTGGGGGTTTGTGGCTGCTGTTGGATTGGATGTGAAGAACAATTCTTTGGCTGAGTGTGGATTCTTCACCTCTTTTCTGCCAGGGTTGGGATTAAATTGCGAGATGGTATTTCTTGTTGGGACTCAGATGTTTGTTAGCTCTCATCTATGTTACAGTCTTAAAAACCCTGTGTTGTACAGCACTTCACTGTAACAAACTAAAAATGGAGCCCCATCTCTCTCTCCACAAGGCCTTTTAAGGATAAACTGTCCAATTAAGAAATGACACCTGGATTGTTTTTACTTTTAACCCAATAACCAACCATCCATGCCCGCAATGGGGACATTCCATCCAATTACACAAAACCACCCAAACCCATGGAGAGAGAAGAAGGTGAAGAAGAAGGACCAGCCACCACCCTAAAACCTCCATCTTGCTTTATTTATATTACTATATTCTAAAAGCTTAAACTCCAAGTTTTTCACTGTGTGATACCACACACTTCTATTCAAACTCCACCCCACAATCCCAGTTCCATCATTCCATTTTGGAAGCTTCTCCACGGCCTCAGGTCAGTGCAGTGTTCCCCTGGGGGTCAGTGCCTGGCAGCACAGAAAGTCTGAAATTCTCAGCACCCAGGAGGGGTCCAGCAGCTGAGCAGAGCCCTGGCAGAGATCCCAACCTCCTGCACAGCCCCTGAGCCATCAGCCAGCTCAGAAAGCAGAGCATTGATTATTTCAATTTGCTTTGCACGTTCTTCCTTTTGTTTCCCCACCCTTTCTTGATCTTTTTTCCCCAAAGATTTTGAAACTGACCCCCTGATTTCACACCCTATTGGATGATCCGAGCTCTTGTGTGTGTCTTTTTACCTCACATGGAGCTGTAGTTTCTGTGTAGTTACACAGAACTTATCCTATCTGTGCAGAGCACACAGCATCTTGGGCACCAAAATCCTGAATCCTGGCTGTGGCAGCCAGGAATAATTAGAGTGGAATGTGTAATAACAGCTATTACATAATTGTTTTGGTTCTAATCAAAATATTAGCACAGATAGCAGATTAAGTGAAAAAAATGGAGAAATTGTGGGCTGAGAGTTGGCTTTCATCATTGGACTTAATGGTCAACACAATTTATTAGAAACAAAATAAAGTTAAATCTATCTAATATTATGAGTGTTACACATGATTGGCACAACAGCTCCTCTGGTGTGAGGCCAAGTATCAGTTAGAGGAGCATTTGGTAATTTGTGCTGTTCATGGTCTGGCCAGAGGCCCTGGCAGGGGAGAGCTGGGCAGCTCCACACCTGGAAGGCAGCAGATGATGGCTGGACAGGCCATTGCTTGGAAGTTAAAAAATAAACCCACAAGGGAGGTAAAAAGAGATTTCCATTCTGTTTTCATTTTGCATGCCCTTTTGGAAGGGTGAAACTTGCCAAACTGAGTCTTATAAAGTAACATTTTAGAAGGTGGTTTACAAATATAAGACTAATACTGACTTGCCCCAGGCTCTTTATTGTGAGTTACAGAATATTTTAGCAACAGAAGCATCTGAAATCTTTGTGATGCCAAGTAGGTCAGTTCAAATAAAATACTGGGATAAGTGATGGAAAATGGTGCTCTGTGCCCTCGTGTATCTGCTTCCCTCTGGCTGCTTTTGAACCTGCCTGCTTATTCAGCAGCAATTCCCAGCAGTTTCCTTCTGCTGCTGATTTCCTGTATTGTCCTACCAGATATTTCCATTTCCTTTCTCATTGGGAGGTCTCTGCCTTTCTGACTGTTATCTAATAACCCTACTGGAATGGCTGGAAAGTGCAGCTAATGTGACTACTTTGTTATGTTATTTCTAAGCATAATAAACTGAAAGCCTATGAAAACCTAGAGTTGCACTATGACATCTTCATAAATACTGGCCCCTATTGCTCCTTAATAAAAGTCAAAAAATAAGAGTAAAGTGGTTTATGATTTCTGTTAAGGGGAAAGATCTGATTTGGGGCAGAGTGTTTCTGTTGCCCTGTGAAAAGGATCAGACTTTGCTGGAAAAAATCCTCAGCCAAACTGAAGAGTCACAGGAAAGGGATGTTACAGCTCAGTGTTTGTCTGAAAGACCTGTGAGAAAGAAAGAATGATCAAGATGTTTATTTAATTGACAGATCCAGGCAGAGAAGAGAATAAGTACATTCACTGCATGATAATTTGATACTTTTAGAAGAAATAAACAGCAAAGATTTATTTATTGTTACATATTCCTTTTGCTGCACTTGTGAATAGATCAGGTTTAAGAGCTGGTTGTGGCACAGATTGCCACAAATCCTCCAGGAATGCCTTGCACAGAGAAAGTGATGCCAATCTTGTTCCCAAGCTGAGAACCAACAAAATAAGCAGTGGATGGTGAAAATGTGTGTGTTATTTGCCTGGTGGGACCTGGGAATGCTGTAGCAGAGGGTCCTGGTGGAATAAGAAAATACAAGAAATTAGAGAGGGATAAAAAAGACCAATTCTTTATGACTAATTTAAACCTTTTCCCCAGTGTTTGTCATGGAAAGTTACTCTGAATGCAGAGTGGAAAATATTGTTCTCCTAGCCATGTTAAACAGATTAAGTCTTATGGTATTAAAATGCAGACCAAACATTTCCAGCCTCTTAAATGAAGCTGTGCTAACACGATTTTTTGGAGGCTGGGGGTTTGTGCACCATCTGCCCTGCATTATCAACAGGCAGTGTTCTATGTGGATCAAGAAAGTGCTGAGTATTGAAGCCTGAGATTTAGCCTGGGTAATCCTATTTAAACTGCTTTTGAAGTTTCATTGTTCAGTTCATAAGCATAAGTTCAGGAAAACTTCAGGGTTTTAATAACTACACAAAGTAAAGAATCCTAATAAAGGAAAGATTCAGGTTTGTTCATTTACAGCTCTACATCTAATCTTCTTTATTACAGATAGCTCAGAAAAGTAGATTTCTTCAGTGGTTTTCCAGGTTTAATGAGTTTTATTTTTCTTGCTACAAGTGTCTCTGTTGCTGTAGATGTTGGGTGCTCAACAGAGCATCTAAGTCATGGTCTAGGTAGGAGGACTGCATTTGAAAATGCACAGAAAAACCTCACAGCAGGGCAGGGAAATGAGCACAGATTTCCAAGCACTTTTCCTCCTGCTTTCAGGACAGAGGAATTTTTTATTTGTGAAATAAAAAACTAGCCAGTGAAAAAGATTGACCGACATTGTAAATTGTAACATTGACCAAAACATGAATAGTTTGGGTAAAAAAACCATTTATTTTTTATTGAAACCATCTTTCCCTTCCTTGTACTTCTCCATTTGAATGTCAAATTTTATTTTCTTTTTTTTTCTCATGCCACAATTTCTTCACCTTCCAGCCTACTGTCTCATACCCATCTCTTCAGTTAACACACTGGACCCTTCTATTACCCAAGTTCCCCAATTCCTGCTCTGGTCTGTTCTTTCACACCAGCTATTCTCTAAACTCAGAATTAAATATCTAAATCTCTGCTATCTATCACTAGAGTGTTAAACAGACAAGCTTTAATTCCACCTGCTGCTGCTTCCATCAATTAATTTTCATTTTCAGTGACAAAGAGGAAGGATGCCAAGTTTTATGGTAATTCCCATCAACCACTAATTTGAACCTGTCAGCATAGCAGAACATTTTGACAAAGATTTACCCCTGGGAAAATCTTTGTCTGCTTTTGAGCTGAGGACAAGAGATGACAAACAATTATGAAGTGTACAGTGTTGTTAAGAGCAGTCACAGAAGATCATCTGTTAATTGTTTCCTTCTAGTACCTTCTGGAAAGCTCTTTTTTTTTTTTTTTTTTTTTTTTTTTGCCAGATAAGAAACTAGCTTGAATTGGCTGCTGGGTGGAAACAACATCCTGATATCTGTGCAGAAAGACCCCGATTAGAAAATTTAATATGCACATATTAATGTGTTTTAGGACAGCCAGGTGAATGGAAAGTGTGGTGCAGTATTAAAAACAACAAAAGAAAGATTGTTCTATTCTGGTTTTTGACTTCTTCAAGCGGCCAAAAGGTTCCTTTTATTGACTTTTCTAATAATATTGCCTAAGATAGCTGTGGTATTTTCAGGGTCCCCAGTTGTGGGGAGGAAAGATGAATCTGACTCCATGTTCTCAGAAGGCATTATATTATATTATATTATATTATATTGTATTGTATTACTATACTCAACTATACTAAAGAATAGAGAAAGGATACTTAGAGAAGGCTTAACAAGATACTAATGAAAAACTCGTGACTCCTTCCAGAGTCCTGACACAGCTGGCTGTGATTGGCCATTAAGTTAAAACAATTCACATTAAACCAATCAAACCAGTTGGTAAACAATGTCCAAACCACATTCCAAAGCAGCAAAACACAGCAGAAGCAAATCAGATAATTATTGTTTTCCTTTTTCTCTGAGGCTTCTCAGCTTCCCAGGAGAAGAAATCCTGGCAAAGGGATTTTTCACAAAATGTGATGGTGACAGATAGCCAGGAGTGTGGTGGGACATTGATGGGCAGGACAGGAGGAGGAGTGCCAGGGCAGCTTTCCTTCCCTCCCACAGTGCAATGGAAATCCTCCCAGTCCTCATCTCTGGGAGTTTCTCCAGCAGCTCTGGAGAAAGGGCTATAAAACACCTGGCTGTCCTTAGAGCTGCAGCAAAGGTTCCCTTTTCAATCAAAACAATTAGCAGGAAGAGAAAAGCCATAAATCACTGCAGCAGAAAAGTTTTTCATCCACCCTAATTACTTTCCATAGGGAAGGCATTAAAAGTCCAAACTGTCCTTGTCAGAGGGTTCCAAAATGATGGTGCAGCAGCCCCAGGCAGTGATTTGTGGCTGGCTATTCACACACAGACTGATATGATGAGATGGGGTTTTGTCTCCAGCATTTTTCTTTTGCTGGAGGGAGTTGTGTGCTCTTGGATTCCGTCCATGCACAGCCCAGCTCTTGCTTTCTGTGCTTAGAATGAATCACATTTGTACCTGAAAACTCACTTTGTTTAAAGTGAAAGCTCATTGTCATTAACAAAAGCTGCATCTGGGAGAAAATGAGCATAAAAATGCAGTGGCAAATAGAATTCTGAAGATGTCCAGGGTGGTTATGAGCACTGTGTATGAAACACTGAATTTGGCTTGTTCAGTGCTGCTCAGAAAGGGAAAAAGCTCTTTGTCAGTGAATATCCCAGGCATCCAGACAAGTGTGACTTCTTCTGAAAAGCATATTTTACTGCATAATGACAAGGGGCAAGTAAATGCATTAATTGGCCATTGGAATGGCTTTGCTGCCACAGTCAGCTCACCAGGAGGGAAATCTTCCAAATGCAATTAAAATATCAAAGTTAACTCAGGATGAGTTGTCAGCTTTCCAGAGCCAGGGAATGAGGACAGCAGTGATGGGAAATGATGGAATTTCCCTGTGCTGTGTGTGAACTGGGGACCTGGGGCTGTCTGGAGCAGAGCAGGGCAAGGGAGAGTGTTGGAATCCAAAATGCAAGGAACTCTCAGAGCTTTGGGCTTGTAAGCCAAAGCTTAGAATTAAACTCAGGATTTGATCTGAGACCTTGGAAAAGGCTCCCAAACTGAGGTGCTGGAAGTGAGAATGTGGATTTGTAGTTTAAAGCAGAGACATGTTAAGCTGAGTAAAGGAAAGTTTAGAGTTTTAGAGTTTAAGATATAGAAAAAATAAAGTAGCTACAAAGGTGAACAAGAAGTTTAGAAAGCAGCACTGTGGGTTTGTGTGTCATAACATGATCAGCTAAGAAAGCTTACACTGTAGCAGGGGTCCATAAGATGAAATATTTAAGGATTGAGTAAAAAACATAAATATCTTTGTTGGCAGTGTTTTATTGGCCAACAAATCTTTAAAAGGTCTTGTGACTAAGGGTCTTGTGACCTTCTGAGCAGTAAAAATGTGAGCCAAACTCACCCTTCTTGTCTCTGTAGTGGATAAAAATAAACCTCATCATCTAAAAACTCAGAGGTCTCATCTCAAATTCCTTCCAAAATTCGCCTCAGGTGAATTATCACAGGAGAGCACAGGCTGGGAAGAATCAGAGACAGGAGTTTTATGGAAATTCTGGAAAATGTCTGTCATGGCATCCTTCTCATGGGGCTAGCTGGGGATGGAGGAAAGGCCAGAGGCAGCCCCTGTGCCCCCACCTCCCAAAATCTCCATGGGATGCTGCTGCCCAAAATTCAGGGGAGGGGGATTTATTAATGCACTCTGCCACCCTGGAAGAGTGGGATTATAGTACAGAGGAAACACTGCTTCTTACCAATTTAAACTGTGGAAATAGTTGGGATTACAGAGACATGCACTGCCAAAAGCACTTTATAGCTGAGCTCCTGTTCCACCCCACGTGAACACTGGGCTGGAGATGAGCTGGAATCTCTGAAGTGCAGAATTCTCCTAGAGGAAATGAGCCATCCCAGGAAAATCTGTGATACCTAGAGAATAAATACACCAAAACAGTAATCATGCATCTTAATGGATTGTCTGCTTTATTTTTTTGAACAGATGCCTGCAGGAGATTCAGGAATTCAGGAGAGACTGGGAGCTTTAAATATTAAATTCTAACATTAAGTTCTCCCATGATTGCCCCTCTCTTTTTTAGATTTTCCTGATAAACAGTCAATTAACTTCCATTGCCTTTGAACAATACCTCAGACAAATCCATCAGTTTAGTTGCTTGGAAGGATTTAAACTAAGCAAAAATAAAATAAAATAAACCCAGAAATCTTACTCATAATGAGTCTACAACCATCTGTGGGTTATTTTTGGGTGTGTTGCTAATGACTCCCATTATTTAGTTGTTGAAAAGCTCCCTTGCAGAGGGGTGTGTGTGTCTGAGGGCTGTGAAGGTGCAAACACCTCCTGACAGGCTGCTGTGCCAGCATGAACATGAAATATGGCTCTGCTTGATGTCTCTTTTTAGATGCTTTGGATGTTGCAGCCACAGAGCAACTCGTGCGTTCTTTTGCTGTTAATTTTAACAAGCAAATGAGTCATCAAATAATTATATTTACAGTTCTGATGAATCTGTGTGCACCTGATTATAAAAAGCCTCAGCAGAGCATGTCTGGACCTGCTCGTGTCAGTTTTGGCTTCCATCAGACATCAGCACGTTTAAATTCAAGGTGTCCTGAAAATCTTCCCTGCGTCAGGAATCAGCTGTTAATGATCAATGCCTGTTAATTAAAGCACAGCTTCCTCCTTGTCTTGGTACTTCTACAGCTCTTTACATCAGGTTTAATATCCCTGTGCACTACTGGTCTGTGAAAAAACTGAAAAAGACCAAAAAATACTGTTTGCATTTTTAAATTTATTTTCTTGAAGAATAGAAGTGACTAGCAAAAGTATATTTTAAATAAGCAAAAATAGTAGTTAAATATACCTTAATTAATTATTAATTAATTACAATGGTAAATTAAGTTAGTTACATATACTAAAATTACTATTGATTAATAAATAATAAATATAGTTAAATGAGTTATTACTCTAAAAAACCTTTGAAACCTGAAGGCCTGTTATTTTCTTTTGGCACTGTGTGTGGTAGTCACAACCAATTGCATGGGACTTTTGCTCTCAACACTATTTAATTTTGGAATAATACCACTGTAGTACTTTGATTCTTATTGGCACCAGTGAAAGCTGAGACTCTTTTTGCTTTTTATTTATTCTTTCATTTAGTGCTTAATTACAGCCACTCCACACATGAATTTGAAAATAAGATCATGCACACACTTTATTGCAGGTAGTAAAGTGACAGCCAGGGCAAGGGGTGCTGGGAGGCAGCCAAGAAATGCAAGTTTTGCTAACTGGGATTACCAGAGAGTTGATTTTAAAGTAATGGAGAGAGGCAATGTGTGAAAACAAAAATAAAATAGGAAAAATGATGTCTTTGTAAAACCAGAGGCCATCATCAGGTTTCAGGGAAATTCTCCTATTGAGTTTAATTTCAAGGTTTCTCACTTAGTCTGAAGAGAGTCAAAGTGGTAAATAAGCTCCATCCTTCTATAAAATATAGTGCAACACACTCTGTCCTCCCAATCAAAGCTTTTATATTCTTTCCTCTGGTTTATTTTCCAATTCTATTTCTTGGTCTCATTTCCCCTCAGGGCATTTTTGGTCTTGTCCACACTTACTTATTTCATCATTTCTTCACAATCTTTCAAGTACATGGATTTCTCTTGTATTTTTTATTTTCTTTGCGCAGTTATTTTTCTTTCCAGGTATTTCCTTTTCATTCTTTAATGAGAATTTTTGTTTTCAGGCTTCCAGTTTGGATTCCTTCCCTTTTTCTCTCTGCACTCTAGTGAGGATGTTTTTGTCCATGTAGATTTTATTTCTCTCACCTTCTTACTCTAGCATGTCCCTTTTGTCCCCTTTTTTTATTTTCCTCCTGACACCTCCCACACTGCTTGTTCAAATCAAGCCACTCTTGTTGTGTCCAGGAGAGCAAAACTGGTAATTCTCATCACTGCATAGCTGGTGCCCAAGATTCCTGGTTCTAGTCAGGATGGAAAACTGCAGAGCTGTACACCCCACTGGGAGGTTCAGTGTTCTATTCAATGTAACCGGGCTGAAATTGCACAAAAATTCAATTTACAGTTAGGTAAACATGAAGAAGATCTATAGTGCTTTTTTTTTTTTTTCTCTCTTTGCCAACTTCAGTGAAAAAACCTCTTCAAACACAATATTTGGGGATTTAACTTGCAGGAATTGTGGCTGGTTCTGACAATGAAATGTAGTGGGAGCTGACAGTCCCCCCATGCTAGTCAGTTCTGTGAAACTTTTCTGAAGAGCAATTTCTTCTAGGATTATTATTCTATTCCTCTCTAGCAAGTATTTCAGCATATTTGGTACTTAATCTTCTGTGTCAGTGGTGAAAATGGGGCTTCTTTATTGCCTTGTGACTATTTTTTAATATTCCTGTCCTTATGATATCTGCTCATGAGGGCTTTTGTCTGAAAGTTAAGGCAGCATGTAGATAAGTATTACCACATTCTTAAAAGGAGAGAAAATAAAGATACAGGCAGTGCTAATTTCTCCAAGGTCAAGAAGAAAATGAGCATATGGGGGGTGGGGAAGCACTTAAAAAAAATCAAGAAATAAAAAATCAAAAGAATCCCTGCAGGTGAACTTAGATTGTTCTGTTAAAATTACAAACTGGCAGCATCACTAATGCCATTTAGCCTCCCTGAAAAAGGCCACTAATGGTATCACTCACTGAAAGCTGACAGGAACCCTTTGAGCCTGACCTTTTGTTAAACCAATTCTCCCTGACATAGACTGCAATGCATCAACATTTCCTATTTCAGAGAGGCTGATGTAGAGTAAATAGTCCAGAAAATTAGTGAGAGTGGAAGAATGTCCCCTAGAAAAAAGAAAACTTTCTGTGGTGGCTGCTCAGTTTTTCACAGGCTGGTCAGGATTATCATTTCAGTCAGGTGAGGAGTGAGCTTGTGGAACAACTCCCTTGCTGGGCTGCATGTAAAGAGCAGTTTCCAGTGAAAGTTGTTTCTTGAATAAAACATTTTTCTGTACAAAATAATGTCTCTAAACACTCATAGGCTGAGCTTGAGCTAAAAGCAGAATTGCAGCAGTGGTATCACTGGCATGAGCTTTGTTAATTGGAGAATGCATTGAGAGCTCACCTGGCTGACAAACAATATTGACTGCTGACATGTTGGGAGCCAAGACATTTCATTAAGTGCTAACAATTAATGATTTGAATAATTGGCCTGAGAGAGGAAAGAGATCAGAATGGATACAAAGGACTGTGCTGGTGCTAGCCCTGTAAAACTGCAGAAAATAAAGCCAGGCCCTGAGAAAGCCAGACCTAGGAAGGCAAAACTCAGAGTCCAGTACCTCCTCTTAGAGATACCTGTGTGAGGGCACATGTTAATGCAAGAGACATTCTGGAGAAGTTGGATCTGTAACAATCTCCAAGTAATTTACTGCCTGAATGCCTTTATGGAATTTATTACAGTCACAGGGATGTTGCTAAGGGCTGGTCAGGATCTTCATGGATTTTACTTCTCCCTATTAAACCCTTGCAAACTGAGCAGTGAGCATTGATTTTGTTATAGCATCTCATTTTAGGATAATCATCATATTACAAAATGTAATACTGTGCTTATCAGAATCCCATAACCTATATTTTTTATTGTCTTTGTCTAGCTTATCATTCTTTTCAATGTTTTTATATTTTTTGCAATGTTTTGCAGTCCATGCATGCTCAGAAATACACATCTGATGAACACTCACATTCTTTGTGCCAAGCAGATTATCAGTTATTAAATCCTTCCAAATCCCCCTGCTTCACAATAAAATCAGGAGAGTTCAAGTTACGCTTTTATAACTCCATTAAATTGAAGACTGTAATTCTTGTGAAAAAAGATATTAACTGAGGCAATTTATCATGAGTCTGAGAAGTAATCAGCTGCTCTGAGCTATAAATACAGGTTTCCAAGCTGTACAGAAAGGAGACTTTTTGGGAACATTTAAAAACATGAGGAGTGAAGGGCAAACATCAGGAGGTGCCTCCTACAGCTGCTCCACAGAGTTCTCCAGGCTTTTCTGCACCCCTCCTGTGTGTCTCTTTATTTATTTATTTATTGTTTTTATTGCTTCTGATCAATAACAAGGAGTGTATAACTTTCCTTTAGCTGTATTACACTATAGAGGGGCTATTTTAAAAGAGCATTGAGGCAGCTCATACTTTGGGTAGCTCATAGATAAGAAAACTCAGAGTTTAGAGCAATGTCTGATTTCAGCTACTTGGGCTATTTTCTGTGCTCCTGTTCTGCAGTGCACTTCTGCTTGGCTGTGATGGTTTATTTTATTTTATTTTATGCTCCAGCACGGTCCAAGTTAACAATATATATCTTTATTCCATTCTCCTCTTTGCAGTTTCAGCTTTAATTCTGAAAATTTGGCCTGGAAGCTTCAAGAGAGATAAAGAAAAGAGCCCCCAACTTCAAAGAAGTGGTAGAAGATGAAAGGAAACTAGAGAATGCCTTTAGGGATTAACAAGGAGTCTTGAGGAAAAAGGCCCTGAATATCCAGTCAGTCACAACCAAACCATGGAGGAAAATCTCTGTGAAAAAAGCAGAATTACATGTGGAAGGATGATTGCAATTAGTAAGACAAAAACTGAATTTCTGATGGCGGTGAGAGAGAGAACATATAGGATAAAAATTGGGATTTGCCATCATCCTATAGGTGAAAACTGAAATGTGTGACATTCAGTGACCCTGTGCTAGAGGTTTCATTATTTATAACTCTCTTGAGACAAGATGTAAAACAGTTCATGTTCCTCATCACCCCAGTGATTTGAAGCAAAGGGAGTGAGATTCCATTTCTAATAGGCTCTGGCTGTGCCTGGAAAAGTTTTTGTTTCTGTAAGAGATGTAGCAGAGTGGTGGGAGCAGATGTTTCACTTAAGTGTGGCTAATAACAAATCCCACCACAAATAACAAGAATAAGGAGATGCTGGCCTGCAATAAATCACATTTGCAAACAGTGTGCTTAGATAATGAGCATATGAAAATACCAATATGGAGCCTATTACTGTATGGAAATTCTTCCTCCTGAACTTAGATTTCCTACAAGCTCTGGAACAGGAATAAATATCTGCTACCAAATTCTGTCATTATCACATCTTCCTCTGGCATGTAATTAGAGAAACTACTCTTAGGAGTGGATGGCTACAACCTGGTGTACTCTGCTGGAAGTGTAGGGTCTAAAAACTTGGCCATGTGGCAGCTGAGAGCATCCTCTGCCTCACTGAGGCAGCAGAACCTGGGAAAGGGCTAAACCAGCCTTGGATTGCTTGAATGCCTCTGGGTGTCCTAAACCATTTGTTTGTTGCCTTGTTGAACTGTGGTACTTGCTGGGTCCCCAGGATGAAGGAGGAATTGAGAATCTGACTCCATGTTCTTGGAAGGCTAATTTATTATTTTATGATATTATATT
This sequence comes from Pheucticus melanocephalus, assembly GCA_013398405.1. NCBI lineage: Eukaryota > Metazoa > Chordata > Aves > Passeriformes > Cardinalidae > Pheucticus > Pheucticus melanocephalus. The sequence continues at coordinate 7,498 of VZSJ01001108.1, read as the reverse complement.
ATATTATATTAAAGAATGCTATACTAAAAATATACTAAAGAACAGAGAAAGGATACTTACAGAAGGTTTAACAAGAATGATAATGAAAATCTCATGACTGTCCAGAGTCCTGACACAGCTGGACATGATTGGTCATTAAGTTAAAACAATTCACATGAAACCAATCAAACAATGACCAGTTGTTGATCAAACAATTTCCAGACCACATTCCAAAGCAGCAAAACACAGGAGAAGCAATCAGATAATTATTGTTTTCATTTTTCTCTGAGGCTTCTCAGCTTCCCAGGAGAAGAATCCTGGGCAAGGGGATTTTTCAGAAAATATGATGGTGACATTGAAGCACCCCGGGATTTTCACATCTAAATCACTCAGTTACTTTTGAAAATGGAGGTCAATTCATGCAATCAAGGACTCTTTTCCAGCAGTGCAAAGGACTCAGGCTACTTGAAAATGCACCTACTGCTTTTAAGTATTTTTAATTATTTTTATATGTGCAGTCTTGTGAAAGATATATGAACAATTCACTATTTTCTGTGCCTTCAGTCACAGAAAACATTTATTTCTTTTATTCTGTCCATCTCTAATAATTAACCCTTTTCTGTATCTCACAGTCAGGGCATCCAAGGGGAGGTGCTCCCCCTAAGTTAGTGAATGAAGTATTTTATAGAAAATTACCCTGCAATGAGCTGAGCCTGCAGCCAGTCAGACTTGGGTGTGTGAAAGGATTCAGCCTGGGCCAGATTGGTCTGCTGAGAGGGGTGAGAAAATGATGTTCAGTGATAGAATATTTTGTGTAGTTGGTTAAGGAAGAGATGGAGGCTGTTGGATTAGGAAGATAGAAAAGCTTTGGCAGAGAAGAAGCATTAAGGGTTTGGTAGGTGGGAGATGTGCAGACCCTGAAAATGAGGGGGTTACTCCCTGCCCAGCTGTAGGTGAAGGTTTTATCTCAGTCCTTGCATTTTGCCTCACTGCTTGACCCTCCTTTCCTGCAGAGGGAGTCAGGAAAGAATTCAGCTTTAGCCTCTGGGAGTGCTGGGCCAACTTGGGAGGTTTAACAGTGTGACTTTCTCATGTTTCTGGAGTGCACTCTGATTTCTCCACAACCATCCATGGTCCCACGATGCCATGACAGCCTTGTGCCACCCTGGTGCTCATCCCTCATGGAATTGCTGACACTCAGCTTCTCGCAGGGTGGTGCAGTTCTACTGCAGCTTGTCCAGGCCCAGGCTTTGGTGTGGGAAGGTCCTTTCAAGCCTGAAAAATGGATGAGGTTACAACCAAAAATGTCATCTCAGACAGCTCTTTATCAAAGCACATTTGGCTGAATGAAAGGCCACCTGCCCTGGTGTTTCCTTTTGTTGCACATCCTGGGAGAAGAAAACAGCCTCGTAAAAATCACTTTTAGCAATTATTTAAAGGATTTATACCAAAGCAATCCAAAACACACTCTCCATAGGTTATTACATTACAGTAAAAACATTAGTCCTGCACAGATCATTATTTTATCATTAGCTTAATGTCATCAGTTAATGAAGACACAGCCATGCAGCTCTCAGATGAGTTTCACTGGGCTGCCCATGCCCACAGATAACAGATGCAATTAAAATGCTGCCAAAGTCATCATCCTTGTGACAAAGCTTTGTAAGTGGCTTTGTGGTGGTGGAAAATAGTTTTAATTTTACACACATGGGTGTTTGTTTCCCACTACCCCAAATTTTGCCCATAGCATCAAGATAGAAAGCTTCCTACCATAAATGGTTTATTGTTCTTGCAATGTTACCCCTTTCTCTTTCCATATTTTAGGAAGTTGTGTGTATCATGTCTCTGATAAGGAGGAAAATTAAATTGAAAAGGAAAAAACATCCAAACTATGAGAGCCCTCTAGTGAAATCATTATGCTAATTTTTAATTATTATTTTTTTTTCACTTTGAAACTCTTTGGGACTACAATTTGTTTCAACAGCAGCTGTATCAGACTAAAAAAAAAAAACAAAAATCTTCCTAACCAATTCTGCAAACTGAAGATTTAGCATCTTTCTAACAATACTGTACATTTTTATCAAAGAACTAAGTTCAATCCTATTACATTTTATTATAGGAAGGTTGTGATTCATCGTGGGAAATGTACAAATTAGTTCCTCACTCCTTGGGACTGTTTCAGTGGATATGAGAGTTCCTTTCATTCTTTAGAGAAGGGTACCCCCAATGAACTGGTTAATTGTAATTGCAGCTGTAATTCCATCAGAGAATGGCACTGGTGCAGCATCCCTGGAAAACACTGAGCATTAGAGCAGCTCCTGAATGTCTGATACATTTCAGCCACCACAAAGAGCCCTGAGGCAGATTCTATAAAGCAATGACAGCTGTAGCAAATCCCCTCCACTTCCCAGCCTTCCCCAAGAACTTCTGCCTAGCCAGTAGAAGAAAATAAAATAAGCATTAAAAAAAGTTTCAACTCAGTTTGACTCTGAATTGCTTCAGAAACCAGAACCTGCTGCTTTATTTTCAGAATAGACTTCTCTTGAATACTCAAACTGAGATGAAATCACAATGGATACAAACTCCAGACACTGTGCATCACCCAGGGGCTTTAGCCAATGTTTTGAATTATATTTTCACCTGCTGGTCTTTTTTTTTTTTGATGTTGTCCCTTCAAAGGGAAGAGTTAATGATTTTGGATTCATGGTTTTGGATGATGTCCTACACAGAGGTCAGTCTACCTTTTAAAAGCGTTTCCAGAACTTTTCAGTACATAAATTTCCTGGATTTTCATTTAGGACCCATTGGACATGATGGAATGAAATCAAAGGTTTTAAATTCCTACTCCCTGTATGTAAATTACTCTGAGTCACCACTTAAAACTGAACCTCTGATGACTGAAACTCTGAGTATGTGCTGTCCTTAGGCTGAGATTGAGCAGAAGCTTTCTCCCATCTCTGCCAGTGCTCCCAGCACAAATCTGTTCCAGCTCTGCTCTCTGGCACTGCACAGAGCAGGGCAGCTCTCAAGGCCACTGCCAGATTGTCAGTGCAGCATCTTCCAGAAGGAATGGACTGCAAAACTTCAGCCAAGCAATTTAATAAAGAGCTGTGTGCTGCTTGGGGAGGTACAACTGTTCCTTTCGTGGAGGTTATGAAGCATTTCTAGAGAATTCACAAATCTGTTTGGACATTGTTGCTCGTCCCATATAGAACAAAATGGTGGAGTTTTGGAGTTATCAGTTGAGATAGCTGCTCCCTGAGCTGTTTGCAGGAGAGGAAATGGAGATGAGAGGCTCATATACCCACCCCAGTGTAGAGTGTGCATTATTATTCATGAATAATTCATCAGCATCATCTCTCCTTCTTCTGTTCCCTGTTTGCACAGGCCTTGAGTAGGGGATTGTGTGCAGGCACTGTTCCCTGGACCATTTCCTTTCCAGTGTCTCCTGCCCTTAGTGCAGGACACAAATCATATCCTGAGATTTTTAGCAGCTCATCTCAGAAATAAAAAGAGAGGATGTTTCTTGACAGCCTTGTTATAAGTGAATAACTTTTATTCCCAGCGTTCCTCCTAATTTAAGTTGTTGGATTTTATTACTTTATTGAGATGCTTGCCACATGGCCAGGACTACTGAATCTCCAAACTGGCAGATGTTTCTCCTCATTAACCCAGTTTTCAGCCAAGGAAGGAAGCCAAAGTTTTTCCAGGCTTGTGTATTGAAGACCTATAAATACCCAGTGTGTGTGTTTAGACAGGACAATCTGTTCCCCAAAGGCATTAAGCAAATCAGCATCTTCTAATTGGAGGGAAAACCAGGTCATTTGAACTGGGGAATCAGGTGTGGATTCCAGCACTTAGCTGCTCTGAATTGGCAGCAAAGGGTGGAGGAAAAGATAACAGAGGAACAAACTCACCCTGTGCCAGCAGAACCATCAGTGGGATCCTGGTCAGGCTCACCTGCCAGGTTTGCTTGGGCTCTAATCCCTGCCTGGGCTGACAGCCCTGAGCTGGACAGAGCCCTGCTCCTGCAGGAGACTGTGTTGGGATGAAAAGCAGCAGTTCTGAATAGTTCCATCCTCCCCTTTTTAAGTTCATAAAATTACATGGACTAGAAATTAATATGCTGTTACAAAGTTTATGCCTGAATTCATTTGAAAATCACAACAGCATTGTGCACCAGCTGAATTTCTACTGGCATATTAAAACAACCTCAGTGAGCTGTACAGCAATGGACTGAAATTAAGGTCAAGTTAGCTCCTTAACAAAAATTCTGTATTCTACCAACAATATGTCTGAGTGGATTTCTATTGAGGGCAACTTGGGAGCAACCACTCCTCAGTAATAAATGTAAATGCAGTGCAAAACTTCTCTAGGAATCTTGAAATTGAGTCAGTTTTCCAAGGTGTTTAAAAATCTGCAGGAAGAATCCTGGCTTTATTTGGAGGAGTTTCAGACCTTCACCTGTAAGAGAAGACTCTTGTAAGTTTTAGGTGCTGGCTGTTGGCAGTTCTCAGCACCTTCCATAATTTATTCCTCAGTGTAATCCAATTTCAACAGTCTGAGGAGAGAACTGGGTTCTTGGAAGAAAACTGGGATGTTTCAACTAAATTTGCCAGACAGACATGATTTCCAGCTCTGTGGTGAAACTGAGAACATTTTACACAATGCAAGTGGAGGAAAGGGCAGTGTTTGCACTGGTGAGCACAACTGTATCCCTAAGAAAGCTAGTGAGGAGGGAAAATTCAATAAATTCATCTGTAATTTAGAGAAAATACGAGGGTTTAAGTGAAACTCATCTAAAAATATAATCCAGCTGATGTCTGTCCTCATTGCAGGTGCTTAAGAAATAACAAGACCATAATGAGTGCCCAGGGGATTCTTCTAGGGAAATAAGGAAGCTTGGGAGCAATTGGAAAGCAAAAGGAGAGTTTTTATTCTGGTCCAGTCAAGGGGTGAATGGTCTCTGCTGTGTCTCACAACACTGGGAAATTCAGGTGTTTATTTAAAGGAGGTCACAGAGTTTGCTGTAATCTTCAGCAGCACCTTGAGCTCTGCCTGCAGAGGAGAGGATGAAGGGGAGAAAATGTCTCATTGAGCAAATGCCCCTGAAAGGAGTTTGCTTTCCAGGTAAAAATACATATGTTCTTAAAGACAGACAAGCTTAGGAAGCTCAGGATTCTTACAGTCCTCCAGTGGTGCCTAACCAGAGTAACTGAGAAGGCTCCTAACAGAGAAGGCTAAAACCACCCCTACTTAAAGACTGTCTCCATCCCAAAAGTGCTGTTTGCCTGGCCAGTGAGGCATTGCAGCCCCTTTCTGAAATGAAAATGTGCTGGGAAAATACATTGTAAAGAGTGTAGGGAGTAAACACTATGTGAGTCTGGGCAGCACCTTTCCCTCTGCTTCCTGCTCCAAGGTTTAATGGGGTTTATCAAGTGTGGGAAGTTTATCAGTCCAGTCCACAGGGGCTGTCATTAGGAAAGGCTAAAAAAAGCAGCTCTTTAAAAGCCTAAGTTAAAAGGAACTTTACCAAAAAGGTTTCACTTTTTTGCCCATACTGGAATCTTCAACCTGGCACCCCTAAAATCTGAGCAAATTCCGTCTGCTGAAATGCCACCATCATTTCTTTTCTCCACTTTCACAACAATCAGCTAATTTACACCTCACAGGACTTGGCAGAGCTGCATTCATTTCAGCACAGGAGCATCATTTTACACTGTGTAAGCATCAGCTCATCAAATCCTCTCTGGCTGAAAACAGCCATTATGTGCATTATTATTACAAGAGCAATATTAATAAAGATCTTGCAGGGTACTGTTACAGTGAGCTGCTGGTTTTTTTCCTCTGCCTGATCATTTTGGTGAGGGACATGCCTTTCTTCATGCAATTTTATTTCTTGCACTGTTCAGGACTTGTAGAATGAAGTTCTTTGGACAATATTAGAATAAGACTGCCTGAAATAATTAATGCCCTGAAGCCCATGCTGGCTACTTATCCATCATTTCAAAGAAAATTCTCTTCTGACTTCCTGAGAGATGTTCAGTTTGCATTCAAAATGAAATCTGGAGTCTCCATTTTTCTGACTTGGTCCTATTTGATCTCCAGCCTGAAGGAGCTGAGTCCCTGTGACTGGAGAGGGAGACAGAGCAGATCCCATCATCCCTTTTGGGCTTCAAACCTGTGGGAGGAACTTGGTGAAACTGCTGCTTGCCTTTTTAAAAAGCAACTATTTTATAGCCTAAGTTAAAAGGAACTTTACCAAAAAAACAGAGACAATGAACTAAACCTCATTAATATAGAATTAATATGTGAAGCATGTGTTGTGAAATATAGAAGCAGAACATGGACTGAAACTCAACAAAAGGAAGAGACTTCTAGTAATCAAAAGTTCAAACTTTAAGATATTAAGAAATAGTCACACATTTGTATAGCTACACATTTTGTAGTCCACAAAACAGGATATTTTTACCCAAATAATTTCGACCAATTACACAGAAAAATGGCCAACCACTTGCTGACATGAAATGTAAAACAGAGCAGGGAAAAACAAGACATATTCACCCAAGGGTTTTAGAACCTTTGATTTCTCACTAATAGATGGGACTGAAATTTCATTCTCTAGTCCTTTCTCTCTTCTTTTTCTTTCCATTTGTGCTTTGCTCCCAGTTTCTGACATTTCTTACATTATTCTTTGACTTTTAGAAGACCTACCATATAAAAACCCAAGAGCAATAAAACATGACAAAACCCAAGTCAAGCTAATTTCTAAATCTTTTTTTCCCTCAACCATGAAATTGTGGGAATACATTTTTAATATACTCAGAGCTGTTTGTTAATTATGAGATGTCATTGCCTTTGAGGACTGCAGGAGATAGAATCCAAAGTCTTTGCATGATTTGAGACAGCTTTGAGAACATATCCCTACAGTGACCAAATGGATCAAAAAATGTAAAAATAGAAAAGCTACAAGGGGGCTCAATTGTTTAATCAAAGAGATGGAGAGGAATAACAAATGTATGAGAAGCTGCCTTTGGGAAAGGCTTCAGTAAATATGGCAGATTTGCACTGCATGCAAATATGCTGACAAAATCCTGTTCCCTGCAAGAGACAGGTCAGCCCACTGGTGCCATCTGTAATCTTTGTAAGGGCTCTAGAGCTGATTTTTATTTATTTTGTTCTTTTCCAAAATTAAATCTACATTTTAAATCTTAACTGATGCCATCTTAGTAATTAGTTTCAGCATCTATCCGTGCCAATCATTGCCACTGTAATTTTTGTTAATTAAAACCAGTCATGGCAAGGGGAAATTAAAAATGCAAATGCCTCAAGTTTTACACCAGTGGCTGTTGTGAAATTTTGGAAGCTTTGTTTGAAAAGGCAACAATTTTTCACTAAAATAATTGATCTTCTGCTGTTCTACACTTGTAGCAGAGTATAAATCTGATGTTAATTAACATGATAAATATTAATGTGTAGGCTGTGTTTTGGTGAGCCAGGAGCAAATAAATCAAATGCT
>VZSJ01001107.1:109366-123287 GCA_013398405.1 Pheucticus melanocephalus | reverse complement strand
CTCCTCCTGTTGTGTGGAAGCTCCAGGGTTCTCCTCTGTGCCCTGGTCCTGCCTGCAGCAGGCTGGACAGAAACTCAGTATTTCCAGTATATCTGATACAGCCTCAAACAAAAGGCATGGTTCACACTCTCTCCTCTGCTTTATTCCAGTAATTCCACCTCAATAACTCCAGGGCTTACTCACAAACACCCTTTGGAAGTTGCCTCCCTTTCTCATCCAAAGCTAAAGAAGCTCAGCTCCCTTGAATACTTCCACAACTGTGGAAACACAAATAGGATCACAGAGGAGTGGCTTTCCTCTAACCTTGACTGCTATCAATAAAGCATATTTTCTTCTCTCTATCACATTTTAATATATGCTTTGCACCAACACTGTCAGCAGTAATATAGATTTGCTGTTCTATTATGCAACATATTAAAAAGATAGCAAGGTTTTTACAGGGCAACCAAAGGGTAAAATAAAAGGATTTGTAGGAAAGTGTTTTGGAAGACACTAAATTAATCTTGCACTCCAATCAATCTGCAGCTGAAAAGATACTTGACTCCATCTGTCAGCAGAGTCAGACAGGTATCTGATCAACTCCATGGAAATCCTTTTATAAACTCAAGCTCTGATGAATGCTGTAACCTTACTTGAAGGAATGGCACTGCCTTGTACTCACATGCATGGTAATGGAGGTGAAATGTTAAGTCTGAATATCTGATCAAGGCATTTCTCTGTTTCATAAAAGAGATCTCTCCATTAAGTATTTAAGCAAACAGCACTGTTCTATCAAAGGATGAGACTTCTAAAATAATGATTTTGAAATTTCCCCACGACAGAAAATGTCTACATAACATAACCAGACAAATTCTGAATACCTGCTCAGTGCAATACATCGGAATAATAAGAAAAAATAATCAAACTAGGAGGACATTTCTAACCAGTATTCTTGCAGATTTCCTGCAAAACAAATTCATGCTGTTGTGATAATCAGCATAACATTTTGTGCATTTAAGTGCAGCAAAATCAAAGGAAGTGGAATTACTTTATAATTCTATCTTTGCCCACTTGAAAGTCCAGGTCAATGTTAATTTTTTCTAGGACATTTGATAATCAGATCCTTCATTATCTTGTTCCTCCAACACTCCAATACAGAAAGCAACAGGGTAACCTGATACATTAAGGGTGTTAAACTCATTTCAGTCACATCCAGCAGTTACAAAACACCTGCTTCCTGAAAATCAAAGTGTAGCTGGATGCCAAAACTGCAGTGAAAGCCAGGGCTCACCTCTGTCCACGTTTGCTTTTACTTTCCAGTTCAGATGCTGGTGAAATATGTTAAGGAGCATCATGAAGAGATGTTTGTGAGGAAGCACCAGGATGAGCAGAAGGATGAAACAGCTCTGCTGGGAGGAAAGGCTGGCACAGCTGGCATTGTTCACCTGCACAGGAGAAACTTTGGCTGAGCTCAGGGTGGCCTTGCAGGGCCTGAAGGAGCTGCAGGAAAGATGCAGAGAGACAATTGCCAAGGGCTGGAGGGACAGGAGCCAGGGAATGGCTGCCAGTGCCAGAGGGCAGGGCTGGATGGGATCTTGGGAATGAGGAATTGTTCCCTGGCAGGGTGGGCAGGCCCTGGCACAGGGTGCCCAGAGCAGCTGGGGCTGCCCCAAGGCCAGGGGCTGGAGCAGCCTGGGACAGTGGAAGGTGTCCCTGCCATGGCAGGGGTGGCACTGGGTGATCCTCAAGGTCCCTTCCACCCCAGAGCAGTCTGGGGTTCTGTGAAAAGCAGCAGAGGAGCTGCAGGGCCCATTAAAGCCCAGATGGAGTTCCCAGCCCACGCCATGCTTGGTGGCCCTGCAGTGACTGTGGCACTGAGCCCTAAGCTGTTCTATTATTTCTATTTCTATTTCTATTTCTATTATTTCTATTTCTGTTTCCAGCTGGCTCAGGGTGGTCCCTCCTGTAGCCAGGCTCCAAGGTGGGACAGTGCAGCAACAGGAACTTCTCCATTTATCCCTTTGTGTAATGACATTCAGGAGGGAAATGTGGCCCTGAGCCCCACGGGACGGTGTGGGGCTCCCAAGGAGCTGCTCTGAGCTGGGAGCTGCCCCTGCAGAGGGACAGAGCCTCAGCAGCCCCTGCTGAGCACACACTCCTCAAGGAGCTCGTTCCCCCCACTCCATCCCAGCCCAGCTGTGCCTAAATCCAGGCAGGCAGAAATCCCCTTCACCCCTGACAGGGCTGCCTTTGGCTGGAGGCTGAGCAAAAACTGCACACAAGCAGAAAGCAGTGGGGGAAAAGCAGGAGGAAAGAAAAAAGGTATGGGGAGAGAGTTTAATACAGAGGCTGAGGACACTTTTTCCCCCATTAAGAACAAGGATTTACCATTCCACATGAAACACATATGCTCAAACATACAACTTGTGGGGATGAAGCCTCATAGAGCTCAGGCCCCTTGGTGCAAATGATCACTGACTCCAGGGCAAGGGTTAGCCTCAGTTATGTCCAACAAGAATGTTAAAAGCCTGACAGGAATAATGTTTTGTCAGATGCCCATTCCTCTGTCTTATTCTGTACTGGAAATGGGGGGAAGAGGGTATTCTAGGGAAATACCACCTTCATTCAATATTAGGAGGTCCTGGATGCTCTGAGACACACAAGAGCACAAGCACCTGCTGTGCTTTTCCTGAAAACTTCTCATTTGCCACATGGAAAAAGGAGACAGACAGAGGGAGGGGAGGTGTTGAGTCCAAGCGTGGGTAGCTGCATCACTGACATTTAGCAACAGCAGACTCAGTTTCAGTGCTGAAAGGGAGCCAGCAAGGCTGAGAAGAAAGTTTGCAGTATCTGAGAAATACTGCAAAGACAGAAACTAAAATAAAGAAGACAAACACAGCAATTGCTATTTAAATGACAAGCAGATACTGAGGATGGAGCTGAGTGTCTGTGGGAACTTCCTCCATTCCCAGCAGATGAGTGCAAATCAAGGGCAGGGCCAAGTGCCTGTGCTTTTGTGGAGATTTGTAGACCAGACACCAAGTTTATGTGCTGACTTGGGCCTAAGTGAACCCATCTGGATTTACCCCATCCAAGGGTGTACCCTTAGTCCATTATTACAGGGATAGAAGACAAATGTCACAGTATTAGAGGTAAGTCCATGTATAAAGTTAAAATGAATAAATAAATCCAATTTCAGAGCAGCTTCTGGTCTCAGAAGGGTGATGGTGATGGAAAGCCATGATAGTGCATGACAGCAAACCCAACAGATATGTCTGGGACTACAGAACAACAATTCTGTCATTTAAGTTCTCCCATTCCAATGTGGAAATGTCTGTTCATGTCTCAGCAGGTGCTCTGGGAGACAATGACACAGGAAAGGCCTCTCTGTCTGTGAACATGTGACACAAAATAAGGCCAGGAGCAGCTTCTCAGTTTCAGAACCAAAAATTCTATTCCCAATGCAGAAGAGTTGTGCTTACTACAAACTACAAACAAACCCCCTGTTGTACACCAGCAGCTGTTAAAAACCCACCCCCTTCATTGATTATTGAGGCATAATTTACAAAGGTCTGTAAATTATGCCTCAATTATCTTAATAAATCTATTGGGCTGTAATCTGGGTACAGCCCCAGGTGGTGGCACTTCCCTTGGTTTGACCTGGCTGACTTACAGTGATCATGGTTCATTGTGGGCACTGCACCTGACACACCAGGAAAGCTCCTGAAAAATCTCAGAGCAGGAAATCCTGGCCAAATCTGAGATTTTTTCCCAGCCATGTTTTCCTTGGGTGTAAGGAAGCTGCAAGATAAAAACTGGCAAGGGAGGAGAACATTGATTTCAAATCTAGCTGATGAGAAAACATAAACACATCTGATTGTGGACATTAAAACAGTCACAGGGGGCTGCACTGAATAATAATAATAATAAAAAAGACAGACACAAAGAGACACAAATAAATTCTTGAATAATTTAGAGAAAAGCACCCATAGAATATGATACAGCTCTATTGCCTACAGCCTATGGGTTCTCTACACCACCAAATAAATCCTGGGCTCTTTCTTCTTGAATTGTGGCCACTGCCACCAGAACTCTGCATTCATATTCTCAGCAGAAAGGCAAAACTGCTCTAACAGAGAGCTTGCAGCAAAATAACTCTTATCTGCAAAAGAGAATATCATCGTGGGCTCCAGCAAGAAAGAAGTAGATGCAAGAATGTTGAAGAAAGAAGAGAAAATCACTGCAAGAAGATAAATTATTTACAAATAATTCCATCCAGGAGCACAGTTCCCTCCTCCCCCTCCCCCCGTCTGTAAGTCACATTCTTCGATTTCAGAAAAGAAACAAAGAGGTGCTGAAAGATAAATAATAGTCTCAAAACTACACAGTGCACTTAGCAAAAGGGGAGAGAAAGGAATATCAACAATGTACAAATAACAGACTCATCTCAGCTGTACTTATTGGCATTAGTTATTCTTTAAAAATGTACAATTGCTCTTTTATCATAAGCACTTCCCATTAATCCAAGCTGTATCTGGGGAGTCTGCTGTGTGTGTGCCAACTTTCACAGAAGTGAGACATGGTTATTAGGCTTTTAAGTGAAATATGTGAAACTCAGAAGATGGTCAAGATCATTTGTGCATTGTAATTGAACGACTACTGGAAAAAAAAAAAGATATTTCTATCACATCTTAATAGAGCCTCTGGATTAAATACTAATTAATGTGCCACCAAAGTTTGCTGTTAATCAGCTGCATGTCAGCATACATTCTGAGTGACATATAAATGATGAAGTATGGGGAGATTATCTCCAGTCTTACAAGTTTCCTCTTTGCAAAAGTCACAGTAAACATTATGTGTCAACTGGAGGTCTCATCAGTCCCATGTTCCCTCTCTGCATGGTTCTCTGGATCCCAGGCTGGCTCAGGCTATGGAGAGCACGCTTGCAGCACCTCAGAAAATGCAATTGCAAGTTCTGCAGCTGACCTTTGGAGATCCAGGCTCCAAGCACCAAGCCCATTACCAATTGTCTCCTTAGGTTTATGTGCAGCTGGTGATGCTCTCCACAGCTGGGACTAAACTGAGTGCAGAAAATGCTGAGAAATCCATCACCAGTGCTTTGGCCAAGACTCAAGCTCTCAGAATAGCCCAGGAGAGACAGGAAGTTACAATCCTGCTGGGAGGTGTACGAGTTGAATCTCAGTCTCAGCTCTGTCTGAAAAATGTCCATCAGCTACAGAGAGGGACTGAAGAATGATGAATGAGTGGGGGGATGAAGCAATTACAGGGAATAAGTGATGCAGTATCTATAACAGTATCACAAATAGTTACTGTGGGTTTAGATGTTAAAAAGTAATAGAAAATCAATTCAGTGAATAAGCAAACCATTTTGTTGATGAATAATTGGGACAAGGAAGGAGAGAATTAGTTTTTAGGCTTCCTCATGTTTGAACAGTCTATTAGTATTTGACAAAAATTATAATTGAAGTGTCAGATCCATCACATAATGTAAACTAAGGCAGGACACTGGATAAGGGGATGGAATTGTCAGAGTGTTACAAAGCCTTCAGAGACTCAGTGTGTATCAAATATATCACATATGGCACAGGCACAGCCATTAAAGGAGGACTCCAACAGGAGAGGCAAAAAGGGACTTCACAGAAAAATCCATGTCTGTCACAGCACAAAAGAAATAAAATAATTTACGCCAAGACAGACAGATTCCAGTGGCCTCAAAATTTCCCTGAAATCTAAAGCAATATCATGGAAAAACCTTGAGGGATGACTAAAAACCTTGGAAGAAATCTTGGTGGTTTTTTTAGCACAATGAAAAGGGAAAAAATGACACATTAGTTCTAACTTATGATTTTGGTCTCTCAGACCTTGAGCTTGGCCACTAACCTCAAACCAACAACTGACCTCAGATATAGACTCAGGGCCTAGTCAAGCCCAATCAAAGGGGAGAGGGAGGACAAAACCCCCCAAACTTGCCAAGCAGACACATATGCAAGACAGTTTTCATTCATCATTGCAACTGTTCATGTGTAAAACTGCCCCCAGATGGAGCAAAATACCAGGTCTGGAGGAAAGCTTGGGGTGTGCAGCATCTTTTCCCATCCTTACCTGGCTCCTGTAATCTCTACCCAACCCTCTGAGACCCAAGCACTCGGAATTTGTGTGGAGGTTCTGTGCAGCAGACTCACCTCATCCTTCTCTTTTGGCTTCACCATCCCCACTCAGCAGAGAGAAGCCATTGTCCTTATTCATAGGTGGGAGGGTGAGATTGTTACCAAGGAAACGGGCTCAATTTGACAGAGATTTGGAAACCCAGACCCAGCTGGAGATAGGAAATCTGAGTATCCTCCCCCTGAAAACATTTGAAAACTAGATGCAATCTGGCAGCAACTAAAACCCAGTTAACTCTTAACTCCCTTCCCTTTGTGAATCCATCTTTCATTTTCTTTATCTGCTTTTTAATAACTCTCTTCTTTGGCTACATGGGTTCGAAGGAAATAGCAATGAATCCTCCTGAGAAACAACATCCAAAAGGGACACAGAGATATATTTTTGGATTTGGAAGCAGTATTCTCTCATATTCAGGTGAGGAAAGTCCCACCTGTGCCCCCAGCTACATACATGGGATTCCCACTTTAAATGAAATGCAATCAGCACCAGAACCAGAAGTTCTCCTGGGGCTGGAGCCCAGCACAGTACAAATGTGCCATTGATTACTTGGAGAGGGGCTGTAACAATGATTAAAAGCCCCAGGACAGATCCTGAGCTGGCGTAAATCCAGAGCAGCCCCATTGATTTACTCCAAGCCAGAGGAGATCTAATCGAATTTACACAGGCTGAGGATGTGAGGCCATCACTTCTGAGGAAGTGGGGAGTGGAAAATGATACTGCACAGAGGGGATAGATCAGAACAATGTAAATAAAATAACAAAACAAGAATAGGGAGGAACTGCTGGAGGTGAAAAGTCCAGGAGTAATGGCTGCAAGCTAGACAGGAGAAGATCCACCACACAGAGTTAAGATTTTCAAGGATAGACTTAGATGAGAATTTTTTTTTTTTCCAAAAGAGTGGCTCGGGTTTTTTCTAGACAGGTTTTGCATTTTGTTTATGAACTTTACTGGCAGGAAGAGAATTTTAAGAAGGTGAACTCTCAACAGCTGGAGAGGATCAAAAACCATGCATATTTTTTGAAATAAATGTTTCTGTAGAACCTGGGCACAGCAGATTGCACTTCAGCAGGATGAAGCCTGCTCCAGTCTGGAGCCCAGCAAGTGAATCACACAGAAATCACTCACTTGGGCCTATTCCTGAGTGTCAGAGCAATTCCTGCCCTGTTCCTGCTCCCAGTTCTGTGTGTGACACTCACAGATGGGTCACTGATCCTACCTGACACTTTCTGGCCCCGGACTGAACAGAAAAGCTGCAAGGAATTTGGTTTGAAACCAGTTAAATCATCTAGTGGTTCTACAGAAAGGCTTCCATGAGATACCAACAGGAGACTTCCAGGGTATGATCCAAACAAAATATCCAGGGAACTGCTTCCATTTTATCCCAACCTAATGAGCATTTTCCTCTCATTTCACCATGTTTTCTGACAAGCCTATAATTTGAGGCTGGAATCTGAGCTATAATTTGATACATCAACTGTAAATTTTCTTGGTTTTCCCTGCGCCAGCCAGCTAATGCTATTTACAGTGCTGTCATTGTCTGGCATTGATGTACAGTAATATAATACCAAGTCAGGTACTCTGACACATTTTAAATTAAAATGGAGAAGATTGTCCTTTCCCATACCAAGTTCCACTACCGTTAATTAGTCACATATTGTTCCTGAAATTTAATTGTTTAAAGCCATGATGTTAATTCAGAGATTTACAGGTGGAGATTGCCAGCTGGCGAGCTCTAGATGAGAAATGACACTGACCTTCAAATGTGTGTCTGCCTCAACCCTCTGAGAGATCACCTTGTCCAGCTGGAAAAACACAACCCAGCTCTTGACTGGGAGCATACAGCGACCTCGGGAGCTGGTATAATTCAGACACATTTAGGAAAAGAGCAAATGAACTTTTTCTACATCACAATTCTGACTCCAAATTACAAAATAAGAGTTCTTTGGTTGGTTCCCAAAGCTAAGATAGGATGGTTTAGGACATTCCTTATCTCCACAGGCTGTAGCATCACTTCTTTCCTAGACAAACTGCACATTCTTCCAGGGTCCAGGTTCTCCACAGGTGGAAAAAGATCCTTGTTGGCAGAGACAACATGACTGGCATTTTGCCAAGGCATGAGAGGCAGCCAAAGTTCCCAGACTGGAGGAGGATTCTCATCCCAAATCACATGCTGGCCATTAAAGTTTCAAAAACTGGAGAAACTCAGCGGTACAAACTTACCATGAAAGCCAAAATTTCTTACCTAATTTTGAGATATGGAGACAGACACAGAACACTTACGACTATTTGATTCTAGTTTTGTGATAGCAACAAGATTGTGCCCACCATTGTAGGATCAAGTAAGAAATTATTTGTACTCAAGAGGCAGCTTCTAGAATTTATCCACACTCTGGAGCCAGCAACCTGGTCTCAGATTTCCCTTAAGTCCCAGTAACCATTTGGTCTTTTAAAAAATAATAATCTTTGGTTTAAATATCATAGATCAGGTTGGAAGTTTAACAATCTTGATACAGAGAGCTGGAATTAGAAACATCTTGAGAAAAGCATTCTTGTTATCAATCATGTCATCTTGAACATGTTTAGAAGCTTGCTGCTGGCACCAGGAATTGATATTTTATTCAAAAGAATGTATTTAAAGAAAATGACAGCACTTTTCAATTCAGCTTTTCTAAAACAAGAAATCTTTCAAGTCTTCCAAGCCATGTGGATTTCAACATTCCAGTGATTAAGACTATTTTCAATTATACATGCTTTCCCATTATTTTTTCATAGCTTTAGGGTAGATTTTCAACACTCTGCATGAAGAATTAGACACACAAATCACTCACAACTATTAATGGGAATTGCACAGATGGTGGAAGAAATGGTACAGAACAAGTAAAACCAACTCAAACCATCAAAAACTTGAGAAAAGCCTGCCATGAACTTTGCAGGCTGGGTGGATCTGCCATTCCTCTTTCTCATCCTGCCAAGCTGCAAACTTCCAACAGGCAGCCCCGGAAGTGGAACTGGCAAAGAGCCACCAGAAATCCAGAAATGGTGAGAGAACTTCCCCAGCCTCTGAGAGCAACCTTTTGGTCTGGATAAACTGAGCTGGATGGCCCTGGGTGAGCCACACGTGCTGCAGCCTCTGGGTGAGCAGTGCAGAGCTCTCCACCTGGGAGAAGAGACATTTTGATGTCCCCATGTTTCTCTGTGGCTATTTGAAGAGACTAAAGAACTACAAATGAACTGGGAGAAAATTTAGAACATACTGGGCTGGTTTATCTGAGTGTTCTTTAGAAAAAGAGCTGTGATATTTAAACAATATTTGTATTTTCTTCTCTTTACCAAAGGAGCCATTAATGAAATTGCAGAAACTCTCCTCCTGACACCCCCCCATTGCCTAAATCCACTTTCCTCCAAGAAATTATCTCTCTATTCTAATTTCATCAATATAACTTCAAAAATAACTTAATTGAAGCATTCATTAAACCAAACAGATCTCAGGCTAACATTTGTTAGACTTTAATTCTGTGAAGGGAGCTCCCAATTTCTTTAATGTCTTTATGACAGCTACAGACAGAGAGTACAGAGTTTCCAGGAGTGGAAAGCCTTGGGAAGATGGCACAAAGAATGGTTGAAAGCAAGTCCAAACTCACTACTGCCATTTCCCCCACCCCTATTTCATATATATTTTTATGGGCAAGAAATGATGTTTGACTTTGCTGCACCCTTAATTTTCTCATGGCATTAGAAATGGATTTGAGGAATGCCAACCATGTTTGAATTCAGAGCCAATGGAAGGAACATCCTGGCCAGAATTTACACACCAAGATATTCTGAATTACAACCCTACATTGTCCATGTGTCCCTCCCCACACAGACTCTTGCTGTGTTTGGAATATACAGTTTCAAAATTCAGCTCAAATAATCTTGGTTTTGCCCTCAAGCACAAGTGTAGTTCAAAAACACTCAAAGCTGGGGTTTGTGTCCAAAATTATTCTCCTTTTGTATATTCTCAGCCAGCAAAATACAAAGTCCAACTGTTCACTTTCAGATGAAGTATTATGAAGTAATGTAGTGTTCTTCATCATCCTGACAGAACTTCCTTGAATGGAGTTTCAGCACAGTTTGGAACTATCTAGGACAATAACAGTAGAGCAATAAACTGTATAAAACCATACAAGTGTAGGAAGTGCACTCTTGATGGAGATGTTGGACATCCTGCAGAGCTCCTGCCACGTTCTCTGCTCTGTGTCTCAGTACCCAACTGCACCCTGTAACTCTGTTGTATTCATTGGTCATTTTTATGGCTCCCTGGAAAACTAAAACTGTCTGCTGACTTTTCACATGTTTCTGCATTGTAGTTTGGTACATAGACAAAGACTAAAATAGGTAATTATTTTATATACAGAACACCATCATTTCTACAACCCAAGGACTTTTATAGTTAAATTCAGATTCTGGCTCAAGGGGAAGTTTCTTAATCAAACCCAGAATAGCAAAAGGGTGAACAAATGGAAAGTGTATAGCTAGAAGTTATGAATCATATTTCATAAAATTGGGTGCATCTGTTTCCTGATTTACTTCTCTGAAGCTTTCTCTTCTCTTACTTGCAAGTTTAATTCATCTGCGACCCCAAAAAGATAGCAATTAAAGGCAGTCAGAAGGGTGTGTGCTTTGCAACACACCCTTATAGGCAAAAGACACTTGGAAAATGCTCCCCTTCCCCTCTAAAACCCACTGCTGGCACACTGAGGTTCCCAGGTTCTGCTGGGAGAAAGCAGGAGTGTCCCTTTCTGATGAGGATTCCAGCTTCTCATCCCACCTCCCTGTGGAAAACATGGATCTGGAAAGAGGGAAGGGAGCAAGCAGCACATGGAGCCCAGCAGCAGGCAAAGCTGGAGGAGGGGCTTGACCCAAATTTAGTTATTTCAGGGATGACTCAGGGAAGTGAAGAACAGTTTCTGACTTCACAGAATGAAATTTGTCTCCCAGCCATAAAAGGTACATTTAAGGCTGGTCTCACAGACAGCATCCCTTGCCAAGGAGGAGAGGATTTCGTTTAGGCCATATGAGAATAGAAAAAACAAAACACTAAACCAAACCTTAAAGCAGTCTGTTTTCCTCCAAGGCATTCCTAAATACCTGACCAGCGCTCACTTGGCAGCATTTCTTGGCATATAAAGATATTTACAGGAGTCACAAATAATTTATGGCTGCAGGTACCAAAAACTCACTAATGTTAACTGTTCACCTACCTTATAGGACTGTAAATGTTTACAAAAACTGGAAAAAAGACATCTGCTAAGCCTAACACTTTGGTAGTTGAGCAAAATGGTTTAAAAATTTATATTACTGGGATTTCTAGCTGGGTTCCTTGTATGATCTTTGCAGGGATGAGTTGTGTTCTTATTTGAGAATCAGGAATATTTATGTATTTCATGACATAATGTCTAGTGCAGAAGAAAATCTTACTAACCACTGAAAAAGGATGTAGATAATAACCTAGCACATACATCTGCTCTTTCCCTTGACACCTCTTGGAATCAGAATGGCAAAGGAGGTGAGTAACTGCAGCATCCTCATCTTTGTAACTCCTCTGGAGCACAAGATATAATTACACTGCAAGTGAACTCTTATTGCATCATATAGGCTCAAAATGAACAGCAATCTATTTTTACTTAGGAGAGAAGAGACTGTGTATCTCATCTGTTCAGCTGTATCCTATGCCCAGCTGCTTTTTATGTCCTTGTTTCAGATAAAAAGATGCTGGAATCTTCCAAGTGCCTCGGAGAGCCCATTTTGTCCACCCTCCTGAAAAGAAGGCTCCCCAAAGCTGTGCCCTGACAGGCTGATCTGCAGGGAGAAGGACACCCTGCAGCTCTCAGGTCTGGGCAGGAGCTCCACACTGACATCCCTCTGAAAAAAAATTGGAATTATATCCATAGCTCATGCCTACAGGTCTTCAAACACATGACAAAAGGTTAATTAAGAACAAGCTAAAAGAAGATAAGCTGGGTGAGGAGGCACAGCCTGGTTTGAGCATCCTGCTGACCCCAAGCAAGGTGAGATAACAGCACCTTAGAGGACACCTGCAGCAGCCAGGAGAGCTGGAAATGAATGCTGGGTGCTGGCACAGGGCTCTAAAATGTGGCAGAAGCTCAGAGGGTGCAGATTGCCACCTTCTCAACATTTCCCTTCAGTACCACAAAGCTTTTCAGCACAATTCCCACTGTCACACAGCATGCAGCACAAAAAGGCTCTTCCTATTATTATATTTTCAAATCAAATGTATAAGAAGGGGATTTTAAAACTCCATTCAGATGCTAAATAGGCAGCCATGTTTTGAGAAGTTGAAGTTCCATTCAACAATGAAGGAAACAGGTTCTGGGCTTCCAGCTGCTGTTCTCAGCTGAAGATTTGAAATCTTCATTTGCATGTCTGAGCAGGAGCTAAAACTCACCCAGTCTGCAGTTATCCAAATACCCAAAATCCCAGGCCCAGCTGTAGCTGCCTGCTCACACACAACACATGACTCAACATTGATCTCCCTTTTTTTCTCTCCTCCCAGTTTCTGCCCTCCCTTCCACAGCACTTTTCTCTACCAGATCAGGAGCAGTAGAGAGCTAGCAGTGTTCTCTTTACAGGGACACATTGAGAGTAAACACAATTTTCCCCTGGCACTGGGAGCTGGGATGTGCCTGCTAGAACAGAGCCCTGGGTGTGCTGGGTGCTAATAACCTACACAGGCCTCTGGAACAGTGAACATTTCAGTGACTAATGCTGCAATCTGCATTGGAAAGGAGATGCTCCTATTTTATCAGCTTGGGAGCTTTTCTTACAGGCAACTGTTTGCTCTAGAAACCCTCAAGCAAAGGGGGGCAGAGGTTCTGAGTGCACAGGGGCAGAGGGGAGGGGGACACGGGGTCAAAGGCACTGCCCCTCCCATTCCTGCCCCGTTTGGAATTTCTAATGTGCACACCGAGTGCAGACACAACCTCCACAGGCTGCTGCCCTACTCAAAGGCTCTCAGACTTGGCAGAATAGGCAGAAAATAAAGATTTCACATTAGGTTTTCTTTTCAATCCACACAGAGATCCTGAGAGGTTGGGAAAAACCCCTGTAAACACTGGGGGAGCAATAGAGTCAGAGGTATCCCCTCCAGCTGGCAATGAAAAATGAACCTTCCAATATTAAAAGCTACCTATGTTTATTTCTTTTTTTTTGTTTTTGAAGGGAAGAGAACACTGGCCAATTGCAGCAGGTCCATGAACACAACCAGGATGCACAGAACAGTGTTAATCACCAGGCTACCACTCAGGAACAAA
This sequence comes from Pheucticus melanocephalus, assembly GCA_013398405.1. Classification (NCBI taxonomy): domain Eukaryota; kingdom Metazoa; phylum Chordata; class Aves; order Passeriformes; family Cardinalidae; genus Pheucticus; species Pheucticus melanocephalus. The sequence continues at coordinate 109,809 of VZSJ01001107.1, read as the reverse complement.
TCCAAGCTTAGTAACATTATTGACTATCAGGAGAATAAAATAGAAGAAAAATTGTATTGTGCATATTAATGAAAAAAATTCAGTAATTTCAGTTTTTCATCAATGAAAGCTGTCTTATTAAAAAAAAAACAAAAGGAAGAAATCAAGTAGATAAAGATTCCCAGCACGTCCCACGTGCAAAAAGTCTCAGTAATGCACTACATAATTTTCATTTAGGTCTAAAGTAGCAGAACAGATGGGGTCCCAGTAGTCAAAAGGAAGCACGTTATGATTATTGGCAGCTATTAAACTTCTGCTAATAAATGACATTATGAGGTAATATGTTGTGCCTAACATTGTAAAAGTTTGTGATGATAGTTTACAAGGAAAAAATATTGAAAAATCATAACATGAGGAACAGCAAAAAGGAAGAGAATGATGTAACATTTCGGCAAAAGAAATTC
>VZSJ01001107.1:40053-73721 GCA_013398405.1 Pheucticus melanocephalus | reverse complement strand
ACACCCAGAGCTGCTCTGTGCCCCTTCCCTGGCACAGGGATAACACCCAGAGCTGCTCTGTGCCCCTTCCCTGGCACAGGGATAACACCCAGAGCTGCTCTGTGCCCCTTCCCTGGCACAGGGATGGACACCCAGAGCTGCTCTGTGCCCCTTCCCTGGCACAGCCTGCTGTCCCTGGGTGGGACACAGAGCAGGGGGCTCCTGGGACACCCAGGGTCAGAGCAGGGGCCTTTGAGGTGCAGCTGGCACCACTTCAGCCCTGGAACTCCTGGCTGTTCCTGATTCCCTGCTCTGATCCTGCTGAGCATCCTCACCTGGAGCACAGGGCAGAGCACAGCCAGCACCAGTCTGGGATGGAGCCAGCACCAGTCTGGGATGGAGCCAGCACCACTTTGGGATAGAGCCAGCACTAGATTGGGATAGAGCCAGCACCAGCATGGAATAGAGCCAGCACCAGCATGGAATGGAATCAGCACCAGTTTGGGATGGAATCAGCACCAGCATGGGATGGAATCAGCACCAGTTTGGGATGGAGCCAGCACCAGCATGGAATGGAATCAGCACCAGTTTGGGATGGAATCAGCACCAGTCTGGGATGGAGCCACCACCAGTTTGGGATGGAGCCAGCACCAGTTTGGGATGGGATCAGCACCAGTCTGGGATGGGATCAGCACCAGTTTGGGATGGAATCAGCACCAGTCTGGGATGGGATCAGCACCAGTCTGGAATGGAGCCAGCCTGGGGCAGAGGGCAGTGGGAGCCAGGGCTGCTGGGCTGAGGGACCTCAGCAGAGGGGCTGCCAAGCACCTTGGCAAGTTCAAAGTTTGCCTCCTTCTCTCCACTGCAACACTGGAAATATAATCTCAGTGCATTCTGTAAAAATTAAAAAAAATCAAAACACCACAAACAAAACCCTACACAAAAAACCTTCACTCCAAAGAACAGAAGAAATGAAAACTTTGGTAAGAGCCATGTAAGTGCCTTGGCATTCTAGCAGCAGTGTTCTGGGACTGCTCAATAAAATATGGATATTCCTGATTTGTTATTCCATTGTCTGACCTTGAGAATATGTGATCAGCACCCATCCCCACTGTCTGCACAGAAATCCTCTTCCAATCTGTTGTGCACTGTTGAAGTTAAGAAGTTGAAGCTTGGTTAATTAGATGGATGAAAGGAAGGGACACAGAAGTCTAAACTCGATAGAATTCATTTCTGGAGACAAAGAGGTCAAGTGTGCATTAAAATCAAGAGCTTACACAGCTTTTCTGGGTATTTATTCAGTATTGAGGCTTCAGTGGGCAGGCAGCAACATCCCGTTTCAGTGATATCTTAGGAAATGCAGGTACTTCTGGAATTACGCCACAATTTACATTGGACAAAAGACAGTTTTAACACAAATAGCTCTGTCACATGGTGGGAATTCCAAGTATCTGTCAGCATGAAAGAGAAGCTGAATGAACAACATACAATCCTTCCTTTGGCCTGCAATTAGAATTGAAAAACTAATCTTGTCCAGTTGGTAACTGGGATTTGAACCATCCCACTTGTTTTCACACAGATAAGATGTACCACAAGTAGACTGGGCATTTCATGAGTTCTTCTCAGTTTGAGATTCAAAAAGAGCTGAGGAGCTCTACCTAAACCAGTGAGAATTCCATTAGGGTTTGGATGAAACTGGCTGCCCCATTCCTTCAGTAAAGTGAGGAAGAACACAAATCTGACTGCAGGAAGTTAAATACATTCATGGATTGACATGAACACCTTCCACAGCAAACAGGGGATCTTCTTACCATGACAGACCAATAATAAAATGGTGTTTGTTCTTTGCTGCTGTCTCTCTGTGCTCTCTGCACATTCTCAGGCCAGGTTTCCCTGCATCACCTGCGATGAACACTGGGCTCTTTTGACAGAAGTGATTCTGCTCTGAGCCACAGATTGTTGTAACTCTCAAGCTTTTTTTCAGATGTTTCAGCTGCAGAACAGCATCCCCCCAGAGCCCCAGCTGCATGTGTCCCTGCAATGCCCAGATATGCAGCCACTGATTTCACTGCTTTGTCTCTAATTCACATTTCCCTTGGGAGGAAGTCCTGAGGACTTTTTTGTGAGAACAGATTGTATTAGCTAAATTTGTGTTTTTCTCCAAAAGACAAAAAAAGCACTGTGGGTGGTTTTGTGTAAGTGGTTCATGTTAAGACCATTTTTCTTATGAAGTTCTGCTGTTGTAGAGAAGTGGAGAGGTCTTGCCTCAAGTTTGGAGACAATGATGGTTCAGCCAGAACTGTAATAGCACACATGGGTTGGTGGGGAGCTTCACAGAGTGTTTGTAACAAAGAGCAGGAACATGGAGCTTCAGGAGATCTAAACCTGGAACATTTCAAGTTGACATTTCATTTGCTTGTATAAATCACTGTGGAGAATGGTTGAGCACTCAAGGTAAAGCAACATGCAGATTATCACATTCTGAAATCCTGAGTAAGACTAATCAAATTGTCTACACAACATGAAGCAGTCTTATTTGTTGCTCTCCTGCAGCAATTACAGTGCCTGGTTGGTAATTTTGAAGTTGTGGGAACCTCACAAACAACAGAAATCTTTTGTGTTTTTCCACAATAAAGGCAGACATGGAAAGAAAATAATAGGTATTTTAAAACAAAACTTATTTGCAGGAATATTTATATGCTGTCTGTATCAACACCTCTTATTTTTCAGAATATCACAGAGCCAAGTACTAAAACACAGGGGCATGATTATTGTCAGAGCATTTTACTGCTATCTTTTCTCTTGAACAAAGTTACAGTTTGGGAAAATAAGATGGGACAAGGCAGGCAAGATGGAACTACTTTTGCCTCATCGCAAAATGGACTTTAATGGAAATGCATTTTTGTCTATGTGATACCAAAAAATAAGGAATAAATAGAAAGTTGAGGTTTTCACAGCTTGGCTACAGATGAAACACATCTTGTACAGCCACGAAACTACACTGGAGTAAGTGCCAGTGGGAAAATTAATAACAGGAACAAGTGATAGCATGAGCACTGGAACCAGTGAACCCTGATTTCTGTGGATTTAAATTGTGTGCTTGGATTCTCTGGTGTTTAATAAAGCAGAAGCTTGGCTTGCTGGTCTGGAGCCCTGCCTGCTTCAGCCTTTCCCTCCATGGTGCCATCAAACAGCCTTGGCTACTCCCAGTCTGTGCCCAGGACACCTCTGGAACCTAGTATCTCTTAGAATCTGTTTTCTTAAATTTAGCTCGAGTCAGCCAAGGGTACCCAACCTTCCCTGTGCCTGCCCCACACTCAGGGTGAGACACGGATGCTCAAGCAGAGAGATGGAATTGCCTGCAAGGCTGATCCCCATCCCCTGCCCCAGGAACGCACCAGCCCCCCAGAGCTGCTCCAGCCCCTTGGCTGGCAGAGCCCTGGCAGCCATCAGAGTGCTGGGCCTGAGCCTGCTGCTCATCTCACTGACCTTCAGCCTTCACTCTGTCTGCCTGCCTCACCCTGGCTGGGCTGGGACTGCAAGCCCTCTGACAGAGAGATCAATCACCCTTGGACTCCATTGGTTTCTTCAGCAAGAACAGAATCTTCCATGTCTATGACCAAGATACTGAACACTGCATTTGTTCAATTAACAGATAATTATTATATTAATAAAATGACAGCTGAGCAGGATCCTTGTTAGACTTGTACAGTGCTCATCCCTGACCTGCTGCCATTGATGAGGGACTGTCAGTTGCTCCAACACAATAAATGAGGTATTATTCATACAACAAACAAATCTGTCAGACCTCTTTACCAGCCTGCCCAAACTGTCAGAGTGTTTATCCAAAGCAAACCACTGTTTAAAGCTGGCAGACTGGTTATTTTTCATGTTAATGTGTGTACCAGCTCAAGGGTTACCAGGAAAGCACTGCAGGCCTCCCTCTGCAGATGGAGTGGGGATTGCAGTGTGATTTATGGCTCATCACCAGCACATTATTCAAAAGGCCCCCATAACTCATTTGTATCGGTCAGCGAGTGCATTTGACTTGACAGAATCATTATCCACATTATCACCAGAACTCACACATGGACCTCTGCCTTTGGAATGGATATTGGATTTGAAATCCCTGGCCACCACTCAGTCCATTCCCCTGCACTGCAGTCACACAGCATCCAATGCCCACCACATGCCCTGTCACACACCCAGCCTTGGAGCACCGATTGCTGATGGCTGTTCCACACCATCTGAGACTCGAGATGTTACATCTGTTTGAAATGCCCAGTGGTAGAAGAAAAAGCCTGGACATTATGAAGCTTAGCCATACTATCATTTGTAGTGAATTTAACATTCTATTCCACTTTTGAGGCAAATTTTATTTTTGGCTTATTTTATGCATATCACTGCATTAAAAACAAACAGGGACAATGTCAATGCTGCTTCTGTAACGTATTTTTCACCACTTGAACAACGTGTTTGTGTGTTTCATACCTTTACTTCAACACTGCTCTCTGGGGTGGATCAGACTCATTAATCCCCCATTTCTATGTGTACAAGGCAAATTCTGGCCATGGTTATTCATAAATATGCCTTTGTTTTATAACACAAGAATATGGTGCTGTAATATCAGACATTGCTTTGCTGCTGAGTCAAACTCTCCAAAATCAGAATAAAAACAGCATTTCTGAAAACCAAGTTTCCTGTAAAGCAAAAGAACTCAAGTTTTTTGTCTGGCCTGTGAGACTTCAGCTTCCACTCTCATAAACTCTTCAAACAGTTAAATATTGAAATGGAGAGGGAGCAGAGGATGAAGGTTGTCCCTCTTCTGCTGCTCAACAGGTTCCCTCATTGCTTTAGACCACAGGAGAGAACCAGGCATTATAAATGGGGGCTCATAGGGATATAAATTTCATGCTAACACATTTTTTCAGACAGCCTAGTAAAGGTAATGTTATCTTTGAGCAGCAAGAAATAACTAGACAGACTTAATTCCCTTTAAGGCATTACTCACATTCTGTTACCAAATTATTCAGTGCCTGAAGAGAAATACAAACAGCCAGTAAAGATTTGAGAGATCATGTGAGAAATTACCTTCAGCTGAACAACTAATTCTGGTTGTAACTAATTTGCACAGCCTCAGTGGTCACTTTTCTGCTGCTCTGGACCTTCCTCCTGCTGCCTCTTCCAGTGATAGAAGAAAATGAGAGGCAAAAAAGAGCCAAGTTCATTATTCGTAGCTCTGAATGCCACAAGATCATTTTCAAAATGCAGATTATCACATCATCACTTCAGCTTTTAGAGACTCATTTATTTCTGACCTGTTTTGCATTTCTGACCTGCTTTGCTATTTATGTAAAAAGATAAACACTCTTGCTTTAGCTGCCACCACTCCTGTGTATCTGTGCCTAATATATATTCCAGTTTCAATTTATTATCATGAGCCCTCAGATTATAAAGATTCTGTTTCACATGAGAAGTTTTATGCTCCTATTTTTTTATTCATTGTGCAAGTTAAACTATACAGGGACTCAACTAACTGTACACATATTTTGCTGGAATAACCATGGCAACTGAACATACCCCACACTGCACAAACCCAGCTCCTGAACACCATCTCCCACCAGATCTTCTTTAACTAATTCTCACATCACCAGGACACTTTCAGGGTGCAAATAAACCATGCTAGGACATACTCTGACACTGTACCACTGCCTGCCAGGTGAGTCCACCTAAAGCCATGAAATTCAAAGGTATCTCCAGCACAGGGCCCTTGAACAGCACCTGAATTAACCATGTAAAAGAACTCTGCTAATTTTTTGAAAATTGTAATAATGGGAACTAATTGTTCTTTTTGTGTTAATGTCTATGTAAACAATCCTGACTATGACTGACTAGAGTAACTCTTTCTGCTTTTAATTTTTTGTGACATTCAAGAGAGGCTCAAGAGAAAAACCCTTCCTGATAACAACACAAATTGCAATGCTGCCTTCATGTGAACCTGTTTTTTACAAGACTGAGAAGGTTTTTCTCCTGTTCAAGGTTATGCCCTTACATCTGGCAAAACCAAAAGAGAATTGCTGAGCAGGTTGAGCCATTAGGACGAAAATCCCATCTTTTGAACAATGCTGATACCTCATCTTTATCACTCTATTGATTTACCTGTGCTGGGTTTAGTTGCCTGACAGATGAAATCCATGCCAATCAAACAGCATTTCTTAAGAAAAACAGCCAGCTGAAATGAAATACTACAATACAATATTTTGGCTGTCTAGAGAGGTAGGAATCTAGGAAAGTTGGTTTTAGGAACCAGCAGAAGATGAAAGGCCAGAATTGCTGAGCCAGAGCCTAGCCCAGGACAGGGAGCCCCAGATGCTGAGTCAGGAGCTGCTGCAGGGCCAGGACGGGTGACAACAACGGGGAGGGGAAAATTGTCCTTGTGCATCAGTGCCCAAAGCCCCTGTGAGCTGAACCCGGGGCAGCCTGGCCAGAGCCAGCTTGGCTGCCTCGCTAATTAGCTGGAATGACAAAGGCTCGAGGTCAATTAGCCCGAGCCAGAGGCTAATTGCTCTCTTGTCTTTGGGAGCCCAGGGGCCAGCTGGAAATGCTCTGCCAAAGCAGGACAGGGCATTCAGCACCAGGAAGAGGAAGAAAGGAAAGGAGTAGGAGTTATTGCTGGGTTTCTTTTTTCCTACTTGTGGAGCTCAGTTACACTGGGAGCTGAACTAAGCATGACTCATCTTGAAGGATTATTTTAAAATGAGATTGGTTTGAGTTGTGAATCTATCTAATGACAATTCCTCTCTCTGCCTGAGAATGCTAAATGCCTGAGGAGAGCTTCCACCTTCACAAAAGTGTTCTAATCATCTTTTTTGCTACTTTAAGGGATTATAATCTTTCCCTTTTTTCTTAGGCAATAAAACATTTACAGGAGAAGAAACTATAACTTGAGTATTCCATTATTATTGGGTACCTGCCAGATTTATTCTCAGGATCCAGGCTAACCCGAGTGGTCCGAGCAAGGTAGCCAAGGCTGGACTTGAAGAACAATTAGCAATAACCCCACAGGGGTGGAAACAGGTCCCAGAGCTGTGGTTGTTCATTTAGAGTGAAATTGATACAGTGAAACCATTTCAACAGAAAGGTTTCAGAGCACTGAAACCAATATCCTGTGAGTCTGGTGGGTTAAGCAATAAATGCTGGAGTGCCCTAAATGCTGACTTGTTGCATTTTCCCCTTGATCTTGGCCTCGACATCTTTTCCCCGCTGAATTTATTTGGCAGGCTCAAGCAGTCTCAAGCTGAACGATACTTCCATTTTTCCAGGAATTTGCTATCCAGCGCAGTTAAACATATTTTGCCCCACTGTATTCTATAAAATTCCCTTCTGGAGTTTGTAAATGATTAACTTGCCTGGCAGGTCCCAGCCATCGGCAGAGGGATGGAATTGTTTCCACAGCAGCAGGCTCTTCCCTTGGGGATGACACTCTTGGGATACTCCAGGAAAGGGGCATTTTCATATTTCTGCTGGGCTTCCTGGTTGGTTCTGTGGTTTTTGGGTAAGGCTTCACCTGCATTGTTTTGCATCAAAACTGGGTGTCCCTGTTAACACCATTCCATAGCCTGTTAATGAAGCAGAGGATACAACTGGGAGTCCTGGTCCCTGTGCTGTGTAAAGGGCAGATTATACATTCTAGTTTAGAGTCAAGGAGCTTCCATGTCATCAGTTTTGCCTGCTGAGAGTTTTGATCAATCCAGCATTAAGCATGGAATGGCCAAGGTTGGAAGGGACCTCTGGAGTTAACAGCAAGGAAGAAATGTTCTGTAAGACCTGCCAGGTTTCCCCTTGCCTTGTTTTCCTGTATGATTAGCAAAGTTCAGTGCCTCCAGACTGGCATGAAGGTGTTTAATGTCAGAGCTTAATAATACAGCATACATTAAAAGTATAAATACAACATTTTTTGCAGCTTAGAGAAAATATTTGCCCAAGACAAGTTAAAACTTTGTAGCCATATGATCTCCTGTTTTGCTGGATATAAAATGACCCTGTAAAGCCTTCTGACATTCTCCTTGAAGCTGAGGATTGAGGCTATGACCTTTGCAAAGCCTTCCAAAAAGCTTCACAGGCAGCCAGCTCTTACAGAGAAAGTTTCATTAGATGCCAAAGACTTTTTTGATAAACAAGATGGCACAGCTGCCCTCTCTCATGAAAAATGGGCAAAATCAATTCTTGTTATTTGAAAGAAAACCAGTTGGAGCTGAATGACTTCAGAAGACTTGTTTTATAATTTGAATCCAACCTTCAACAGTTTTAATTTACTGCAAGGAGGGGGAAATTACCATAAGGGACTCAGAGAGGCTGGGGAGTGCCCATCCCTGAGTTACTGAAACATGGAGCAGCCCCAAGCAAGCTTTTCTGGCTGGACCCACTTTTACTAAGTCTGGGTTACCTCTGGAGTCCCCTGCCAGACTAAATGATGCCACCAGATGAAGCTGTCACCTTTCTTCTTCCAGGAAGGGAAAATCTGCCTGCAGCTGTTGAGCTGCTAAGGCTGGCTGAGCTGCAGCAAAGGAATCTGTCAAAAGTAGGGCAGGACAGGGTGGGACAGAGCTGAAACCTGAAACTTGACACTACAGATGGCATCTGTCAAAAAGGGAGGGGTTTCCACCCAGCTGGAGAGAGCTGTAGTGCAGACATTGTACTCAGGTTATCAGCCTCCAGAGTAGCTTTGACTTCGTGCTGCCACTGCCAAAGTGCAATCCTGTTTGGCAGTACTTACATACTTTTTTTTAAAATTGCTCTTTGCATAAAACTGTTGCAGACATCTTTTATGAAAAATCCTTTCCTTAGGATTTTGCCTCCTGAGAAGCTGAGAGGCCTCAGGAACAAAATGCAAACAATGGTTATCTGCTGCTGTGGGATGCAACAGGTGCATCTGGGATTGGCCCATGTTGGATGGTTGTAATTAATGGCCAATCACAGTCAGCTGGCTCAGACACAGAGCCCGAGACACAAACCTTTGCTATCATTCCTTTTTTTTTCTATTCTTAGCCAGCCTTCTGATGAAACCTTTTCTTCTATTCTTTTAGTATCGTTTTAATGTACTATATATCATAAAATAATAAATCAAGCCTTCTGAAACATGGAGTCAGATCCTCGTCTCTTCCCTGATCCAAGAACCCCTGTGAACACGGTCACATAAAACCAGGAATGAGTTGTTACCACACTGGAAGCAAAAGGGAGCACAGGAAGGAAATGGAGCCCAAATCTCTGCACGATGGGTTTGTGGCAGAGGGATTTGCATCTGCTGCTCAGGTGCATCCAAAGGCACAAACTCCTTTGTGTGCCAAGCACACACAGCCACATCTCTGGTGGGGCTGCATCTTGTGGGGACTGAAGAAGGAAAGGAAGCTACCACATGCTGCCAGTTAAACAAATAAAACTCATTCTGCTGCATATTGGGAGTGAAACCTCCTCCCTGTGTTTGTCATTAGGACTGGATAAAGCATTGCCTGAAAGCAGAGCCCTGCAATGAGCAGAGGGGGAATCAGCCCATTCTAAACAAACACTGCTGAAGGCCTCAAGCACTGTCTGCAGAGTAACTTGAATGCTTGAGAAGGCATTCCTGTGGGCTGCTTGCTTAAATAGCAAAAGAAACCAATCCTCAAGAAGAAATGAAACAATCTATTTGGTAAAAGACAGCATTCAGTAAATAAACTTATGCAATAGCACAGCAAATAATCAGGAAGATGACAATGTAAACATCAGTTCTCTTTCTGTTTATTTTTCTCACTTTCTGAGATCTCTTTTCCTCTCCTGAAGCCTTTTTTCCATTCTTTAGTATGCACCAGACAAAGTCTTAGATCCCTAGGCTTTGGCAGAAGCCACAGTCTCATTTTTCTGTTAAGAGCATCATTTTGGGTTCTGTCAGCCCTGCAGTCCTGAACGTGCCAGCCCAGAGCCATTCATTTCTGCAAAGTCATTTTGGGCTTTTGAAGGTGCTTTGTGGGTTTCCCTGCTGATGGCAAGGCCCCTGTGGAACTCCTTGCTCCCTGGCCAATCCATCCCATCCTTGTCCAGGCCATGGCACTGAGATCCAGCCTGCCTGGCTTGTGGGAGCCTGGCCAGCAGCCACCTCAGTGACCCTGCTGCTCCTCACAGCTCCTCACAGCTCCTCACAGCCTGGGGAGGCTCCTGCTCCTGCTCCTGCTCCTGCCCTGCCTGCTGGGCTGCCCCCGCTGCCAGCTCAGGCTCCTTCCCATCCTGCAGCATATGTGACTAAAGGCTTTTCCTCACCGTTTTTTTTAACAAGAAATGTGCTTCTATCAATAAGACACTGTCATTAGCAGTACTATCCATCTGTATCCAAGTGTAATTTCCCCAGGTAGGAACCATTTTCCAGCTGGGGATTGCTGGAATGTGGTTCATTAGAGCTGCTTCTTGCACACCCAGAGGTGCCTGTGTTGGTGGTGGAGTGTGATTACATCAGTGCTGCTCCCCCTGACAGTCACAGAGCAGGGATAACACACCCTCACTGCTTTTATTGGCACTGCTAATTGTGGGAGAGACGTGACTAAGGAGCAGTTTTGCTCCTTCTGTTAGTTCAACCCCAATAAATCCAGTGAGAATAGCAGAACAAGCCCCAGTTCACACACATTGGAATAAGTTCATAACTGCTGTCTTCTAGAAAGAGAATCACAGCTGCCCAGGGGACAAACAGTCATGGCCATTTTTGCTCAGTGAAAAAATGCTTGTGGAAAATTCAGCTGCAAATTCTGTTTTGCCTCTGTGGGTGCCTCCAGTGGTGTTCAGATAGCCCTGCCCATAACCAGGGCAGGCAGGGCACTCAGCCCCCAGCTCTGTCCACAACGAGCTCTAACCACAAACACACCTGCCAGGTGAACATCTGCAAGGTCCAGGCAAAGAAAATAATTGAAAAAGAAACCTAATATGAAAACATTTCTGTGAGGAAGGAATTTAAACACAGGGAGGGCGTCTGTGTTTATTACTAGGCCTCATTTTACCTCCCTGTTTAAATAAATCTCCTTTGCATGTCTCAAAAATATTGTGTGAAGAAAGATGATAAAATGGGGCTGCTGTCCCAGAGCACATTCCCTGGCCTGGTGGAGAGGAGCAGAAGGGGCTCCATCAGAGGGCACACCTGGTGCTCAGGAGCTGTGAGTGCACAAGTGCAGGACTGCCCCGAGCACAGGCAGTGCCTCCTGTGGCTCACACACTCAAAAAGAGCCAGTTCAGCTCCTGACAAGGTTGTTTGATGCTCTTAATCCCAGCTGCCAGGCTCAGGGCTTGTGGGGATAACAGGGCTGGCCATGGAGGTCACCAAGGCTGGGCTATTTCAGGGCATTCCAGTCCTTGCTGGAAACCCAGCCATGAGATGACAGAAAGGTTTGATGGCTCCTTTTCTCACTTCAGCACAGAACCCATCAGCATTCCAGCTCTTCCCACACTGCTCTGCCATCTGTTACAAACAGGGAGGTTCCCAGGAATTTTGCAGCAATGGATGGGATGCTCTCACACCAGTGCAAAGGCAGGACTGGGAAGTTTGAAACATTCTCTGAGGTCTTTAGGACAGGTCTGATCCTGGCAGGCCCAGCCTCGGGATCTGCTCAACTCTCCTGCCTTGTCCATATGATCACTGGAACCAGACTTAACTGGAGGGGGAAAATGAAGAGAAACTCTTCAAAAGGTTTGGAACTGTCCAGGGTTCATTCTGGTTTTTGTTTGTTCTTTTTGGCATCAGAGTGTAGTAGCACAAGAAGGAGTTCCTGTAAACCAGAGAGATGTGGCAGATTCAGGTAAAAAAAATCTGGTTTGGGTTTGGCCTTATGAAAATTGTATAAAAATGGACAGTTATGCTTAACTCTCTGAGGTGCTGTCTGGCACTGAGGTCTGGGACGTGGATCCCAAAATCCCAGACTCTCAGAGTGCCAGGAGCAGAAATGCCCTGATGGGGTGGCTGGCACAGAGGGACAGAACCTCCCAGCACCTGAGTTCCAGCACCCCAAACCAGCTCCTTCCCAAAGCACACACATCTCTGTACTGCCCTTTAAACGTGCCCCAAAGGTAAACTCAATGTCTCTCATTTACCTTTCCCTCCACACCTGGTCCCAGCCACCCTCACACAGCACATCCACTGACCCACAGAAACACACAAAGGAAGGAAGAGAGGCTGTGAGTCACTCAAGCAATTTCCCTGAGGACTCTGAGGGAAGAAAGAAGAGAAACTGGTAAGGATATTTCTGTTTGGGGGCAGCTGGATATTATCCTGATGGGGCCATACAAACATATAAATATCTGAGATGAAAAGGAAGAGGATGAAATTAAATGGATGGAAACATTTGTGCTGTCAGTAAGATGAAAGAATAAAGTCGTGAGTGCAACAGAAATGATTCTTTAAATTAAACCCATATCCTCAGCATCACATTTACTGTCCTCTCCACCAACCTGCACAGGCCTTGCTCTTCCTTTCTCATGTGGCAGCACTGCCCACTTGAACACTGATATAGATATTTACTGCCTGACAAAATGCTTCTATACATTTTAATTAAAGGTCTGTGGCTTCAAGCTGTATTTATAAAAAATGCATGAAATTGTATATATTCAATTTAATCTCAGTATCAAGCTCCAGGCAGTTGCTGAAAGGCAGCTTTCCCTCTGTGGGTAAGTATAAGACATCGTTTCAGAACTGGCATCCATGTGGGCTCTAAATTCAAGCGAGCTTCCGAAGGAGCTGCTTGAATATTGTGAGTGCACGGCCCCAGCCCAGTGTCTGAGGCAGAAATACATTTACAAGTGTTGTGCTCCATATCTGCCTGCAGAAACAAAAGAGGGTTTGGAGCTTATCACAGTTTACAAGTAGACCCCCAAATATTTAGTCTAAAATTGTATTGTTTACTTTTTTGTTGTTAAACAAACGAGCTGAATTGCTCCAATGGTTCCCTTAGTTTTGTCCTGGTTTTACTGGACTACAGAAGAGACCAAGGGTCAGGGTGCTCTGCATCTGGGGGTTTGGAAATTTGATTATGGAAAGAAGACAAAATGTTAACAACCATGAGGTAAGTGCAAAGAAGATAAGGCTCACTTATCTCTTTACTGTGCATTCCTCCTTTTATCTCCTCATGGTCCTTTCCCTCTCTGATCTGCAGAGGTGATCTCTTCACCTGCTAAATCACCCTTATCAAGCCTCCTGAATGCAATAACCTCTTTGGCACATTACCTATCTTTTAGGATTTGTATTTAATATATTGTGTTCTTCTTTCTTTTCTCCCTTCCTGGGAGGTTACTCCAGAGCTCAGGACTGTTGGATTACTGATTGATTTCACAATTACTTTGTGCTGTGGGTTGTTTTCATCTGTGTGGCCAACTGGGGCAAAAAGCAAAAAGGGAGAAAATATCCCTTCTTCTTTCCTCCTGCTCCCTCAGACATATATAGACAGAGATTATTTAATTATGCACACATTATTTCAGGTTGGAAAAACCTCAGCTTTCCTGATTTACAAAGCAGAATAAACTTCTGCACATAGCAGGTTCACCATCAGACAGATGACCTTAACCCCCGCTCCATCCTGTTGCAGTGTTTTAGGAAAACAGTGGTTTAGGTTCATCTGCTACCTGTGGAATGAATATTGTCTCCCAAGCACCAGCACTCAGGTGTACTTCTAAGAAGCACAAAAATCATGCTAAAAACCGAAGTGTTGGTTGAGGACTCCCCTGAAAAGGGAAGTGCTCCGTGCTGTGGTTTTTAAGTAAAGGCATGTCCAAAATTAATGCTCAATCCACTCTGAAAGTGTTTTCTCCTCTTGATTTAGGGCAGGTTTATACAGAAGTCTCCCATCAGTGTGGGACTGGGCAGCAGCACTCCAGGGACTGGGCTGTGCCCAGTGCCCCATGGCTCTGTCCCTGCAGCTCATTATAAACGGCCAAGCAGGGATGCTGGGGAATGGAGAGGGAAGGTCCAGGTGACCTCCCCTGATGGAGACAGGGATCAATACTGCCTGGGCCACACAAAAAACTGGCTCTCTGCAGAGAAACCAAGATTTCATGCTGCAGCTAGTTACTGAAAATTGATATTGAATGTTCCCAGCAGGAATATTTTCTTGTTAAACACTTAATTGGGAGTTGTAACATCAAAAACAACAAAGTGGGTTTTATTTGGATTCTTACAGAGGTCAAAAATAGGTACTGATTTTTAATTTAAAAAATCCTTTTCACCAGAAACTTGATTGTATTTTCAAACTATTAGCGTGGAACAGCTAAAACAAACAATGCAGACACAGCTGAGCAATACATCGGGCTACACTTCTATATATTTATCTTTCTCTACTGAAGCACACACAGGCACTTGTGTCTAAAGGCACCTTTGTGCCTCAGACTTGTGGCTGTGCTTGGCTCTCTGTGGCTCTGTGTGTGCTGTGTGAGACACTTGGGCACAGCCCAGCACAGGGAAGGGAAGGGAAGGGAAGGGAAGGGAAGGGAAGGGAAGGGAAGGGAAGGGAAGGGAAGGGAAGGGAAGGGAAGGGAAGGGAAGGGAAGGGCTCCTCTGCAGCCTCTGACACCTCCAGAGTGCCACAGGAGCAGAAATGCCCTGATGGGGTGGCTGGCACAGAGGGACAGAACCTCCCAGCACCTGAGTTCCCAGCACCCCAAACCAGCTCCTCCCAAAGCACACACATCTCTGTACTGCCCTTTAAACGTGCCCCAAAGGTAAACTCAGTGTCTCTGATTTACCTTTCCCTCCACACCTGGTCCCAGCCACCCTCACACAGCACATCCACTGACCCACAGGAACACACAAAGGAAGGAAGAGAGGCTGTGAGTCACTCAAGCGATTTCCCTGAGGACTCTGAGAGAAGCAAGCAAGAGAAGCTCTTCCTTTCCTCTTGCTCCTGTGATTGTGTGACCCTCCCTGCTGAGCCCGGGCCCAGCCTGCCCCTGGCAGCCCCATCTCCCTCAGCCCTGCTGAACTTTGCTGCTGCTCTGGGCAATCCCTCCCTGTCACCTGATGGGACACAGCCCTGCCCTCCCCCTTCACAGCGCTATTTTGCACTATAATATCACTTTAAAGAGCTGATTGTCAGCTGGGCAGCTCTCCGTGCAAGAGCACTATATCCCAGCGGAGTCATTTGTTTCCATTTTAAAAGGACACTTAATAATAATGCACTGCACACAGTGCCCCAGCCCAGAGTGACTGGCAGAGGCCTTTGGTGAGTGAATCAAAGCTGCTCTTCACAGAGCAGGCACTCCCCACAGCTCCCAGGTACGGAGCCTCCCCGGGAGGGAGCCACTTCTGTGCTGGGGACACTCAGTTCACACCTTTAGACCACTTTTATTCCAATTGCTAATAACGCCTACAAAGAGACATGCGGTGAATTTAGCTGTGGAGAATTAAGGATCCTATTAACACCAAGCCTGCTCCATTGTAGATGGCACCAGTAAAGAGTTAACTGAAAAATCAGCTGCCATAGAAAGCATTTTTGTTGCTATCTGTAGTGCCCACATTTAAGACATTGAAAATAAAACAAAACCAAATAAATAAAACCAACATAAAACCTGTGGAATGTTTATTAAAAAAAAAAAGAACTTCTGGAAAAAAGTCACATATTTGGGTAGAAAAAGAAGAGACAATTGGTCCTTGCACACACTGGAGGGATTTGCCCCCAGCTGTAACAGCACAGAATAAATGTGGTGTCTGAGATCTGGGGCCCATCTGTCCCTGGGGATGGAACACAAAATCAGGAGAGGCTGAAACTCACAGCCTTGCACCATCTGAACAGACACCAACAAACACACACTCTGAAAAGTACCAAGAATTGCCTCAACAGGGGGAATTTCCATGCAATATATTGGGATTTCCTGTACTTTAAAGACAAAAAAGCACTTTGGATTTCCTTGGTATTTATGATAATATAAACAAAGGCTCAACAGCTCACCAGAAGAAATGAATTCTGTATCTTCACTTCCACAATGCTATAACAGGTGCTTTTTTAATTCATAGACAGCCTTTCTATGTGATTCATTAATAACATTAAGAAATAGAATTTTGGTATTTTTACCATGCTTGTGTCATGTTCCACAGTGAAATGTAGGGTGGTAATCCAAGAATAATTTAGAGACATATTAGCATAATAATTAGAAGCCTAGAAGTCTTTATAGTGTTTTTAATATTTATGCTTGATAAATATTGCTGTATTTGTCAGTTTATGCAGTATAAAGTGAACCTTAATGTAAGAAGGCTATTAGCATAAAATTAACATAATGAATAAAAAACAAAACTCAAAGGTAATCAAAAATAACAGAGTTTGTTTTCTCTTGCTTCTCTCAAAGGATGTACTTTACACCCAAAAATCTGTGTTATGGAAAACAAATTCTATTTAAATTAATTATGAGGTTCTATTATAGTTGTGAAAAATGGATATCTTTTAACAGTTCTTCCAGAAACTGCTTCTTTTGTCTCTCTCAAGCTTTCACACAGCCCAGCCTCTTAAAGAATGAGATCACTGTGGTCACATGGCTTAGGAAAAATGAATTTTAGAAAAGGACATTTGTCCAATGTAGCAAGAGCCTTTTACTCTGAGCTGAGGGGGAAAGGAAAATGTCACAAAACCAAAAGGACAGACCACAGGTTCATGCCTGCAGACACCAACAAAAACCAGAAAACAGCAAGAGGAAATGACAGAATTATCTGTGCTGAGAGATCTGACAGCCAAAGAGTTTCCTTTGAACGTCTGAAGTGTTCGGGGAATGCGACATTCGAAGCCTGAATTCCGCACTCCCAAGCTCACGGAGCCCAAGCTGGGTCCCAGGAGCCTGACCCTCGCCTTTGCTGCCTTGTGCAGCTCCTGGTGATGCCCAAATCTCTCTTTTCCACCTCCTTCAGCTCCAGTTCCCAGAAGTCTGTCCCGCAGCAGTGAAGCCGTGGCTCCATCACCCCTCTCTGGGACGTGGGGGATTGGCCCAGCAGGGCTGGGAGCTCAGAGGGCTGCAGGGACTGGAAAGGCTCCAAACCTTCCTTCAACTCCTCAGGGATGACCCACATCAGGTTTTTGAGGGAAACATTGGTTAAACCTGGCTGAAAGGGGCTTCAAAACTCTTCAGCCATTTTTCCTTGGGAATAAATGTAAGAGGCAGTTGAGCTGCCTTCTGCGGGCAGAGGCTGAAACAGCAGCAAACATCCGTGCAGGATAATTGAACACTCAGCATGGCGGCCTGAGAGCCGCAGAGCAGCCCTTGGATGGGCTTTGGGAAGAGCTGTGCACACAGAGAGCTGAAGGCTCACTCCCTGAGGGTGGGGATTGCCAGGCTCAGAGCAGGGCCATCCCCAGGGCTCCTGCTCCTCAGCCCTGCCTGCCCAGCAGAGCAGCCCATGGCAAGCACTCCAGGCATTTCCCAGAGCACTCCAGGCGTGTCCCCACGTTTTTAATGCCCTCTGCAAGGGTGGGTAGGAACATGTTTGGGGGTGTGCCCACTTGCTGCTCCCCACAGGCATGGGGGAAACCCAGAGGTGCACTCCCAGGAATCCACGTGTGGCCATTCAGTGACTTCACCCCAAGTCACCCTCCACAACTCACCTCTCCCTATTGCTCAAAAAGGCTCCTAGCACAAGCCCCCACCCTCAGGTGCCTTCTCTGACCCCTCCTCAATATCCAGGATGAAAATATAGGTGGAAGAAACTATATTGAAATTCTTTCCAGTCTAAATAATTATCACATTCCTGACATTTCTGCTGTAGTTGGTACGAGGAGTCCAGGTCCTAAAGTCACCCACAGAGCTGGATCTCCTTGGCAACACATAGAGTAAAACACAGCTTGGAATTATTGCTTTTTTCTAATGTTATTAATATTTTTATGGTACCCCCTATAGTATGAGTTATCAGAAGGAAATTGTTAGTTCAGGCTGAAAATTTCTGATCCTTTTCATAGCATCAGTATTTGCAAGATATCCTAATTACCAATGTAAGGATTTGTGGAAAGGATCTGGAAATAATAGAAATAAGCCTTTTAACAGGCACAGTAATTATGCAGGCACAACAGATGCTAATAACAATTTCATTTCTGTGGAAAAATGATTAAGGTTTAAAAGTACAATAACAGAGAGGCGTAAGAAGAGTACAAGGAGGTGTAGATGACACAATGTATGTGTGATCACAATTACTAATTTGAAAAGAACTTTCACACTAAGATCATCCCAAAATCATCCTCTCAACAGCAATCTGTTTGCCTTTCATGCTGTTTTCCTGCTGCCTGTTGCCCTGGTTCAGCTATTTACCACTTCTGTTTCCTATCATAGATAAAACAGCAGAGCAGGTGTCGAACCAGAGCCTTTAATATCTGCTTGCTAATAATTGTCCAAGAACTATTCTGAATACTTTAAATATTTGTTTCATTGCTTATCAATTTTTTTAGCAGCTTCCTCATGGTCAGGAGCTGTTTGTCACTGGGTCCTGGAGCTCTCTGCAGGTGTGGGATGTTCCAGAGCAGAAGTGGTTCTGTGTCAGCAATGCCTCAGTGGATTCCTCTGAAAAACACACACAGAGCAAGAGAGAAGGCTTTAAATTACCACTGAGCTCAGGGTTTAATGGAATGAGTGGTGGAATTAAAGTTCATGGCTCCACTTGTGTTAGTGCTAGACTTTCTGTTAAGCTCAAAAATTGTTCATTAAGATAATTAAAGTTCTGGGCCATCTCACCCATCAATCAGTCTTCCTTCTGAGCACTTAACAGTTATTGCTGAATAGACTCTGAAATAAGCCATTAACTCAGCACAGGTTTGCCAGAAGTTATAGGTGCTTTGAGATGGCTGGGAATGAAAGGTGGCACATAAATCAAAGGCATTGCCATCATCTGATGCTCCCAAAGCCTACTCTGGAGTTACCTCAATCATTAAGGGCTGCTATCACAGCCATTTGCATTGGAAGATGGGACTTCAATTCATTTCCGAGATCAAAAAGGGAGGTGATGAATCTGCCACTCCAGCAGAGATCCTGGCAAGGGATCCCAGAGCCAGGAGTATTTATGGAGCTGTCCTTCAGAGCAGAGCAGGGAGTCATAAACCTGGTGAAGACATTTTCAAATCAAACCATTTCCTCCCCAAATGTCCACAGAAAAAACCAGCTCAGCAAATTCCAGAGCACTGTGGAAGAAAGGCTCAGCCCTGTGCACACAATATTTTTGGGAATACTGCACACCTCCTCTTCACGCTATCAGCCATGGAAGCAACTGAGATGAAAATTACTCAGTGCACTTTGTATTGAAGTGTTCTAGGGGTTCTCTCAGTTATTTAATGACACAGGGGTTGCAGGCATGCAGCACACCAGAGACAGCTTTAGAACAGGCACTGCCAGCCCTGTGGCTGTGGTACTTTTGAATTTTAGCATGAACTCGACTCTTGATAATTTGTTTCCGTTTCCTCACTGAAATTGGCCACTAAAGGGATTCTTTTCATGCCAGCTGCCCCGGTAACATAGACAAGGCTCTGCAGCACAAAGCTGATTTGGATAGAGATGTACAAAGCAATGCCACAATCCAGATGCCACCTCAGGGGAAATTTCACGACGATTTAAGGAGTGCTGTGTTCACTCCTGCCTGCTGTGGGTTAACCCTGGGAGGGCAGATCAGGTCCCTGAGTCCTCTCACATTGCAACTTTCCCACCATCTAGTGGCTGAAGAGTTACAGATAATAAAAACTCTTCACAGACCTGTACCTAATGGAGGGGCAATAAGGCTCCTTGTTTGATGAGGAAAGCACCAAGCAAAGCTACTTCACAGCCAGCACTTTCTGCTTCAGCCTCGACATTTTCATATTTAAAAAAGTTTCTTACTCCTAATTCAGAGGAATCAGGAGCCTGAATAAACTCGTGAGTGGCATTTGCCAGCAGAGGAAAATGAGCTTATTCCCAGCAGGGTATCAGCCCCACCAACTTGTGATACCCTAAAATAAGGAATTGGTGCTGAAGTCACTGCTGACTGCTGCACTCAGGAAAGAGAGGATGAGCACCACAGCAGGCAGATCATGTCAGAAAGATCCTATGTGACAGGAGTTTGGGAGCTGTTAGGGCAGCTTTGGGAGGGTGTCCCCATGTGCTCACACAAACCCTGGCACAGCACTTGGACATGCAGGGTGAGCTGGAGGCTGTGGGGTTCTGCACCGCTCCGTTTGAACACATCCAGACACGTTGGTGGAATTAAAAGTACAATCACTCCTTAGTACTTTGAGAAATGTGTTCCAGAGATGTCAAGAAGGGCACTTTTAACTTGTGGCAAGTGCTGGCTTTATATACATCCTTCAAAGGAGTGTCCTAAATCTGTTCTGTGAGCACACACAAAGAGTAGATATTAGCATTTCTGGTATTTCCTGAGATTAATTCCGGGGGTGTTTACAGAGAGTTCTGAAAAATAAGACACAGATCTGGCTTTCTGTTGTTCCCTGGCAAACTTAGCAGGAGCAGCACATGAAGTGCTCAGTCATGATCCATTCTGTGACGGATTTTTTCAGGAGTTAAAAAGTACAAAAAAATAATGCTATTTTTCGAAGATGTCTCAGTAGATTGTGATGAAAGCAAGAGCCAGTGTGAGCAAACAGCCACTGTCTTCTGTGTTTCCAAGTAAACAGTGGCACCCAGGAGCTCTCAGCTTCACCCTTGTGGTGGAAGAAGCAATGGGAGGAGAAGGATTTCCATGGGCTGTTCCACCTGGGGAGGCTGATGGTGCCCAAGAGCTCACCCCAGGGAGATCCTGAATGGCCTTGCAGCACTGCAATAGAATAGATGGCAAATACAATGTTAGGGGAAAAAAAAACCCTTTAAATTGATTTTAAAGGGTTCTCTAATTCAACCCTTCATATAGAATAAAAGCATCACCCACCTTAAAGTAAAAAAGCAAAATCTTTGCTAACCCTACAGGAGGCACTTGCATCCCCCATCAGGTCAAACTTCACAGTTCAAACACATCCCCAAGTTTTGGGAAAAATTTGGGTAACGGCATTTAAGTCAATTCATCTGCAATATTTATTAATTCTGGCCATCATTTTCTAGTTCAAAAGTAACACAAGATCCCCCTTTTCTATTTGAATGAAGACAATTATTTAAGGGTACAGCCAAAAGCAGCTCTTGGGAGCTGCTGCAGCCTCCTTCAGTAGATGTCGCAAGACTATTTCCTGTGGTCAAAAGTAATATTGAAAAATTACAATTAAATATCCATATGTCCCTTTCTGCTGCAGGTTTTTCCAAGTCTGTAACAAAACTTCTCTGCTTTGCCAATGGAATCACTTGTACTCTCAATTTTCTACTTTAGAATCCTCAAAACATCAGCATCTACCCTTACATTGAACTGAACATACACAGATTTCCAGCTCCTCCTGTCCTCCTTCCCAGCTATGACACTTCCATCCACTCTAATCTGTATTTTATTTCATTATAGTGCTCTATTCTAGCATCTTTTTGGCAGTGGTTTAGATGTAAAGTCCACTTTAAAAGTGAGACTTGGGCAAGGAAACCCATTCACTTTCTTACAGAGACAAAGGAAAAAAAGAGCAGCCAGAAGGGTCCTAGGTTTAGGATGATGAGGGCCATGTTTAACATTATTTTGATTTATTTTCAATAAAAGCTTATAGGCATTCTCCTGTGATAGCTCTGGGCATGTGAGGAAAAGGAACCTCAGAAATTATGGCAAATTAACCATTGTGGATAACAGACAAAAGGCAATCTCCTACCAACAAATCTTGGTACCTTACACGTTGTGTACCATCCTGTGAACTCCTGTGACAAAAAAATCCCCAGGATATCAAACTCTTCTGCATAACCGACACAGAGATACAGCTGAAACACTTCCAACAAAGCCATGAAATAGTCATTGAAAGAACAGACCAGCTTTGAGGTACCACTTGAGAACCAGCCTATGGAAACATATTCTTTGACCACTCGGTGATGTGTATTTTTCATTTCAGAGTTTTGGCAATCCACAGCAGGGCACTGGGAGCCTTGGAGATTTCCTGGTAATGTTTCTGGGTGAGGACTGCAGCAGCTGGAGCATGCAGGATCTGAGCACTGCAACCCCCCAGCAGCTGCCAAACCTGCCCTGGGTCAGGGGCTGCACCTCCAGCGTCCCCACTCTGCCTGTGCCACAGAGGGGGTTCCTCTCCACAAGACAAAAATCCACTCAGGAAGGGACCATCTTTTAGGAAATACATGGAAAATTGTCTCAAGCCTTTAAGCTCTGGGATGTTTGCTTTGCCTTGCCCATGCCAAGGCAGAGCCAGAACCAACGGCGTGTTCTGGGCTGGTCCTGTTGTGTTCTCCCTCCACTTCTGCTGCTTTTGTCCCTGAGGAAGAGGAAAATCTGATTTAGAGCCATCAAACACCAGCAGTGCCCAGACAGCAGCCAGGAAGGGCTCCCAACAAGGAAACCTGTCACCTGGGAAGCTGCCACGAGCCTCAGCACCCCCTCCCCACTGCGTCACCAGGACTTTGAAACAGCAAATTCTGGTTATGAACAGCTTTTGGAACGTGTGTTCTTGTCAGTAGATGAGGAATTAATCAGCAGCACTTCCTGATTTAAATAATGAATAAAGGACCCAGCAAGTTGTCACAGAGAGCTCACCAACAAAAAAGTGGCAGAGCTCATTTAATAAATTATTCTCTCTGAATTCATTTGCTAAATCTAATGTACAGGCCCTATACATAGGGGAGGAGGGGGGAACATTAGCAGGTTTTGGATGTATTTTAGAAATGTTCATGTCAATTGTATATAATTTTCAAGGTTAATGGCTTTTTGATACATAATAATGGAACTCCCATTTATTGTACATATCCTAGTTGCAAAACCTGTTTCATTTGCATAATCATAAATTGCAGTCAAGCAATCCTCAGCATGTGGTTATTCATTTGATGAAAATGTAAATTTCAATTTTATTTTTGTTCAATTGCACACACACTGCATTTACTGAATATGAGAAAAAGCATTTTAATTTAACCAATGAATTCAGCTCATTTCAACCTCTTAAGAACATTGAGTAGCCCAGAATTTTGGGACAAGTTGCATTTTTAAGCAACGATTTACTATTAACTGATATTTTTACTTTATGTTTTAACACCTAAAAAAAGTTACTGTGTTTATTTTTAAGCGAATAAATTCATTCTAGGGTGTGAAATTGCTCTGCTATTTTACATACAAAGTTAGTGTAGTAGCATCAAAAAAGAAAGGGACTCAATTAAGAAAAAAAATATAAAGGCAGACATTTACAGCTAACATTGAGTGAAGTCCATGGGAAAAAATAGTCTCTTGTGCTTGGGACCTAAAAGAGACTGATGTAAAAATGAATACTCAGATCAACGATCTGCTTACACAACTGAGAATTTTGGCCTGACTCTGTGGAAGAGCAGCTAAAAAACAGTCCCTAAAAGCTAAAAAGAGTTGCTGAAATACTGAAATCTTTCCTGCTTGCAAACTAAGTGTATTACAGAGGCATCCCTGAGAGACAACAGTCCGACTCCCTGGGAGAGGCCTTGCATACGAACCTGCTTCAAGAGCTTCAGAGCCCTCTTTAAAGTCCAGAAGCTTTGGGAAGGCTGGGAAAGGCGCTGGGAAGGAGCCCTGTGTGCTGCCCTGCGGTGGGGTCGCAGTCCCTGCACCAGCCCCGGGCTGCTCCTGCCGTGGAGCCATGGAAATCTCGTTCCCAGTTAATGAGAGCTCGCTCAGCCCAGAGCTGGGACTTCCCAGCTACAGGTGGGGAGCAGCATCCTCAAAGGGCCCCTTTGGTTGACTGAAATTAATTTGCTCTGACATTATAACTGCTCCTTCTAATTAAGCCGAGTTCATGATCTTTATGGAAGAGAAGTAAAGCTTAGAAAGATGAACAAGCCCAAACATTTTGAGATCATATAAGTAAAAATTTCTACTGACACAACTTTAGATTTAATTAAAAATGTGTCTGATAATCACAGTAATGGGCCTTATTTTAATAAATAATTTCTATTGCATATCTTGTGAAGATTAACCTGGATTCCCTTTCTCTTCAGAGGTACCACAAGCATAAGTAATTAAACCTTATAAATTGATAAAATCTAGCATTAGAATTCCATGCTTGCTTTGCTTCCTCCAGCCATTCCCTCTCCTCTCCAACAAACAAACATTTTCCTCTGCCCTGCTTAGCTGCAGTCATTCCTTCTCCTGGCTTCAGGATAGATTATCTCCTGGAATAACACCATCACAGCTACAGATGGATGGGCACACTGCTCCTTTCCACTCAGAAATCCTGACTGGATGGGAAAAGACTATTTGGGCCGTTTGTTCATGTTTTGATGTCCCACACCTCAGCCAGGTGGAACTCTATAATTACCAGGAATATTTAGTGTCCTGTCACAGATCCCCTGATGGGGATAAAGGTCAGTGCATAAAACCTGATCTAGCCCTCACACACAGCCCATGCCCAGAGATCTGGGATCTGCTGGATGTGCTCCCTCAGCACACCAGGGCAAGGTGGGATCACACACAGCCCACGCCCAGAGATCTGGGATCTGCTGGGTGTGCTCCCTCAGCACACCAGGGCAAGGTGGGATCACACCTAGCCCACGCCCAGAGATCTGGGATCTGCTGGATGTGCTCCCTCCCACAGGTGTGCCCAGCACACCAGGGCAATGTGGGATTTCCTCACCCCAAAGCTGCAGCCCCACGGGGCAGGTGCAGCCTTTGGTGTCTGCTCTGAGAGCAGCTGACAGGAGGGAGCCAGGGCGTTTGGGCCAGGGCGTGGGTGAGCAGCCAGCACTCAGAACAGGGCCTTGTGTCCCTACCAGTGCCTGGGAAAGCTGCCCTGGACACAGGAAAACCCTGCAAAACACAAGAGGGAAATATGGAGCTTGTTATGCCTCTGCTCCAAAGCTCAGGAAACACACACATAAAACCTGGTGGTAGGCCGTGGTTTCCTTTGGGCAACTCATTGCTGAATTTCATTTCCCTGACAGATCTCATTAAATTCTGAGGTGAATTTCTGGCAACACCTATGGATTTTGATGATTGCTGTACAACACAAATATTGATTACATATATTTCCTTGGTAGAAAAAGTATTTTATTTTTTTCTTATAACTGGTAGTGCTAAGCTGACTGCAATGAACTGAGAAAGTCAAAATTGTCACTGAACTTGTCTGAAGTGTCTTTTTATATTTCGAGTATTTAATTACAGATTTCAAAATTCTAACCTGCTGTGTAGTATCTTCCCATGACCTACAGTAAACTGGGAAGAGGTTTAGGTATATACTGGGAAATATCTAGAAAGGGGACCTCTCCTAGAACAGAGAGGAGCAGCTGGGCCAGCTGGGATTTCTCTGGAATGCTCTGGCCCAGCAGCACTCCCAGCTCATTCCCAGGGCCTGGCTGAGGGTTTTGCTGGGCATTTTCCATGCTGGGCTGAGGCAGTGCCCTGCAGGACTCCCCTCCATGCCAGTTCCTGGCCTCAAAGCCGGGCACACTTTGGGACACAGCTTCTCTTCAGGACTAGAGCCACGCTTTGGCAAGGATTTTACAGCTCCAGACCAGTTGGCAAGAGCACCGTGGGAATCAGGTAAACTGAGTGGCACCTAAAAACAACATGTGCATTATCCTGTGGAGAGCTGGATTGCTGAATTTGACAGAAAATAGTCTGGGGAAGCAAAAATAATAGTTCATAAAACTTACCTACTCACTCAGGAGCACAGCTTAATTTTGCAGACCACATTAAGAGCTCCAAGTTCAGCTCCTTATGTTTCAACTCTAAGCATCTCCTCGTTCAATTAAGACAACTCAATTAATTTGGTTTTTTTTCCAGTTTCCCCTACTGAAACTGGAAAATGAAATGACTCTCTTATTATTCTGGGCAACATGGCACAACATAAAAATATGGATTAAAGAGAAAATGAGAACTACAGAAAAATAATGTAACACATTGTATATCAATGCCAAAACTGAAACAAACAAAAGTACTCTCTTGATGTGTGAATTAGCAGCTTCAACCCTCACTGGGAGGATTAAAAAACATAGTGGAAGAGTAATTCAAGCAGTGGCTCAATAACTTAATTGAGCAAACATGGTTCATGCTTAAGTTTCTCCATCCCATAAAATAAACAGGGAGGTCCAAGGCAGCAAAGCCTCCCAGGTGCCCCACAGAGAGGTGATGTGTGCCACAGGTTGGAGCCACCCCGTTTGCCTGCAGGGCACTGCTGCCACCAAATCTGGGTTTGGGTGTACAGGACAATGATATATTAAAGAAAAAGCCAAAAAGCAACCTCCTGACCATTAATTGCTGAATTCCTGACAAACCTAAGTAGGAATTGCAGTGTGTGCAGCAATAGCTGCAAACTGAGAGCTACCTGATGGAACAAAATG
Source organism: Pheucticus melanocephalus (assembly GCA_013398405.1). NCBI lineage: Eukaryota > Metazoa > Chordata > Aves > Passeriformes > Cardinalidae > Pheucticus > Pheucticus melanocephalus. The sequence goes on along the minus strand of VZSJ01001107.1, from coordinate 47,375 downwards.
TAATTTCTGGAGAGAAAATGGAAGCAGCATTCTCATATAAGACCACCATTAAGTGCTTCAGCATTTATGTACATAATACGCCCACGGTGAAGTTTTGTCTTTGTGCTTTCAAATAACCAGGGATTCATTTAATTATGTACATAAATAATGGATGGCATTCCTTTCCTTCTACTCCATTACTGCTATTTCTTTGTTTATTTATAAATTATTTGCCAGGTTCATTCTGGAAAGAGAAAGGATGTTGTCTCCTCCAGGAAGTTTAGGAGCTAGGCAAAACAGAAATAGAAAAGGGAGGGAAACTCTGTGCCAGTTTTACTGGTTTGTGTCCAAATAGAAAAAAGAGCACCAGGGTATAAAACTTGTTCCAAATTGAAAGGCAGAACCCCAGCTGGTACAAAATGCAGCTATGCCAACTGACCAGATCCCAGTGATGATATAGCCCTGGATTTTCATCCATCCTATCAAATGCAGTCAGCAAATGCATTTCATTGAAAGAAAAAAAAACAACAACAAACTAAAAACAAACTAGCAACAAAACCAAAACAAAACAAGGAGACATAAATAGTAAATTATCAATGAAATAAAACAAAATACTGAATCTGCTGTCATCTGTATATTTTTGGTTTGAGTGCAAAGTCAGCTCTGCCATTAACACCGTTCTGACCCATTCCCTGCAAAGCTCTGGAAATGTTCTAGGCTGTAGAGCCCTTGGTAACTGGCCTGGACTGTCACAGATACAAATTTCACTGTTTCCTTCTGCTACACTCAGGAATAAATTGAAAAGCTTCTTTAAAATAAGAGATTAAATTAGTAAAACAAGCCCTGTTTTTAAAATGAAATAAATATTCCATTGGTTATCACTTTGAAGGGTTTTCATGCCCCAAGACTACGATGGTAGCACAATCACAATTCAGCTTTAGGTACAGGGCAAGCAGGGCAATTATTCAAATGTGACCTACAGGATTTCAATTTTGGATTCTGCCAGTATTGAAACAGGAATGAAATGTTTATAAAATTTAAAGGAATGCACTTGTTAGGACCACGGAGACAAATGCATTCCCTACAGCAGCTCATGTTTCTTGCTGTAACAGCACATAAAATACAGCAAACATTTATCAGCAAAACTAAGATGTTTGGAGAACCCGGGCTTCCTTTAATATCCCATTATCCTTCATCCCTGAAGGAGGATAATACCCTGGATATGGTTATGCAGCCCAGAAACACTAAAAAAAAAAAAGGGTAATAGAAGAGACAAGAGGAAGAATAATTTTAATGAAGTTGTTTCACCTTTACCCTGATGCAAAAATGTGAGGCTCTTGAATAACCATCTGGATTTCCATCCTGTGAGTCGAAATATAATTGTGTGACCCGTGCACAGCTTCAGCATCTCATCAATTGCAACACTCTGGTGAATCACACACTTCAAACCCCTCATCTCAACAGCAAAGCTGCTTCACCAAGCAGCACAGACAACAGAGGGTACAAGGTGAATTCATGTTTGTGTTGGGCCTGCAGGAGGATCTCTCACCATCTGACTCAGTCCAAAATCTCCATGACTAAGGCACTTCAACTCAGTCAGCATTTTAACAATGGAACAGAAGTGGCACTTGTATTCCTTAGAGCCTTCTCCTCACAAAAGGATTCCAAGGCACCTCCCATAAAACCCTCCCCCATTTGTTACTCATGTGTTATAAGCAAGAGAACATTTCTAAGAGACTTGGACCTTCTCAGGATCAAGTATTAGAAGCAACAACCCCCATATTTGAGAAATGCAAAATCTAAAGGGTTGTATGCAAGAGGATCTGGGATTTCTCAGCTAGTGGGAACAGTAACAATTCAAGATATTCTGAGTTAAACCAGAATCAGATATTAACACTCTCTGAGAATAAAAGGCTAAATAAATGCATTTATAACAGCTTTTTGTGCAGGCTCATCTCAGAGATCTGATTTTAGATTTATTGTGCCCCAAAACCAGAGGACAAGTAAAGCTGCCAGCCAAAGAAATGGGACTGCAAAGAACTTTATGCAACAATCATTTGTCAGGCATTAAAATAACTTTATTGGCAGATTCATAATACTTGCCACGGGCAGCAAAGTTAGAGATTTCCAGAGTGCACAAGCACGCTCCTGGCCCCAGCTTCTATTCCCTTGATTGGGAAAAGACAAGCACAGAGACCCCCAGGCTTTTGCAGGTATTTTTGTCTCTGAATTCTGAACCTGTGAAAGGGATCTGACTCATGATGGAGACTCATTCTCTGGCTGCTCATACTTGGCTGTGAGATGCACATTTTTCTCCCATTTTTATGGACATTGTGAACAAAACTAAAATTACCTATTAAGCTACAGAACCTCCTGGGGGTTTGGTAGCCATTTGAAACTCCAAAATATTCCCTTGGCTACTGACACTTAAATTGCAGGGATGGGTGGCAGTCCTTGACTGAACATGAGCAGCCTCCACCTGGCATCCTGCTCTTGAGCCCCCAAAGACTGATGTGCAATCCCAGCATGGACATGCACAGACCATAAATCTCTACCGGAAGCTCTGAAACTTTAAGTATTCCTAATTTCATTTGAACCAGTCCATATTCAAACAAAGCTGCCCCTGTCAGGGACAGCCAGGAGTGCCTGAGTAACAATGAGGATTTGGATATTGCTGGTGTGTTGTTAGAGAGGAGGAAAGACACAGAGCAGACTAGAGAAACATCAAGTTTCTAATTAGAGAGGCTGTGAGGCCACTGCAAGAAAACAACTGAATGCAGGGTCTGTAAAATCATACTGTGTTCTATCCAGCACTTTATATTCTCAATGGGCCTGATCCAATCCTTATTCAGAAAACATTTCACAGACTTCAGGCACGTTGCTATGCAGTGATCTGTGATCTGTTTCATTAATCCAGAAAAATTCTAACTAGGAACACAACACCCTTTGATAATCCCCAAGCACAGCAACAAAGAGCAATGTTTACTACTACCTAGTGAGCCATACATAATATAGCTCATCATCAAACTTCCTTCCTGCACAGCATTAACACAAGTCTCCAACACCCCTTGCACCTACCACAAACATCAGAGTTCTGAGAATAAAAAGAACACAGCTGAATTAAATGCTGTGCCACAAAAATAACTGTACTCAGCAAGGGTTACAAAGTGAGGCAACCAGAAAGCTCGTGTGTAATCTTACACTGAGAAATAACAATTTGGAGTCCAAGGCAGTGCTCTTTGCATGCTGCAGGAAGGTGGTCCTGGCTCCTCTCACAGGAGAACTGGAGGTGTAAAACAAACATCACCGTGTCTGCAGAGAGCAGTCTCAGTGTTCCCCTGGCACAAATCCAACCTGGATGTCATCCCTGTGTTACAAAACACTGTCTGGAACAGGGAATCCTTCCCAGGGCACACAGGTGAGGATTGTAATGCTGTGGTCTACTTTCCTACAGAACTTCCATTATTATTTTAATAGAAAAACTGTTTCTGCTCCACAGCATCAAGCGAAACATTTAAAGTACAGACTAATTATGACTGGCAGGCTGATTTAAATAAGAACTGGTTACAATTAATTATAACAAAAATAGAAAATGTTGCATTTTGTATATTTAGCACTGCATCATCCCCCTTTACAATTGTACTTTCAGAGTGCTTTAGCTGAACTATCTCTGAAAATCCTCTAATGTTAAATTGTTTTGTAACATCCTCCCTCAGACTTCAGTGTATTTTAGGAGCTGAAAAAACCTGTCTTACTGGCAGCAAACCCTTACATAGTGCAATCTTCTCCTTTCTCATTTTGTTTATCTACATAAAGGTAACTTCCAAATGTATCTGGATTAAAGTGAACAAGCAGGAAGCACAGACAAATGCAGAGCAGGGAGGGGAGCTCCCAAAAGAGCCCACAATGCTGGTGGCCAGCAGGGCTGTGCCGTGGGCCTTGGGCACTGAGGAAACCAAGCAGTGGAATGGCTCCCTGCAAATCAACAATCACAGTCTGAATTTGTGACCTGAGAGCTCTGCAAACACTGCAGGTACAGAGCTGAGCCATCAGCCTGTCCCAGCAGCAGTGTGACATCCATCAGCTCAGGGCAGGGGCAGGATGACCCAGGTCTGGTAGATGTGAGCAGCACACATCAGCTGAGGCTCCTGCCCAAACAGCAGATTATGGAGGAAGAAGCAGGAAGAGAGGCTGGTGGTATTCCTTTGAAGCCTGAATTGCATTTAGGCAGTCTGTGCTCATCTCTCTTGCATTTACATCTCATGGATGCTCTAAGAAACAAATCTGTCAACAAAATGTCTACAGAAACTGAAAATTTTGATGAAATACTGGAGCACTTGCAAAAAAAAGAAAAAAGAATTCATAATTCAGAAACACCAGATATTAATGATGGAAGTCATCTTGGAAGTTTTATGGTCTTGGAACACCAACCACACGACTTTATAAGTTCAATCAAAAGACTTAGTGCAATTCAATTTAGGTAAACCAAGCACTTGTAATTGACTTCTTCTGCCTTTAATTTGCAGATGTAGATTAAGATTTGTTAGTTTACATGATCCAGAGGAAAATAAAAAGTATATATTGGTTGCTGACAATTTATAAGGAGAAAAAATGCTGAAAGAGAATAACATAAACCAGTCACTTTGAATTACAGATTTTCTCTAGAGCATCTCCTGGGAGGCATTTCTGGGTAGACAGAAAGTACAGTTTTGTTTAATAAAATGGAATGTGCTAGAATACAAACCCTGTATTCACAAACCCTGCCCTTCCCACGATGTCAAGGTGGCCAGACACATCTCCTCACTCACAGGTTATAACCAACACAAAGTACAGATTTTAAAGTTACTTCTGGCTCTGGTATTTTTCAAACATGCACAATGCAAATATTTCTGCAGGAGCCAGTTCTGAATTATTAAATCAGGCATTTCCACTGCTGTCAGGTACTGGGAAGATTCAATAAAACAGAATCACTCCAGGCTCCCCCATCTCCTGTAATCACTGGGGGGAAAAAAATTGCTTTTCCTGTTAATGCTAAAAGACTTCTTTTCTTGAGTGAAAAATAAAGTATGTGTTATTTAAAAGGATGTGAAATATCAAAATCATGTGCGTGTGTGTATGTGTGTGTGTGTGTGTCTGTGCAAGAAACATCTATTGCTGTTCATTAAATCTTCACTAGAAGTTTTTGTTTCCTGATCCCTTAAAGAACACATCCATTAAAGGTAAAGAACAGAAAACTGTGACACGCAAGCTCAGCTTCCCTTCCTACTCAGGGAAGGTCTGGAGTAAGCAAGGTAAGGGATGGGGACTGGAAAATGTGGATTTCATTCTAACCTGAGCTGCTGAATGACCTAAGGGAAATCATTTCCCTCCTGTGCCCCCTGCCCTGACCTGTGGGATGGGAAACTGCAGGAGGGGAGGGGAGGGGAGGGGAGGGACTGCTGGAAACTCCCACTCTTTGAGGGAACCTCCAGGCCCCAGAACTGCAGGGACTCCACTCAGGTGAGAAACAGGGGAGGTGAATCCATTTCCACCACTAAAACAGAGCTCCAGCAGGGAAACACAGTGACATAGCACACGCTGGGAACCTCTGTGCTGGACAGAAAGGGAGCTTGGTCTCATGCACATGGAGTGCTTTGCAGCCATGACCTCCAGGACAAAGCCGCGAGGGGATCAGGAATTCCTTCCACAGGAAGGGATACAGAGTGGAGTTTCTGAACTGCAAGAGAACCATTTCCAAGTTCAGGCCTGTGAGAGCTGCCTAGTGGCTGCTGAAGTTGCCAGCAGGACCTCCTGAGTGCAGGGAAATACTCTGAGCTGCTTCCAGTGGGTGTCCTGCTCAAGTGGCCACAGAGAGTTTTGTCAAAGTGCTAAAACTCTCCAAGTTCTCCCATATAAGTGGGCTCCAAACCTCTGCAGGGTTGGTTAATCCAGGTAACTGAATCTACTGCCACCTGTGCTCTCTAAAATAAAGATTTTTGTCTGAAATGGAAAACGTGCTCCATGCAATGCCACACTGCCCAGAGGGAGCTTTCTGGAAATCCCAAACCAAGTCCTCCTAAGCAGAGACCAGGTTCTGGAAAACATTACAGTTACAAGGCTGACATCTGCTCATGAATTGGGCATTTCCCTCCTTTTTCCTTTCTCATTAATGGCAATTACTTTAATGAAGGCTGAACAGGGGAAAGAGGTGTCCCTTTTATTCATTGTTCCCCATCTGAAGCTTTAATCATAGCTTTGCAACTCCACAATTACTATGAGGTAGTGATGACTGCAAACCCAGAGGAGAAGTAGCAGAAGGGATCACTGCACTCAAATATTCTGTTACTCTGCAGTATCCTAAATATTTTTGATTTAACAAGCACAGACGGGGAAAAGTACATATGTCGAATAATCTGAATTTATTAAGTTTTCCATGAAATGCAAATGCCCTTAGAGGTGAAAGAGTTTTGATTAGGAGATGTAGAGCATTGCAAAGTTGCTGCATATGCAACATTTCTCAGACTAGATTCACAAAGTACCCTGCAAACTACTTTCTTGTTAGAAATTCTCAGAAACAGACAAGCTGCACTGCAGGCATGGCACACTGTAAAGTCACTAACACTGTAATTAGCTGCTTTATAACCCAGTGTGACTACAGTTCTCAGCTGTGAGATAATGAAATAAAACATTCCTAGTATTACTCTCACAAATATTAATACGAAAAGTGGATATATTAGCTTTCAAGAGAACAGAGAATTAGCCTGGCATGAAAGCACTGGGGGAAAAAATGGAAAAATAATTTCTTTTTGGCAGCAATGAAAAGAGGTCACACACAGCATGAGAAGGTAAAACATACCTGAGGAATACAAATTATTGGACACAATTTGATGATAATTTCTTGCAACAGCGGAACATCCTTCTTGTGCCCACACAGCCCTGCTCCTCTGGAGCTGAGGAGGAGCCCCAGCCAGGCCAGGACAGGCAGTGCCCACACAGCCCAGGCAGTGCCCACACAGCCAGGACAGGCAATGCCTACACAGCCAGGACAGGCAGTGCCCACAGAGCCCAGGCAGTGCCCACAGAGCCAGGACAGGCAGTGCCCACACAGCCCAGGCAGTGCCCACAGAGCCAGGACAGGCAATGCCCACAGAGCCAGGACAGGCAGTGCTTACACAGCCCAGGCAGTGCCCACACAGCCAGAACAGGCAGTGCCCACAGAGCCCAGCCAGGGCAGTGCCCACACAGCCAGGCCAGCCCAGGCAGCGCCCACAGAGCCCAGCCAGGGCAGGGCTCAGCTGGGGCCGTGGACGGGCTGCAGGGTGAGTGCAGCCCTGCTCCGGTGACTGTCCCCGTCCCTGTCCCCA
>VZSJ01001107.1:9966-35053 GCA_013398405.1 Pheucticus melanocephalus | reverse complement strand
CACCACCCCAGCCCTTGCTGCAGCCCTGCCACCAGCAGTGCCTCACTGAGCCAGCAGAGAGCTCCTCCTTTGGCAAATTCTGCTCCTGGGGCACCTGGATGGGGATGGCAGGGACTGCTGCCCTGCCTGTCCTGCACACACAGCCCCAGCCCCACGGGCACGGGGCAGTTCCTCCTCTCTCTGGGGCTCACTCTGCAGCTCAGACCCACCTCCAAAGATTGCACTCCTGTTTATTAGAAATACAGGAGTGATTAAACTCTGCCCTGGTGCTCCTTGCTATTCAAGTTTAATAATGTTTGTTAAGTCTGCTCCTTTTGAGATTGGTTGCTGATGTTTCTCCCACAGAAGCCTGAAGAGAAACACTCCACAAACCTGTGCATTCATACAAGAGTGGCGCAGCATAAACTGCCCGTGTGGGCAATGCCTTTCCAGGTTCCTTCATTTTAGGCCTATTTCCTTTATTTGTTTTATTATTCTCAGATATTAACTTTCCATATTTTTGGTTTTCTCAGTACAACACCTACAAAAGGGAACAATTTTCTCAGCCTTTTCCTTATTCTCTTATGTAAACCCATATAAAAAGATTATCTCCAAGTGTTGACATAACTCTCTCCCTCATCTCAATGCAGCAGATGAAGGGAGAAAAGCAAAGAGTTTCAGAAGTGGCCCCTGCTGGCAAATATCCAGCTTATAGACTTCCTATTGTTTTGCTAACAATTAGAAGCTTGAATTATCAGTTTGCTAGAGCTGCATTTAAAGAAACCCTTCTGGGTTTCATCACTGGTAGTCTCTTTTATTTGATAACAATTCTCATTCCAATTTAACAATTTCCTTACATGGGAGGACCAGTGGAGCAGGGGAACTTTAGTGCATCCCTGTGCTTTGGTGAACTCCAGTCTGAATGCAGCTCCCAGTCCAGCAGCTCCCAGTCTTGAAGGGGTCTTGACCAGAGCAATTTTTTGTCCTAGAACTGGAGTAAAGCAGATTGACTCCCTAATGTTATGAATAATTCCAAACAAACATTTGGACAGCCAAAAGGATCAAGAGACACTGAAAACACACTGATAAACAAACACAGTGGGAATCTGTGATGCTCATGAGATGCATGAGTGGCTTCTTGCTGAAAAAAGAGAAGCTGTGGGTCATCTAAAAGTACTTGGAAAAGAAATGTGGGAGTTGTGACAATAATAAGAAAAAAATGAGCAAAGATGGTTTGAAATACATGATCTGTGAATCTTCAATTTGAATGTTGAAATCAGAATTCTTTTCTGATTTTCATATCTGAAATGGGAATTTAAACAAAAGACCCCTAAAGACCCCTGCTATCAGCACGCTAAAAATCCAGATATAAAGCAGAATTCTGCTTAGCAGCCATGCCTAAATCTGGATAAAGAAGAATCAGTGTGTGCTCCAATCTTTTTCTGTTACCGAAAAACAAGTGTTGCTTGGACCAGTACTGCAGTGCCTCTCACATGTTCACACCTGACACAAAATCCCAGGGTGAGGGAAATCTGAGTCAGGGCTACCTGAGAGTGACAGAAGGGACCACCCAATACTCCTATGATACCATGAAATATTACTGCTGCATCTGTCGTTTGTCCTGTGCTGAAATAGATGCAGCCACTCACGGGTGTTTTCACTAGGGCCATTAAAAGGAATTAAATTCTGCAAACCCCACCTTTTTGACTGGCTAAAATTGCATGTACAAGGTAGCACCAGATCCAGAGTGAACCCAGCTTACTGCTGGTTGTCTTGTACTAAATCCAGGCCACACCATGTATTCATAGCAGACTGAAACAAGCAGCTGGGAAGATTTTATCTCCCTTTTGATGGAGAAGTACATCTTCTTGCCTTCCCTCAACCCAGAGGCTCTATTAGATCCTCACAGCTGGCCCTCACTGCTGTACAACCAGTCCTGCTGAAGATTGATTTTTATCCACCTGAGTTTGAGAAGAAAGGAAAGACCTTTGCTTTCCAATAATGAGACCTGTATCATGCTTTTTACTTCCACAGACAGAGTTCTTTTAAAAGTTTTACCTCTGGATTATCACTTAAATAGGCAAGCACCAATGCTGTGGTTTGAGCTCACAGTCTAGGAGTTTCTAAGTTGCATTTAAAGAGTTATATTGATTTTAGAGGTCTCAGGCTGGCTGAGATGGAACCTATCTTGCTATGTAATGAGTTGGCAGTTACAGATGAGAGAGGCACATAATATAGTTAATCTGTTTTTTCAAGCACTGGTTAAATTGTTAGCCAGCATGCAGTATTGCATGTGGATGCTTATTATTCTCCCAACAAATACTGTATTTCATTCTAGTTTGCTTGGTATGAACAGTTCACAGCATATTCTTTGTCATTTAATTTCCTGTGTACATTGTGAGCACTTCCAAAAGCTCAGCAGGGTGCATTAGAGAAACCTACAGAAGGAGCAGAGAACATTAATCAAATTACTGTATGAGATACTATTAGATGTCTTCAAGTTGGAACTTGTATGCACTGAGTTTTACAGCTTTCTTTTTATCACTTCAGAAGAGATCAAAATAACTCATTAAGTCAATTCATCCTTTTTGCTGCATTTGCTGATCGTGCAGGGAAGCGCACCCTGTGAGGGGCAGTGTGGGAAGGGCTGTGCCAGGCCCCCTCGGGCAGGAAGGGCAGGGGAGCCCTGCTGGGGCTGCCACTCTGCATCCTCCCTCCTGTCACCCCTGGGGACTGGCATCCCCGATGCTCCCCTGGGAACAGGATGTGGCAGCACCAATGTGCCACATCTCCCCCCACACACCATTTCTGCTGGGTGGCATCTGTGCCAGGGCTCCAGATCTGTGCCAGGGCTCCAGATCTGCCCACAGCTCCAAACCTTCCCCAGGGCTCCAAATCTGTGCCAGGGCTCCAAATCTGCCCCAGGGCTCCAAATCTGCCCACAGCTCCAAACCTGTCCCAGGGCTCCAAACCTGCCCCAGGGCTCCAAATCTGCCCCAGGGCTCCAAATCTGTGCCAGGGCTCCAAATCTGCCCACAGCTCCAAATCTGTCCCAGGGCTCCAAACCTGCCCCAGGGCTCCAAATCTGTGCCAGGGCTCCAAATCTGTGCCAGGGCTCCAAACCTGCCCCACAACTCCAAACCTGCTCCAGGGCTCCAAATCTGCCCCACATCTCCAAATCTGCCCCAGAGATCCAAATATCCCCCAGAACCCCAAACCTCTCCCTTCTCTCCCTCTTTCCTTCTTCTATCATCCTTTTGTGTTTCTGTGAGGAAATTATCGAGTGAATTTGGGGTGTTTTTTTCAGACCAGCATGAGCAAAGCACTTCCAGTTCTCCAGCCTTTCCTTCTCTTTCTCAGCTAGAAAATAGACTGTGCTGGAGGAAATATATCAAAACTCCCTCCTACTCCACCAAAAGAACAAAACTGTATCTGAAAATTCCTCTGTTGGGAAAAAATGATTTACTAGATTTTATGTCTTTTGACACATAAATTATGCAGTTTCAAAATTTACAATTAAATTAGAATTCAGCCAGTTATTCTCCATTCACAGCCTGTTTTAATTTCTTCACTTTGGGATGTCTTGGAAAGTTTTATATTCACTGAAACTATTCAATGCTCTTCTGCAACCAAATCTCAGCTTTCTCTTTTGCATTTTTGCACCAATACCTCTGCAAACACACCACGAAATTCCCAAAATAAGGATGAAGAGAAGCACTGTCAGTGCTGAGATGTACACATAGAAAAGGGAGAAATTTGGAGTGAGTCTTAGAGTATTGCAAATACAAATTCTGTGTAAATGGACTTTTGCTTGCACTGCTGTTCCCTAGAGTTCAACACTGCATTTATCTACTGGTTACAGTGACTTAGAGCAGGTAGTGATCAAAATTTATAGGTAATTAAAAAATGTTTTAGAGAATCATTTGGACCACAGTTTATGTCCATGTCCAGCTAATTACATAACCAATCAGAATTTACCAGACAACCTATAATGCTTGTTGGAAGCATGAGACAAACAAAACAGTAGAAAAAGTTGAAGACTCTGCTTTAGAACAGAGAATATTAGAGAATGAAAGAAAGAGAATTAGAAGAGATAGCAGCAGCAGATCAGAAAGAGACAGGCTGCATTTCAAAGGCAGGAAAGGACAAGGTAAGGCTAAAGGGCTGAGTCTGAGCACATGCCTTGCAAATGTCCTGATTTTCAGGAGCAATAAATACCTATTGACATGTTCACATCCTGACATCACCTCCATGCTCCCAGCTGAAAGTCACCACTCTCACCAAGGGGAATAAAACAAAGGATTTTAGGGATGTTACATTTTAAAATCTTGGCCTAAAACCCAAGGGAAGAGCTGTATAATCAGCGTGTAACCCGTGGCTCGGCAGGTCGGAGTCCGCACGCGTGACTCCTCATATTTCAGTGAATGTTCTGCACGAGGGCCTGGCAGGCACTCCTGCCTTGCTCTTGGAGGGAAGAGGCTTCTGCATGGGCTGGCCTTTATCTGCAGCTTTCCCTCCTGCCGTCCTCCTCAGCTCCTCTGCCCCAGGATTGTGGGGAGCCTTAGAGGGAGCTGTTCTCTTGCACGGACAGTGTTTGCATTGCCCTGTCTGGATGCACTCAGCAAAAGGGGCAAGGAGCAACGTTAGCAAGTAATTAATCATATCCATTATTGAAATCACAGGCAGGAATGTCGCACACCAACTGGAGTAGGAGAGTTTATCCAAAAACCATCACTGAGGAATCTGTAGCTTTGAAGTCAGTCACTGAAAGAATTGGCAATGAGTAATGTGAGCTGACAAGGAGAACACTTTCTGTCAACAAGTGATTTGCAAACAGGCTATAAATTTCATTAATTTGTTCATTATTTGTGATCCTTGAAGAATTGTGTTGTATAAGTAAGTTTCAACTTACAATTAGGTGCTAAGAATGCCTTTTGTTCATTACATGATACTGAGGTGACTGTCTGGCTTTCTAATCAGCCTGAATTTTGGAAGGCCAGTTGCCCCAAATTCAGCTTTCCAAAATGTTGCTTTTTGCATTGACTGCAGAGTTTTTACAGACAAAAATGCTTCTGAATGAGCTACTAAAAACATTTTTCTGAATAATAGATTGCTATATTATAATATCTCTTTTTTAAAAAATAACTGTTTTCTGAATTCACTCAGCATGTAAAATGTCCAAGGTGAGATTTCTTTGGGATTTATCACTTTCCAAAGCAGCAGGAACTTGCAGCTTTGAAGGAATGGGCTCATTCTTCTCAAAAACTCTGACTCTTATTTATGTTGTTTCTAGTTCTCCCTGAGATAGGAAACTATATTTCTTGTTTTAATAATAAAACATCATAAAATCAAATTCTAGAAAATTACTTTCACCATTTTTATGGGTTTACATTTATAATCTCAATAGGGAGAAACAAAAAAACAATTCCTGAGTTCAGATCTGATGCCTGACAACGTATTTTATTGTTCATAATGCTGAGTTAAATTAGCCATGGTCACTGATGCCCAAAAAACCCCTCAGTCCCAGTCTTTATGAAGCCTAAAAGGACTGTGCTATTATCAAAAAGAGGTTTTTCTACCCTAAAAGAGACCAAGAGCCATGTCCATCACACTACAGTACAAGTTCATCCCAATAATCCCACAGCAGCTCCTCCTTCCACTGCCATAGAGGTTTCACAATTTCCACCATCATAAAATTCTCACAGAGTTTCCTCTTGGAATGCTTAAAACAAGCACAAGTGCATGCACTCTTCTTTTATCCACTCCAGAAGTTCTGGCTACTTCAGAGCACTCCTGGGCAGAATTAGTGCCAAAACCCACAAATAATTGTCATATTCAGCAAACATCTACAGCTCTAGGTGGGCTGAAAGCTGCTACCAGGATTCAAACAAAGTTTAATAAAATTTCAGCTAAAATAAGCTTAAAATAGAGGACACCCTCTGCTATAGGAATGGCAGGTGAGGAAAGGCGAAGCAAGGCCTGGCATCTGTAGCCCTGTTAGACTGTGCCACTATTTACACCTTTCTTGATGCAAGGAATCTTTTGACTCTATCAAACTCAGCCTTCCAAGTAGGGCCAAGTCCAAGCAGAATGAAAAGTCTTTGCTGCTCTGAGCATTCTGCATTTCCTGACAAGGGGAAACACAGGCTGAGCAAACTGCAAAAACCATCAAGGACAGGGGCTCGGCTCTGTTCTGTTGTTTCTGCAGTGGTTTCTCTGCACATCATTCACCAGTTCAAAGTCTTTCTCTCTGTGTGCTGTCAGTAACAGGAAGAACAAACAGCAAACCAGCTTATAGTCAAAACCCCCAGCATCTGTGTAGATGATTGACCCTGCACGGGTAATCAGGGGATCTCCCTCACAGGTGCCTGCAGAGATGAAGAGTGGAGTAAGTACGGCTCTTTCAGAGCACATAGTTTAAAAATCTGCCCTCTCTGCATTTGAAACAAACTTCAGGGTCTGTCCCCCTGCCATTTTCTGTGACCTGTGCCAACCCTCCCAGTGCTGAAGTCTTCATTTCACCTAGCAATTGGAGTTTCCCCACTGCAGCCACCACCAGAGGCTGTGACACCATTTTGCACAGATGCAATTTGCAGATTTTCTCTTTACTTTTCACAAGTGGGGTGGAGGTGAGTCAGGGCTTGCTGCTTTCCAGGCTGTGCACCACTTCAGGTCATGGTCTGGGCCTCATAGATACCGTGTAACCATGAGAAAGATCCAACTGCTTCCCATTGGCACAGGATTTGTGAATATGTGCTATTTATTTTTTGTAGGTCCCTTACCACATGATGGACAAAAAGTTAATTTCTCAGCTTGAAATCCTGCAAGAGGATGAAGTTACTTTGCTGCTGTGTAACAAAGACACGGCAGCTTGCTCCAATGATCATTACAACAAGGACAAGGTGATTGTTCCTCCTGCTTTCACACAGATATTTACAACAGCAAACCTTTCCACATCAATATTTTACAAAAAACCAACAAAATCCAGGTGGGATTTTATGATGGACCTGAAGGGATTTACACACCCAGACTGTGCTGAAGTAGGCAGAGGTCCTTCCCCATGCTCACTGTAAATACTTGCTCTCTCAGCCATGTCTGCACAGAGAGATGTCCACACATCTGGAGAGGAAAAATGAGAGAAGCCATCAAAGGAGCACCTCAGGACAAGAAACCCAAGTAAATCTGAGCAGATACTGCAGAGGGACTGAGGTATTTGTGGAAGGTGGAAGGTGGAACACAGGTTGCAGCAGCATTAGGTAAGGACCCAAGGGTGGGGAAGGTAACCTTTGGGGATTTGCCTATTTTCATAGGCATTTGCCTATTTTTATTTGCCTATTTTCAAGCCTATTCTCATGTTGCATAAAAAATATGATGGTTTCAGTTCCACTGAAGTATTTTTAAAATAAATAATATGGGTTACACACCCTGATTATCTACCAGAACATCTTGTAGCAGTCAGAAAGAAAATGACCTCTTGGCCTTTGTCCAGCTGTACTGACCCCAGATTCCAAGAAATCCACTTGCAATTTTTGAGAATGGGGAGGAGGGGAAAAACCCCAACCCAAAACAAACCAAAGACAGACAAAAGCAACCAAGCCCTCATTTTTAAGCGCAAACAATGGACTTTGAAAGGCTGCAATGATTCTTTTGGTCTGCTGTGCTATAAACACCTGAGTTTTGCTCACAGTTTATGATGACACAGTCAAGCCATTGAGTACTTATATCTATTCAGTGCATAAAATGTCTTCTTTAAACATATCCCAGAACAAATCTCTTGACAGAGCACTTCTAAAATAAATATCCTGTTGCTCTGAATGCAGAGATTTCATTTCTGTAGTCTCATTGGCACATAATGGACAAGGAGTTTATTATCCTCGACTCCAGTGCCTCAGGGAATGCACCTTCCACACTGTTCCTAATCTATTCCAAAAGAAATGCAATTGCACTTGTTGTAAACTACAGCATGATGTGACAACACCGAATGAAACCATAATTCTGTTTACTACGTATTATTTATGCTGTGGAAACATGAGGATTGTGATTTCTGGAGGGACTATGAGGATCACAAACCAGGCATTTAACAGAGAATTTTATTACATTTTCTTTTATTAGTCTTTACCAAATCAAAGTTGCAGATAGGAAAATAAAATAATGTTTTTATATCTTCTCTCAATACCAAATTTTATTATTAGATATTACACTATGAGACATGTTGATACACACTTGGCCAATATATATGGTCAGAGCTACAGGAAATATGCTGTTAACCTTTGAACAGTATTACTGAAATGGCCCTGGGTTTGGGGGGTTTGGGGGGTTTTTTGTTTGTTTTTTTTAACACATAAAGAATGTGAACCATCTGGTTTTGCCATTAAAGTAATGCTTACAGCCTTTCTTTTTTGTTTAATTTCAAGAACACTGCTGTCTGATGCTTTGGGGCAGAAAAAATATATTGGGCTGAAAACTCTGAAAGTGAGGAATATGGTTTTCACCTGTTATATTTGACAAAATTATAAGATTCTACTGGCTCTTGCTTAGATCTTGGATGAGTCCTGAATAGTGATGGGAGCACAGAGTGCTGGGAACCAAGTCGTTTCAGCCTCAGTGGAGTAGGGAATGAAAGGATTGTCAGGAGGGTGGAGCCAAGGCTGCAGCTCCAGCTGGAGGAGTGGATGCACTGCCATGGACTGGATAACAAGGAGCTCATTCCTTTGGGAGACAGAGGGGAGCAGGTCTGGGCCTGTGTCCCCTCTGAATATCCAGTTACACTTATTTATGTGTCCATTGCAATTTCAGTCTCTTCCTGGCACCCGTCAGGTTTTGCTGAAGAATTTATTTGTTGTATAATGATGATGCATTTACTTCAACAACACATAATGCTTTGTTTTGCCTTTTTATTATTAACTTGTCAAAAGAAGAGATATGGCAATAATAAAATGACAAAATACCATGTAAGGTGTTGAAATTAATGGGATGTATAATACACCAGATAATGGCAATTAATTCTATAGCTGATGTACATCATGTCAGTTATTCGAACACTCACAATTATCCATACTAAAAAGTATTGGCAATCATATAAACAGGCTTAATGAATTATAATAACAGTGTGTTCTAACAGCAAAAAAGGTAAATGGCCAAACTGTGAACCTGTTTAAGGGAATAGGCTTTGGGGAGGTAAATTATTCCAGTCAGATGGACTTGAGTTAAAGTTACATGTTTTTCTGCAAGTTTTCATAGTCCATTTGTAGCGCAGTAACTGGGGAAGTTTTAATTGACTATTAAAACTAGTCAATAGTTTCCATAGTCTGTACATTTTATTATTTCCAAGGTTCATCATCTAGGAGGTGGGGTTAGAAGGAAACTGCTTATTTAAGTCAGGCATTGCTCCTTTCCAAATATGTATGCAAATTTATGCACCAGGGAGCAAAACTGAGTGTCCAGTGCCAGGCTTTCAGTTTTGGCATCTGTCTTCACTGCTCCTCTTTGAAAAAGCCATGTATAAAATATTAAATTCTCTGAGAACATCATTTTAATTACTCTTGAAAGACTTATCCAGCTGTTAAATGATCCAGGGTTAACCGAAGGGCTACTGCTATAAAACCATTTAAACACACCATGGTGATTTTATCAAATTTCACAGCTGTTCCTGCAGCAAATGCAGCTCCTCAGAACACAAGATTTCTAGTTAATCTGCTAACAGTAATTTTGGAGAAAATTTGCATCAAAGGAGAAATTGCTGCACAGGAACTGCCTGGATTGGACCCACAGCCAGCCCAGTCCAGAAACCTGTCTCCAGGATGAGCCAGCAGCAGATGTTCCCGTGGAAAGAAATATAGAAATACGTAATACACAAATGTAATTCAGCCCACGAAAGGTCACTCTGCTTAATCACTAAGACATGCAGACTTTCCTCCTCTCCAGTGTGATTTTATTAGTGTCACATCATGCACAAACCTTGTTATTCATAGAGAAATAACCATACCTTGAACCCAGGTTTCTAGGCTCAGACAGTGACAGAATCCACAGTTTGACAGCACAGTTTAAGACATATCCTCCTTTATTCATTCAAGATTTTTCGTATTTCCGTTCTACTGCACTTTTATTGGGTGATAATTTCTCTGACTCCTTGACTATTTTACAGGCTTTTTTCTCTCTGCTGTTATTTTTCATCTCGTAGAGGGAGCAGGCTCAGTCCCCTCGGCTGCTCCTGTGGCCCAGCTGGCCCCTGACACCCATAACTCCAGCTGAGGGCAGCCTGACCCCCTTCCTCAGGTAACCCCTGCCAAGGGGGCAGTAGAGACTGGGGCTCTTTATTTTCATGTGGGATTCTCAGTGCAGCTGAATCCCTGCTGAGCTGCACCTCAGATGCTGTGTTTGTGCTGTTTTAGGGACTGAAGCAGGGAAGAACATGGATATTCCAGCCAGACCCATGGAGCTGGCCTGGGTCCTGCTCTGGGGTGGTCTGACCCAGCTCATTGTGCACTTGGCTGAGGCAGCCTTCAAGGCTAAGACAATGAGCCCAGGCCTGTATCCATGAGACATAACAATAATAGAAACAATAATCATAATTTTAGCTCTTCCAGTGCAGTGTTCTCACCATAAAGAAGGCAGTTGGGCTAAAGCTTCCAAGAGCTTTATTGCCCTGATAGGCTGTCAGGCCATGTGCCAGGAAGAAAGGACTCAGGATGGATCCTGCTGATGAATTATCGTGGTCAGACAGAGGCAAAGCTTTTTCAGCTACTCCCACATGTCTGGGGAAGGACCTGGATCCAAAAATGCTGTGATAACTGTGTGAGGTTCATCCTCAGCTTTTGCTTTATCCCACAAAGGGCCCTGTTCACAGTGTAGAAATGATCCCCCACAGAAAACCAAACCAAGGTGCAGGTAAACCTTAGGATTGCCAACCATTAAACTTCAATCCAATGCCAAATTCAGTTCCTCTTGGACAATTGATGTATTTAAAATAAAACATTAAACAGCACTGTGCCCACATCTGTCAGCTCTCTGAGCCTGCAGAACCAGCAGGAATTAGCAGTGAACTTGGTCCATGGGCTGTGTATTCCCCAGCTCCACATCTCACCCCAACTATGGCAACTCCCCCACAGGTCTCATCCCCTCACTGAAAGAGCAAACAAAGCATCCGGCCATATTAACCCTGTTCCCAGCTCCACAGACCCACAGAATACAGCAATAAATTGAGCTTGCACACCTTCAATACTTTTAAAGATTAATTGTAACTCCCATCTAACTTCCAGTCCATTGAATGCTAATCCTCCATCTCTCTGGGAAAGCAATAGGAGTCAACAATCAGTGGAGCTCCAGGAGCAGGCAACATAAAGTAAAGCCTTAAATTTCAAGGTATTTCAAATAATTTGAAATAATCCTGTTTACAACTATATATGATAGCTCTCTCCGAGTTAGAAATGTCTCTGGAACACAACTTGGAGCATCAATTTTTCCTTCATTATGTGCTTCAGGAAATCAGGCTGCATGGAGACATAAAAATTACAAACATCCATATTTTTTTCTTTTAATTCATGGCACATAATAGGGTTGTCCTTCATAATATGGCTGTGAAGCTGAAAACAATTTGTATTCCAGCAGCTGGATGAACCTCCTCACATAAATTCAATCTGCAAAAGTCACCATGAAGATTCCTGTAGCAGGATCCTATGTTAGGTAAAGGACAGCTTCTCTTCCTCTCCTTATCTTCCAGATCATGATGGGCCATTAGAGAGTTCTCGTTGCTCTTTCTTAAGCCGACTGTTTTTTGGCCACAAACAAATCTGAAGTGCAGACTCACAGCTCCGGCTGGCAAGCAGCCACATTTGTGTTACGAATGCCAAAAGAGGGAATGGGGCTCTGATTTTCCCCTCTTTGTTCTGCCTGTGTTTCGCTGCTCCCCCTGGCACAGGCGGTGCCCAGCGCTGTTCCTGCCCGGCCCAGGGCTGTGCAGGGGGGCAGGGATGGAGCACCCCCTCCCCAGAGCTGCTTGTGTCCCAAATCTCTGCTGCTCACAGTGACCCCGAGAGACCTTAGAAAGTCTCTTTTCCCAGCCCGGCGGTTGAAGAAGGAGTCAGAACTCTTCAGTTCTCATTCTCAAGGTTGTTTATTGTTTCTTATCTATAAAAGTCTTTCTCCTGGCCTGCCAAGGTCTGCTCAGCAGGACAGACAGAGGCACCTCAGGGCGGTGTTATCTTTTTATACTAAAAATTACATGTACATTATTTACCATAACTTCCCTATACCTATCACCTATGTTAGACAGTGAGTTTCTACTCTAAACCAGTCTAAAAATGCCAACATCACCCAGAAGATGGAGGCTAGGAAGAAAGAGAAAGGACAAAGCACGCCCAAATTCCTCCATCTTGGGACCCCGAGTGCCCATTCTAAAAACCTCAAAAATCTATTTTTCACCCCGTGACAAACTAACTATTATTCTGCTTCAACTCTTTTGACTTGTAATACTTCATATAAAGGTTGGTAATTGTTTTTCCATGGGTCAAGATCAAAGGCACAGGGGTTTGGGGCCCTGTGCCCCTCCAGGGCGGCCAGAGGAATTCCCTGGGTTCTGACACTTGTCCTGACTGCTCGGACCCCCTCTGACCAAGGCACTTCTGACGAGCAGAGTAATGGCGTGGGTGATTGTGATTCTCCTTGCCTGGAGCTCCCCCATGTTCTGCTGGAGAAGCCTCTCCTCTCCAGACAAGCTGCTGTCTGTGTCCTGTGAACCTGAAAGGTCACATCTCAGCTCCTGAGTGGAAAGTACAGTGTCAAACCCTTCTGTCCAATTACTCTGCAAACTGGATGTTTCAGAGTTCTGAGCTGTCAGTGTTTTGTTCTGCTTGCTCCAAACTGTTGAATATTTCTTCTAATCGTGCATGATAATGCCAAAAGCCACTGTGACAAAAAATACATTTTGAACAAAGGCTAAACAACATAAACGCTTTTACTTTGCAGATGGCACTCAGAACTCGGCAGATGGCAAAAGAAATCCCACAGGATGTTCTTCTCTCCCTTCTCTCCCCCCACATATATATATGAGAGTATGTGTGTGCACAAAACAGCAGTGTCCTGAGGAGATACTTCTGTGAAAGCCTTTGGAGTCTCTCCCCTTTGAACAACATCTCACTGCCCAATTTTACAACAGGAGAGATCCAGCCAGGGCAGGGTACCAGAGAGGGAGCACCTGTGTGTTCATGGGTTTGCAACTCACCTGTGATAGGCCTTTGGATAGGCAAATTTGGTCCTTTTCTTCCCATGCCATGCTCAGTCCTTTATTTTAATTCTAGATCCTCAGGGAGGAGGAGGATTGTTCCAGTCTCTGGCTGTTAAGACTTGTACCATGCTGGTGCTCCTCACTGCAGCTTCTGTTTCCCAGGAAGTGTTAGAGACACTGCACTCTGTAGCATTTTCTGCATTTCACAGAGCTGAGCATAAAGCTGTCCATGAAATGGAAATGTGCCTGATGGAGGGGAAAATATGGGCAAGGATAAACCACAGAGAATCTACAATCCTCCTTCTGCATCAGGTCCTTGATAAAGGCAGGGGATAAATCTTTCTGGCAGAGAGCTGTGTGAACAGGCACCACTGCTCCCAGTCCCCTTGGCCATGGGGTAACTCCTGTGTGGGATCACTTTGCTTTTACACCTGCAATTTTTACTGTAATATGTCCCTCTAATGCAAATGCCTCCCAAAACTCTACATGGACTCTGCAGTTATGCCCAAATCCCAGCCATGGTAGAAATGTCCCCTGTGTTGGAAGCACCAGCAGCTCAGAGGTCACAGCAGCACCAGGGCAAGGCTCTCCATGCTCACCTAGAGCTGCAGGTGGCATTTCCAGTGGGCAGCATTGCAAAATCCAGGGCAGCATTTAGTTTGGGTATTTTCCAAATCTGAAGCCCAGCCTGGATTTTTCAGCCAGCCTCTTTCTTCTGGAAGAAAGCAGCTCACCACAGCCAGTCACAGTATTGCTGAGTATTTGCACAGCCCCAGCATGTCCTGACCCACCAGGCACAGTCCCACAGCACTGCATTCCCTGGCACTTTACTGTCCTGGAACAAACTGGCTCATCTGAACGTGTCACTGGGATCACTTTGCAGCTCCATGCTGCCTGTGCACAGCACCCCAGACAGCCCTCATCCCCAAAGCACTGCAAATCCTCACAAACAGAAAGCACTGGCAGCAAATGCCTCTCCCCACCTCACCTTCAGAGGGGTGGAGCTGCCTTTAATTGCTTCCATTTCTCAGTCTCTGGTAGAAGCAGTTTCTTTGATACAAATCTGTGCTCATCTCTGGAGAAGGGAGTTTCATATGCACATGGAAAGGGCAGTGAAACTTTCCCTTCTGCAAACAGAACTCATTTCTCTGGGCAGGGAACTCTGGTGTGGCACTGAGCCTGCATGGACAGGACTGGTCAAACACAGGATGCAGCAGGATGCCAATATTTTAAAAATGGCATTAAAATCTGAGGTTGGTGACAGAGTCTGAGAGGATGACAGCAAGGGGGGCAGAGTGACAAGTTTGACTGTTCTCAGATTACTGAATTACTGAACAGATGGACTGGCTCCATACAAACCTTCTACAGCCCTTCCAAAACAAGGAGTACCAGACATATGCACAGACAATTGTACACACAAAAGTGTGCTCAGCTACCCTGATGCTCACAATTTTGGCAACTCAGAGACAAATCTGTTGTTTAAGCAGAGAGAACAGTGCTTTTTTTTTTTCTCTTACTTTCATGGCAACCTGGTTGTCTGCAGCAGAGATGATTTCAGGTGGAAGAAAGTTGTTCTGTATTTGCATGACAGAGAGTACAGTATGTCACAGACATTGCCCAGCACCTCCCACCATCTACCTCTCCCACCATCTACCTCTCCAGGCTTGGAATGATCACACCCAGAGCCCTTCACTCCAAAGTACCTGGAGCCAGTTTGCAGCACTGCTCACTAGGTCTAAAAGCAGTTCTGCAGCAGCACAAGGTGCACCAAACAGAGCAAGTCCAGCACTGGGAGCCAGGACTCCCTCAGAGAGGCAGAGAATCAACCCTGATATTGCAGATTACCTCCTGGGGAAAAATATTTAGGAATGGCCTGGCTTTGGGTCTGTACCTTTCCATCCTCACCATTTCAGTGGCAATCTCACATCTGTGCCTTCTTCCAGCAAGCACTGGCTGTTCTTTCCTACTCAAAGATCTCTATCAGCCATAAACATTTAGCCAAGTGGGTGAATTTTTAAAAGTGTGGGGAACACTAACAGCTGTGATGTTTGATTGATTAGTTCCACAAGAAATCACACAAGTAAAACATATTAGAGACAACTAAACCTCCCAGTTGCTCTGTGGTCGAGAGCTGGGTCAGCAATCCTGGTCTGCCCAGGACCTTGTCTGGAATGGGAACTCAGGCCATTTGTCCCACAGCCTGGAGAACATGAGCAGGACATTTGCTGGTGTCAGCCTCAGGCAGCCAGGATGAGGAAAATGCTGTAGGAAGGAGACAAGAGGGAACAAGGAGGAGGAGAACATGCTGGACATGCAAGACTCTCACTGCTGCTCAGACCAGCAGTCAAAAGATGGAAGCAAAATAAAATTGGAGGCCCCACTGGACATGGAAGACATAAACACTGAGCATTCCTTAACTACAAATCAGATTGTTTGGGTAAAGGAGGGGTTCAGACTCTTCAGGAAACTCCATTGCTGGTACTTCCTACATTTGGAGGATGGGACCTCATACAAACTCGTAAGACTTTTGTGGCACCATTATTGTTGATGTGGGGTGATTACAGATGTAAAAGCTGTCTGAGGTATCTGAATTTTGACAGTGAATTTGAAACCACTCCAAGCTCAGATCCAGAGGGTTTATTTGGGCTCATTTCCAGTTGAAACACACAGCTGAGGTCACATGATTCCATGGACTAAGGCAGTTTCTAATCAAATCACTGCAGTATTAGCAATAGATAGCTTCATGTTTCTGTCAGAAGCCTTATTATTTTTCCTTATTATTTTTCCTGCCTCAAAGGGAACAACCAGAGCTGCTCTGGCTGCCTCCAAGGCTGGTGAACAAGTTCCATTAAACCTTTGTTTAGAACAGCTACACTGGCTCAAACACTTTGTTTCAGGAAGAATCTTACCCAAGTAAGAGGTTCATATCTCAGAAAAACATCTTACAGTACTCTACATTAATTAAAGATAAGGTGATATCATTACAGAGATAGACATTGTTATCTTCCCTCTAATGTTATCAAGGCTGTTTTTATGTCTGCAGATGAACACTTCCAGACAAAGATATTTCTGAAAACCTCCCATTGTGTTTGAAAGCATCTGCTAAATGGAATTACAAGGTTTCACTGGGTAGGATATTTTTGGGTGTGATCCACAGCTCACTGAAGTCAAGAGGAAGGCATGTAAAACTCTGGTTAACAGTCTCTACTCTGGAAATTTGGGGTTTCAGCAAGCGCATTTATCATATTAAATGAGTTTATCATATTAAACTGAGTTTCTCCTAATTTTTTTGGGGCTGTTAAATAAATGTTCAAAAGAGAGATTTTCAAGAATCAACCTGGGTTAAGTTGGACAAGAAACACTCACTGGGGCAAGGGAGCAAGAAAAGGCTGGGAAGGTTTTAGTTATTGCCAAAATTTCCAACTATTCAGTGTGAAAAGCACTGAGAACATAGCATGCATTTTTTTCTTCAGTACAAAAAAATTCATTGCTTTAGATCAGAACCAGTAACTACAGTTGGAACCAGTATCTAACAGTGCTTGAAATGAGAAGTTTACACATCATAGCAATGATTTACTTAATTTTATGGGGAACACAAGGAAAGGAGTGTTTAAAGTAGGTGAGGAGGGGTTCTTGATGTTAGCTCTGCTGAACTCCTGGGAAACTATATTTTATTATTTGAAACCTAGCACAAAGGCACTCCCAACACCTGGCTCCTGCCCATGTGTGCCCTGCAGCAGCTGCTGAGGGGACAGGGGGAAGCTGCCACCAGGAAACCTCAGAACAGAGCAGTGGCTGCCCCCCCAAAATGGGGAGCTGACCCCTGTCAAGAGATGGGACTGTTGAACAGAAACCAGTGGTGAAAAGCAGATGGTGTTTGTGTCGAACTGTGTGTGTTTACAAATAAATTCAGCTTTGCTTTAGTGTTTTCCAGTGCTGCTCTAATAAAGAGGAGCTTTAAATCCCTGGCTCACAGCATGGAGGAATCCCCACATGTGTCTGCATTCAGGTAAAGAAGATTCAGAGCTGCTGCTGGAGTTGTTCCCTAAGTGTAAACCAGAGCAGTAACAAGTGATTAAGCCCCTTTCTCTCTCCAAACTCAAACCCTGCACTTTTCCTCACAGTTCAGACAGATTGTGAGGTGGTGCCTAATGGACCTGGGGTTTTATCCCTCCTTCCCTGTTAAGGCAAGCAGCCCCCATCAACTCTCTGCTTCTGGGGCTTAAGGGAAATCCAAACTAAAAGGCACTGCCTGATTTCCAGATTTAACTCCTGAGCATCCTTTCATATGGAAAATTCCAATCATAAGCTTGAGTTGGTTCGTGCCAGTCCCAGTTCACAGTGAGGTTGGATAAAACCCCACAGCAAGTGTCATGGAGACAAGGTGCCATGGTTGCCATGGCATTTCCCCAGACCAGAGTGATCCTTGCTCTCAGAGTGCCCTGAGTGAAGGCCCCTGCACAGGGCAGTGACAACCAGGCTTCACTGAGCTCTGTGGAGCCCCTTGGAGTGGCACAGAGATGTCCCTGCCAGGAGCTGTGCTGCCCTCAGGTGAAAACGAATCAGTGAGCTATTCCAATATACAAAACTGCTTCTTGCTCTATTTTCAGAAGTGCTTGGCTGCTATCAGGTATCAGTTCACAAACTGATTTCCAAACTGATTCTGCTTAAGATTTGGTGCAGTTTCCCAACCAGCACAAGTTGGATAAAATACTAACTTCAAACTATGCACAACATGGGAAGGGTCAGACCATGGCAAAAGTGCTGCTAGACCCAGCCAGAATTCTGCTGCATGTCTGGTGGAGAAAGAATTCAAGGCTAGCATTTAAAATGCAAGGTGAAAAGCAGATGAAATGCAAGGTGAAATTATCACCTTTCATTTTGGAACTGAGGCAGATTCCTGGTATTTCCATGCTCTGTGACACAGACAGGCATTGAGGGCTTTTTCCAACAGCATCTGAACACCAAAGTGCCAAGGTGGAACACTCCAGCACTCCTTACCTCCCCCAGGCACCCCTAGTCCTATCTGCACCCCAAAAATCTGGCTTTTATAGACTGCACCACCCTGTGAACAAAAGGACCCTGAGAAAGTTTAGCAACCTGATTATCTCCAAAGAGTTTTCATGCTCCAGAAGAATAAGAAAACCTTAACAGCACTTTGTGTGCTCACCTGTGCTGTAAGTGCACGTGGAGCATCCTTGCAACTTGGAATGCAACTCTGAAACCTCCCTAGGGAGATAAAATTAAAAAGAAAGACCAGTAAGCTACTGTAAAGTTGCTGAAAGAAACACAGATTGTGTTTCAATGACCTTCTTGAGATGTTTTCCTTACTCTGAGTCATTTGTACATGTTTGCATCCACAAAGAACCTGGAAAGGAAATTATTCTGTGCACAGAGGCCAAAAGCTGACACTGTTCACCTACAGAGCTGGTGAGTTCTTGTTTGTGTTCTCAATCTCTTTCTAAGATTTTTAAAAACTGAAGTGTCAGAGAGGTTAAAACTATTTTTTAAAGTAATAAGTTCTTCACAATCTCCTTGAAAATCAAAAGAAAATTGTTACAAGTGTTATGGGTTTTATGTTGAACTCTGAAAAAGAAGTGTAGAAGTGCTTTTTGCTGAATTTGGGTCTGGCTTATGGGAAGATTTTTCTCTTGCCTATCAGCTGTATCAGTTTCAGGGCCACAGGCAGGGTCAGCACAGGATTAATGACAGGAGTGCCTCCTATCAGCATTCCCTGCTCACCTCTCCCTCTGAAAAGAGCTGCAGCCAAACACAGCATCTTTCATCAGGATAACTCAACTCACACTAATGGAGGAGAAGGGAGAGAGGGCTCAGGTCTCCAGCTCCAGGGAAGTTTGAGAGGAATCTTCTCCCATGCCAACCCCCTATGGCATCCTTGCCCAAAATCCTTTTAACTGTGTGTGCTGAGGGGAGACCAATGCAGGCATTGGAGCCTAAACTGGGCACAATAAAAGCAGAATTACAGAAAATGGGCCCTGAGCATCTCCTCTCTTCAGTCTCTGGGAGCTTTGGGAAGGAAGCTTCTCGTTCCCCTACAACCAGGCCCTGCTCCCTGAGCTGCTTTCCTGCCTCCAAGCCAAAGTGTTCTGCTGTACCCAGGTCAGGGATGTCTGCAGGAGGTGGGGGGAGCCTGTCCCAGCCCCACTGAGCTCTCAGAGCTTTTCCCCCACCCTTGCCACCCTTTGGGCAGCCCTTGCCAGCTTTCCAGTGCCAGGAAAATTCCCAAACCTCAGCCCTGCAGGGCTACACTGCCACTCTCTGGCTTTAGAAAGTTTCCTTGGGTATTGTGAGAGGCTCATGTGCAGCAAGCACCTCAGAGCCAGCAGTGCTGGTTTGGTGACAAGTGACTTCTGAAAATAGTACATTTATTCCATCAGCTTAAGCACAGCAGTCCCGGTTGTTGACGCTCCTCATGAAAATATTGATTCTAAGCTCCCTAGCTTAGAATGTTTTGATCCACATTCTGGGCCTATTGATCTACCTTTGATACTTCAATCAAACTGCTGTTTATATCAACTGCAAATTCATCTGATCTCTCCAAAATAATTAGATTAATCACAGGAGGATCTACAAAAGCCCTGCTTTGATTGATTATGTCTTCATGCTCTCCTGGGGAAAACAGGTAAATTTTAAAATGTGAAAAAGACAGTTGTTAGCCTTTTCATTCTGGCATCTTTGAAATATTTTTAGTCCCACTTTTATGATCTCAGGCTTTTACAAGATTGCATGCTCACAGCATGCTTAGTTATGATTTCTTCAGTGGCTGACATTTTGCAATACATAATGATTTAGCCAATATGAGCAGAACCATCATTACACAATTTAGTGTTCCCTAAAGTATTATTTGTTGTAGAGACTATTAGGCCTAGGAGTTACATGTTACAGAATTTTTATTAGAATTGTTTTAAATTCCAAGGAAATTAATCCCTCCCTTCACACCTCCTGCTCCAAGATTTCCATTTCGCAAAGCAAAGGAAAAGTGTTCAAGCACAAAAATGGTGGGAGTAGTGAGGACTTCTCCTGAAATCATCAGCTCTTTTCTTTGCATAAAAAACAAATGAAAACTCCAGGATTTTACTTTTAAGAGCAAAATTTTCCTTTAATTTGCACCACAGAAACACCCTCAGTGCCAATGGGATTTGTGTGTGTCCTGAGCCCAGCTGAAAAAAAAAATGGTGGCTGAAATGCCACTGTTCATAAATGAATATTTTATTTGATGAATGAATTGCTAAAGGAAAAAAAAAAAAAAAAAGCACTAAATTTTTCCATTCTGGAAACAATGTCTTTGTACAATAATTCTATTGTTCAGTCATCACTACAGCCTCTAGTGGAACCATGCCCAGAAGGATGAAACATTTTGTGCTAAACCTTTTCCAGGGGCCTTCTACATTAATCAATAGTTTTGATTACTCAATCCTATGATTATTCCATTTTTTGGAACAAACCATTAGGGTTATTAATTACACCAAGACAGCTGTTTATCTTGCAGCAGAACAAAAGGAGCTCATCCTGCCACTGCCAGGGAGCTGCTAAAGCCCTGCTGAACTTGGCTCAGCCTCCTGCTCCTTCCCCCTCCTCTGGAGGTGTCAGAGGTGCCAGGGTCAGACCTGGCCCTGGGCAGCCCCGGGAGCTCCCTGGAGATCAAATCAGGGACCAGATGCCAAAGGAGGGATGGATGTAACTGGAGAGAAGGAGGGAGAGGCAGGGCGGGGAAAATGCATGGAGGAGAAACACTGTTAATTTAGGGGGGGTTGTTTGGCTTTGCACGAATGCATAATGAGGGGTAATTAGCTCTGCCTGCACAGTGAATTGCTGCATCTCAATCAGCAAACAAGAAAATCCTGGAACTGCTCTTCAGGGAGAGGAGAGCAGCACCCCAGAGCTGAGTGGGACTGGGCTGGACCAGGGAAATCATTGTCTGTGCAAGATGATGCTGGAGAGCTGAAAGAGGCAGCACAAGTGCTGCAAGGACATCCTTAATGTTCTTCAGCATGGGAAGAGAACAAAGGAGGGGGAGGTTTCCAGGCATTTCCTTTCCACATGGAAGCAGCCCTGTATTTATGGAGACAGTTACTCCCCTGAAAGGATTACCTTCTCTTACCTTGCTAATTATGTAAGGTTCTGGTGACGTTTTTAGTTAAGAGCAGAGTGTGTTTCCTTTGCTTAGAGCAGGAATCATTGTCTGGTTGTGTAACTCAGAAGCTCCCAGCGTGGAGAGTGTGGGAGCCCCAGCTCCCAGTGCTGCTGTGCTGTGCTCAGGGGACACCACCGCCCCTGCAGGGACATCTCCTGCCTGGAAATGGCACAGGCAGCTCAGCACAGAGCCCTCAGTGCCTGCTCAAGGTGTTCAAGGAGCACGTGTGGGATCCAGCTCTGCTGGGGAGGAGGAGGAGGAGGAGGAGGAATAATCCCACCCATCTGCCTCACACCGGGCTGCCGCACCTCAGCCCATTGAGGCGCTCTGTGTCACCTCAATGTCACACAGAGCAATGGCCTGCTGCTATTACTATGGCAGGCATAAATATTCCACCTCCATCCCTTTGAAAAGATTTCCTTTTTTCCCTTTTCCAGGGATTAGTTTCTTTTTCTCTGTGCCATTCACTGGATCGTGTCCTGCCTTTCTTCTCCAAGTGATTTGGCAGCAATGCTTCAACCACTGGTTTCAAAAAGCCAGGCTATTTCTTTATTCTGAGTCTCTACAGAACACAGCATGGCAGAGGCCCTTTACATCCTTCTAAATATTAATAAAAAAAGAACAGCATGGAACTTCACTTGGGTTTGGGGAAAGCTGCATTGTACAAGACGCTAAAACCAAAGTAATTTGTTCATTTCTGTCTGAAACAGTTTGAGGTTTTTATGGCTCAAGAAGTGAGGATAAATTTACAGTCTAGTTTTCCAAAATGAACAGAGAAAAATGAAAATCAATTAAGAGCATTTTGCAGCTTTCTTGGATTCACATCTCTAAGGTTTTATACCAGCTTTTCCCTGCAATGTTTAAATTGACAGATTCAAAGATTCACATTGTATGTAAGTCAGAAGAAATCTCAAGGATACTGATTTTTATAGTGAATTGGGGGTAAACCACTTTTTCTCTTGCTCTACCAAAATGAATCCTAAATATTTTATGGGATAAAAAATCCCAACAGAGTTGAAAGTAACAGTGATAAGAAAGGCCCTGCTTCAGCTCCAGTGGGCTCCTTCAGGAGCTGGGGAGAGATGACTTTTCATTTATCTACAATTTTCAAGCTATGGGAAGAGTGTTAAAAGTAAAAAGCAAAACTCCAGTGCTCCCAGCCTTGGAGATCACCACACCTTCAACCTGGCAGTGGCTGCTGGTCCTGAGCACCCACAGCATTTTACAGCCCATTGGAGAAATTACTGCTCCCTGAGCAGTTCATGAAGCAGCTCTGCACAACCCTCTCATTTCACAAGTGGCAAAAAACACCGACATATTCTAAAGATTCTCTTGCAAAATGTCATCTTTTGAGATTCAAATACCAGGCCAGAAATAATATCCCTTCTTCCATTAATGCGCTAGTCCTTAGACTTAAGGAAAAGAAGAATTAAATCAATAAACAACTTCAATTTCTACTCCTTCTCTCAAGTTTCTTTTAAATCAATATGCAGCTAAAATCTCATAGTTAAATAAACCGTGCCAACATATTGCTTCAATTACTGTCATATAACCTCTTTCAACTTGGTATCCATTATCTTTTCTCTAATAGATACATACTCACCCCTGGGAAAGGACCTGTGCATAATAAACAAGAAAATTGAGTTGTTCTCTTAAGACAGCTGTCACCTGGCACAAGAAGTGGTGATCAAATGATCCAAAATAGCACTTAAGCTGATCAAATTAAGGAAGAAGCATTTTTGCTTTTCTCCTTTTTTGTTTTTTGGGTTTTTTTCGTTTTTGGTCCACAGATGTCATGTAACAGGATCAGATCCTCCTACCTGCTGTTCCTGAAAGAATTAGTTCCTAAAATGCAAGTTTTAACAAATGTCCTCCTCCAGCAATGCCTGACTCTACCTCAACACGGACAAAATCTGAGGTGCCAGACAAAAGGAATCCAGGCAATGTAAATAATGTGTTAAAGCCAGTGCAATCTGGATAAACAGTAGATTCATATTTGGAATTGGCAAGAAAATCAGAGGGAGAGGCCTCTCCGTTTTGCAGGGATCTGGAAAAAGTGCAAAGCCTACGGAGGGCTAATAAAACTTTTCTGGCACACCATCTGGAAATCTCAGCAGTTTCTGCTTTCGGAAAGAATGCGTTCTGCTTTTAACTCCACACAATACCTCATTGCTGCTTTCATGTGCTCCAGACCAAGGAGACTTTCTACAAACAGCCCAAAAATCAATACATGTTATTCTGCCTCAGCCAGGTGTGTGCTCTTTGAAAACAAACTGAGACATCTCAACATCACACAATGGCTCTGCCTCCAGGAAGGGAGACTGCAACACAGGCAGGACCTGCAGGCTTTGCAAAGGTTGTGGAGCACTGGAAATGAGTGGAGGAGGAAAAAACAAAGGGAAGAAAGCCCTTCTGATCCTCCTCTCAGGAGACACAACCTGCAATATGACAGCTTTCACCTATGACATCAGCCAGTCTGAGCTTCAATCCAGCCGGGCACTTAACTCATCCTTTACTCTAAGCCTGTGAACAGACTGAATTCCTCCCAATTTTGAATAGAAATTTATTCCTATTTAGTTATAAATGCCTGGCCAGATCAAGGCCCAAGTCACTGGGATGATGAGGTTTATTGCCAGACAGTATAAAGAACAGGAGCAAAGGTTATGCAGCTTCTTATTCCTTGGCTGGAAAAAGGATGTCAAAGAGAGATGAATGCAGGAAATACTCCTTGAACATAAAGCCCACAAATGGCACTGCCTCCTAACAAACCTTGACACTGTAGTAACAGCTCTGCACACTGGCTTGTGGCTGGAGAACAGCCAGAGAATGCTTAAAGAACTTACTCCCTTCTTATGAGAATTAAATCAAGGAGAAGCCTGGATGAGAGTAACCCATGTGCCAGAGCCCCAGCACAGCCATCTGATCCAGGACAAATGGCACCATCCTCCACAAACCCAGCTGCTCCTGCGCTCTGCTTCCAATCTGAAAACAGGTTTTTCACCAGTTCCATTTACACGAAGAGTTCAGAAGGCTTATTTTTCATTCCAGCAGAGAATTAACACAAATGTCAGAAGTTGCCAGGGAACAGACTGTCACCCTCCAACTGCTTCCCTCCCTTCAAATACTTGGAGGATATTGTACTTCACATATCGCCCTTTAATCCTGTGTTCTGCTGCAGCTTTTTAATATGTACTTGCTGTATCTGTACAAAATCTCAGAATGCAGACTAGCCTAGCAGACAGAGCTTTGGCTTGGGATTTAGGAGACCTGCGAGCTGTTAAAGGCTCTTACAAAGGCTGCTCTAAGTGACTTCCTCACTCTCTTCAAACTCTACATTTTGGCAGTGTAAAAGCGACACGCTTTGAAATCGGTGGATGGAAAATCTCTCTGACTTTAAAACACAGGAGAAAGCTTAAACACACCCAAAAGGCATTCTTGGTGGAAAGAAGAGATGCAAGCAGCC
Organism: Pheucticus melanocephalus; assembly: GCA_013398405.1. Lineage (NCBI taxonomy): Eukaryota > Metazoa > Chordata > Aves > Passeriformes > Cardinalidae > Pheucticus > Pheucticus melanocephalus. The sequence continues at coordinate 10,234 of VZSJ01001107.1, read as the reverse complement.
CATACAGAACCCCCAAGAAGTCAGTTTGCAGCAACTGCCATGCACAGCCTTCACAGGCCATTTCTGAAGGGACAAACCCTGCCCATTTCTGGGGCAAACAAACCCTGCCCATTTCTAGGGCACACCAACCCTGCCCATTTCTAGAGCACACCAACCCTGCCCATTTCTAGGGAACACCAACCCTGCCCATTTCTAGGGCAAACAAACCCTGCCCATTTCTAGGGCAAACAAACCCTGCCCATTTCTAGGGCACACCAACCCTGCCCAT